>JAVRXN010000004.1:46205494-46577573 GCA_033556935.1 Timema podura | reverse complement strand
ATCCGTAAAGTAACGTCAAAACATTATCTGAGGAAAGTGAAAATCATATTTCACGTGTTACTTCCTTCCGGGCTATTTGTATGTTTTATACTAATGGAGGAGGGAGTGATAAGAAAGGTAGAATTTAGAGGAAGTGTAACATGATTTTCACTAAGATTGTGAATGTGAAATCATCATCAGGTGATTTCAGCTGGGATTTGAACACTAACCTCTACGCTAACAGTGACTAAGTGCATTGCATCACGAGTCTAGCACCTTAGACAGCGAGGATCTAATTATAAGAGTAACAAACGTACCCCTTTATAAAGTATATTGGCCCGTGTCTGGTCTTTGGTCTAAATAAATTATTTAGTGTTGAAGCTAAAACTTTAATGCCTCTCTCAACTAAATTAAGGCCTTGGGTTCATGTTTTGGCATATCTGCAAGATTTTGTCATTTTTGGAATTCCCCCCCCCCCCTCCCTTCACAGTGATGAATTAACTTAGGGGGGCTGGCCCAGCCAGTGAGAACTTTCCGCGCAGACGTTCCGTTAAAGCGCACTATACTGCGATGGGTTATTTCAAAATATGGTTCACGCCAAAATAAAGTCGAAATATTTCAACGGATCTCTTTTTCCTTAACCCTTTAGTTTGAGTTTTATTAGGATACAAAATGTGTAGAAATGTGACTTTAGCTCATTTTCAACGACTTTTTAAGTATATTTGTTGAGCTATGGGACTAGGTTTGAATAATATTTAGCCTTCCTCTAACAAATAAATTAATATTTTGATAGGCTCACAACAGAAAATTTTAAGATATTTGAGAATTAGCAGCGAGCTTTTCTCTTTACCTTGAAATAGAAGTTTCGTAGATTTCTTTCCCCTCTTTCTTATTAACATGACAAATGCGGCTGTAGGTGAAATACTAAAGGAAGTATAAGATTAGAGAGAATGGAGAAGCAGTTCCATAAAACTCCAAAGACCGTTGTATTTTAAGTCGTGTGACGTGAGAGCGATTGATACATTCTCGATGACCGAGGTGACCGCCTTAACGGCTGGGAGACTGGGGGATGTGTCTTTTCCAGAATTAAGTTTGTTTGTAAGTCATGTGCTGATATAATCAGTTGGCTCAGTAAACGTCCGTTAAATTTCTTGAATAGATATCAAGTTGTGCTCTTCATCTGATTGTGGAATATGTTGATCGATTGGGTTGGCTCAGTGACAGCTAGTACGGCAGGTTCGAATCTCGGTAGAGGGTGCCGAATCGTGTATTTTAGCATTGCGATAGTTAAATTCTCTTTCCAAGTGGTATTTATTTAATTTTCTTTAAATTAATCTTACTCGCTCTTTACATTTGAATTAGTTTTCAGATAGCCCTAACAGTCACTAAGAGGCGTAGGACCAAAAATAAAGTTTATTTATTTATCTACCTTGATATATTATAAACATGCATTATTTAAGCTAAGTGAATCGTTTAGTTTGGTAAGCTACAATCCTTCCGTAAGTCTTTCGTGAGATGAAGAAATTAGAAAATACTTTTACTGTTTCAGTAAATACCGTCAAGCAAGCGACTAGTTTGGTAAGTGGCCAATATTGCATACTGTTACATCAACTGGCTTTCTACTGCAGCAAAACAGAACTAGCTTTTGGATACGGCTTAAAAATTAAATACATGATGTATTTAGATAATTTTTTAAACCATCATGTTGATCTTGGTGGTCTTGGGGTAAAGTGATCGCCTCAGGACCGATGATCGTGGGTTTAAAATCAGCCAGAGTCAACAGATTTGTCTTGAGCAATAAATTTTCGTAGCACAACTTACTTCGGAGGTGTAGTGAAGACTTCGGTCCCACGTCAATTGTGGCATGTAAAAGAACCCTGGGAGATATTTGAAAATATCTTTCCCGGCAAAATTGATAGGTCCTTTCGCTTTCGCTCATAGAAATTCTCATGTGCTGAAATAATCAGTCGTTCAGAAAGTACACGTTAAATACCCATAAAAAATATAAAAAAATTAAATCATTATATAACCGGCAAATTCCTTTAACAAACTATGGATAAATAAACACTTTATTTTTATGGAGAGAGAATAACCCGAAAGTAGGACCAACTCTCAAATCATTACGGCTGTTTTAAAAATATTTCCCGTTTTTGAAAAATCTATCATCAAAAAAACTACCCGTAAAGGAGTTTTCACCCCCAACACAAATACACGGTGTTAATGTCATGTCAAACATTGCTAAGATACCCATATGAAATCAAATCTTTCGTCCATATTTTTAATATTCCAAATTCTTTAAAAAACAATCATCAGTTAACTACCCATAAATGAGTTTTCACCCCCAAAAAAAATACGCACTGTTATTTGCAACATTCCCAAGATACCCATTTGGAACCAAAATATTAGTCATTAGTAAAATATTTCAAGTTTTTGAAAAATCAGTCACGAGTAAATTACCCTTCAACGAAGTTTTACCCAAAAACAAGTTATATAATGCTATTTTTCATGTCAAAAAAATCCTAGATATTCGTTTTAAGCAAAATTATTAGAGCCATTTTCCAAAAATTTGGAATTAAAAGAAAACTACTCATCAGTAAACTACCCTTAATTGAAGAGCTAGGTTTTGGATCCGTGGCCAGGGACAGAAAGACATGGGGACAGACAGAATTATTATTATTATTATTATTATTATTATTATTATTAGCACCGCGTCTTACTACCCGTTCGGGTTATACGCACGTACGCTAATGTGTAATGGTAGGGTGATTGTGAGATGAAATGGAGGACCTACAGTTTAACGTGGAATCCGAACCACTGTGGAGGCCTGGCATTCGACAGACAGAATTGTAAATTACACTTTTTTTGGGCTTGTGTTCACATAAAGCGTAAAATTTCGTCAAAATCTCGAGAACAATTGTGTTCACGGTCACAATAATTTATTTTGATATGAGAAATTAAAAATGATTCTTACTAAGTAATATCACGTGCTTCCGTGGTCGGTATGGTCTAATTTCCTGCTGCTCTAGACTACCGTTGACGGGGTGATCGATCTAATAAAACCAGGTCGGTTGTATTGAGAGGTTTTTGCTGCCATGCAAATGCGGGTACATTTAATCCAAATTCCACCACCCTCAACTCTTACTGTTTTATTGTAAATATGTGCCTATCCCAAATAGACAGTAAGACGCACTCCACATTAAAAATATAGTAAAGGCAGATTGCTCAATACGATGAGCCCATTTCTGAATTCTAAAACCTTTATTCAATGCCAGTATTCACCAAACGTGACCGGCTTTTCAATCTAATTCACACTGCATGCCATCTATCTTTTTTGTTGGGAGTGAGACTGTATATTATTCTACCATCATGTGTTGTTTTTGTGTTTTCTCGAGGTTAGCGTGTTTGAAAGGAAGCTAGCAGCTAAATATGCTAATGTTGTAACACGTCATATCTTAGGAGTATAATTATCATAATCGATGCTAGCCCAATAACAACATGAAAACCTTCTTCGGTTGCAGCATGGTCTAATTTATTATTATTATTACCGCGTCTTACTACCCGTACAGGTTATATACGCACTTACGCTAGTGTGTAATGGTAGGGTGATTGTGAGATGGAATGGAGGACCTACAGTTTAACGTGGGATCCGAACCATGGTGGAGGCCTGGCATTCCACACATTCACAAGTTGTGATTGATACACGTCTTGTCAGAGGTGAAGGAAGGGTTTGGCAATCAGATAAATCTGTGTTGGGACCAAGGATTGAAACCCGGACCCTCAGCACAGAAGTTTGACACCCTACCCCTATACCACCAGGTCACCATCATGGTCAAATGCAGTGGTTTATTACCTGGGGTAAACATACCCCCGGGGTAAGTGAAGACATTTTAGGGGTTACGTCAATTAAAAAAAAATCACACATATGTAATTATATTTATTTTTTAAAACTTGTAATTTAATCAAGTATTTTGACCAACCTTGATGGCTGCATGGTCTAACGCGCTACTCTCGCAGTAGACTAGACTGTCGATGAAGGTAAGATCGAGGTTCTAGTCTCGGTCGGGTGTATCGAGGATGATTTTTTCAAAACTGTTTTCTTCTCTCCCTCCACAGAAATGTGGGTACAAATCCTTGAAATATAACCTTCTTAATCCCTAAAACCATTAGAGTACGGTAATTCGTACATAAGCGTGTATCCCGGACGGGTAGTAAGATGTGGTGTTAAAAAATGTTTTTTATGTAATTTAATTAATTTAATTTAGATGTAGATTATATAATATGCATCACTTGCGTTATACACCAACAGTTTTGTGTGTACAAAGTTGTGCAGAAATTATATGTGGGGGCACGCGAAAAAAAAGGTTGAATATCGCTAGTATAAGGCGTCACTCTCGTAATAGATTGGCCGGCCGATGACGGGGTGATCAGAGTTCGAATCCCGGTCGGAAGTACTGAGGTTTTTTCATAAATGTTTTTCTACTTTACCTTCACGCAAATGTGGGTACACTTCCTTTAAACATAACCTTACCAATCCCTAAAACCATTAGCGTAATCAGTACATAAACGTATAACCTGAGCATGTAGTAAGACGCGGTGTTGAAAAAATTTAGTTTTTTAATTATTTTTTTTGCAAGGATTTCTAGAACCCGTTAGAGTTAATGCATACATTAATAATTAAGTTAATTGAGTAGGAATGAAGAAGGCAGAATTTTAGATTAAATTTACCCAGATTTGCCTAGGAGGAGATTGGAGAATCATCCTTTCAGTACCCCAATCCAGGACTAAACACAGGAACCTGTCAACGATCACAAGACTAACGCCTTTGTCTGCATACTCACCAGTTGGAGCTATTTTGGTTATAGTAGGCTTATTAGTAACGTTTATATTATAGTTGGTCTAAGCGTACGTATGCATTTAACCTTTGATAGAGGGAACTCCTTTGGACATTAGATTATTTCTACTTGTAGTATATAGCTCGTTTTGCTCGTTGGGGGCTCCGCCCCCAAACCTCCAGTGAGTTTTCTTTGCAAGTGGATGCAAACTAATGTAATTCTAGAGTTGTTTTGAACGTAACAACTTAAAGTTACCGGTATTGTATTATATTTTTCACACATTATTTTAGTTTCTCCATAATTATAGGGCAGCCAGAGTCATCAAATTTGGCACGCTTATGGAAATTGGATCTGCCAATATGCCTGCCAAATTGTATGATTATAGCTGTCCCATAAGTGTGTCAGAAAATTGAATAATGTATGGAAAATATGAAAAATTTACCTAAAATCAAAAAATCTAGCTCTATCTAAGGTATAACCGATGGAGATACGACAAAAAGTAATAGGACCAAACTTGTGGATCTCGCCAAATCCGTAGCTGCTGGTGCAATCCGTTTTTTGATAGGTCTTACCATTTAGCTACAAAAGACCTCCAAAGAAAGGTCCGCAACGACTTTAAAGTTGCTCTGCCATTTTGAATTTTTTCGGGGCTTAAATATTAATTTTTTTAACTTTTTGGAATTTTCCAGTCGGTCACAGTCTAGAAGCTATAATTTTGCCAAATTTCAAGTTTCTAGCTTATCTGGAAGTGGGTAAACATTAATGTCAGTGAGTGAGTGAGTGAGTCAGCCATGTGGCTTTATAGTAGCATACTGTGCACTTTCTAAAACCACTGATTATATCAGCATATTACTTATAAACTGGCTTAATTCAAGCCCAGACACAACATCCAGTCTCCTTATCATCAATTGATCCCTTTTAGAGGGGAAAACCCATTTTCATCAATAATAAATTATTCTGCCATATCGTGGTTCGAATCCTGGGACAAACCACGAAATTACTTCAAAACAAATTTAAACGTGTAGGTTAATGACCTTGCTGATAAAATATTGTATCCTTCCCTTTTGGTAGTAAAGTGAAAATAACTTTACGTAATCGTGATGAACAAGGTTGCAGCCCGTATCCAACAACAAACAAACGACCTTGGTTAATCGTCGTTAGTGAAATTTGTTTCCAAAAATACCACACAACATTATTATTTTTTTTAGAAGCTCGTCTTACTATCCTGGACCATGCGATTACCGAAGCAGCTAAAATAAGATATTGGGGATGGGGGATTAAGGGCGTATTAAATTAATACATCATAGTTTTCCATTTAATTTTATATGAATTTTAAAAAGAGGAAACGCACATTAGTAAATTAATTTTTGGTCAGCGCACCCCGCAGAGAACTCCAACCTGCTCTTCAACGGCAACCAAATTAATTTTGAATCTTAATGCTTTAGGCTGTTAAAGGTTTTAATTAATTTATTCCACTCTCTATATTAATCCATCTCTAACGATGTATGAATGTTTGTATATTTCTCCAGAAGATTTCTTGTACTTTCCAATGAGCTATAAATCTGAAATTTGGTGAAAATATAGAGGAACCACTCAACAGACGCGAAAAAATGTGATACTAGAACATTTTTGAAAAATAAAATAATAATTATTAAATTACATTGCTTTATTATTGAATACTAAATTTTAATTGACAGAAACCATTAGTTTTTATTAATAATTCGTTTACATTTGATTAATTAGAAACCAATACAACCTAAAAAAAATCTAACCTTGATGCGTCTAACAAGTGAAGACTAGGTTTTTTAGGTTTGGGATTATTATTATGAGAAAACTGGTTTAGTGTGAGTAAGAGTGCTTAGGGGAAGTAAACCAAACCAAGGTTCAAACCTGGAGACTGGAAATCCGGTATTTCTATTTAAAATATCAGACCATGTGACCACGGGTAAATATATTAAATAAAAATGTATACATCATACATATATACATACAGGAACCACTATGTTTTTTCTTAGCACCGTGTCTTACTACCCGTCCGGATCATACGCCTATGTATTTGTTACGCTAATGTGTTAGGGATGAGGAAGGTTTAGTTGAGAGAAAATGTACCCATATTTGCATGGAGGAAGAGTGTAAACCATTTAGGGAAATCCACCCTCAACACACCCGACCAGGATTCGAAACCCAATCTCCTCGGCATCGGCAGCCCTGTCTATTGTGAGAGTAACCCCTTAGACCATGCGGCCACCAAAACTCATAATTAATTATTATTCACAGCATTACAGGCCTTGATAAATTGGTTATTTTGGTAGCTATCTGGCTTATTGAATTATTGACTGTGCTGTGGTAGGCTATTTAATATAAACAATTAATATGTCTTGGTTAATTTTATTAATTACTGCAAAACGTCTTAAGAACGCTATTAAAATAGTGAATATATTAGGGCTTTTAATGGGGTGAATAATATATGTGGACCTGTATAGTGTATTGATTTTTCTTTCATATATAATGTATGTAAATATATATATGAAAACGTGAAAATAATATATTAGCATTATACTGTACACATAAAGTATAAAGTATTTATAATAAAAATTCTAGGTGTCTGCGAGTTGGCCTTTTTCACTTCGGTTCAAATCGAGTTTGAATCAAAACATCGAGCTCTTTTCGAGTTCGACTAATATAATATTGTACGAGAAATATTTGAAGTAGACTTTTTGTAAAAGATCCATGTACAAACCATAAACACAAAAATATTCTTTTAGAATGAGATTTTTTTTTGTAAAAATCATTATCACACAAATTAGGATTTTTTAATAAATTTAGTATAAAAGTGTACACATTTTTAATTTTTAAACCATACAAACGAAAATATTGAGAACTTCAGTTTGCTATTAGATAAAATATTAAAATTAAATCAAATTAATTGAGCTCAGAATTTTCAGAAAAAAAATTGGAAGCTTCTGAATAATCTAATTTCTCGAGTTTGAAAAAAATCTTTGAGTCAAGTTTGAGCAGTGATAAAACTCGACTTGAATTCAAATTTTTTAGGTACTCGCACACCCCTAAAAATACAAAACTAGACCTTACTATTCACATTCTATTTTAATGATGAAATATAAACTAGTAGCCATACAAAGTGGTATTTTTCATCTTACTGTCGTATGTAGATAAAATAATCTCTTAGACCTGAAATAATTAGCAAATAAAGTAATTGTGGTCAATATTAACGAAAGGTATAACCCACTTCGGTGGCCACGTGGTCTAACGCGCTAGTCTCATGTTGGACTATACTACAGAAGATGGGGAGATTGGGGTTCGATCCCGGTCGGGCGCACGGAGGATGGTTTTCCAAATGGTTTTCCACTCTTCCTCCACGCAAATACGGGTGTATTTCCTCTAAATTAAGCCTTCCTAATCCCTAACCCATTAGTGTGATTAGTACTGTACATAAGCCTAAAGTTTGAACAGATAGTAAGACGTGGTGCTAAAAACAACTAAAGGTATCTTACCGCTGTTAAATTTAGCCTTTTTTTTTTTAAAAAAAAGGAAAACCTTCAGAACACATGGTTTTGTGTATTAATATATAAAAGTAGATATAATAATTTTAAAATGCATTCCATATTCCCATTCACTCAGGTGATTCACATACTACTCTAATGAAATCGGGATAAGGAAGTTAGGATTAAAAGGAAGTGTGTATGCATTTGCGTGGTTAGAGAGGGTGGAAGACCATTTAGAAAAATACCAGCTAATCACACCCAACCGGGATTTCGTTCTAGACTAACCCATAACCATTAAACCAGACCTAACGAATCTGACACCTTAACTGACGTGCTCACCGGTGTGTTTTAAATTTCGTTATTGTTCGAATGGTTAGATTTTGTCCTTCCTATGGGGGATCCATTTTTAATTAAAAAAAAATTAACTTTTGAAGTGTATAAATTGAAATCAATAGGAAATAATAAATTGTAATCAATAGGAAATAACCGATTGAATAACTAATTTTATTTGGGTTATAAAAACGAATCATAAAGACGGAATGTTTAATGTTTTACTAAAATGTCTTGATGAAAGTATTCAGAAAAGTTCTTTCACTTTCGCCACCAATGAGTCCACCCACCTGTGACATTAAAAAAAATACCCACAAACAATTTGGAAGGTAAAGACAGTCCAGCTGAGAAACATTCCTCTCTTCTTTTTCCTACTCTGACGCTCTCCGTACGCGTATAGTATATTGAAGCACGGGATGTCACTCGAGTACGTCACTTGGGAACGTACAGTGGTGTAAAGCGAGAGATGTCACTTGAGAAAATGTAGTCATGTGAAATAAGAGATATCACTTGAAAACGTATTGTACTTATTAATGTAAAATGTAACTTGAGAACGTAAATAGTTGTTGAAAAAAAATTGTTGTCAGTTGATAACGTATAGTATTTAGAAATGTGAGATGTCACTTGATAACGACAGTTAAAACAAAATGAGAGTTATCATTTAAGAACATTTAACCCACTTTGGTGGCCGCGTAGTCTAACGCGCTACTCTCGCAGTAGGCTTAACTGCTGATGACGTGGAGATCAAGGATCAAATCTCGGGTAGGTGCACTGAGGGTGGTTTTTAATCAAATCCACTCTTCCTCCACGCAAATAAGGGTATACTTCCTCTAAAATATAACCTTCTTCATCCCTAAAATCATCATTGTAATAAGTACATAAGCGTATAACCCGAATGGGTTGTAAAATGTGGTGCTAAAATGTGTATTACTGCGAAATGAGAGATGTCACTTAAGGATAATGTATAGATTTAGAAATTCGAGATATCATTTGAGAACGTTTAATATTGAGAAATGATAGATAAGAGATGCTTCTTGATGACGTACTAATAAATAATAGATGTTCCTTGCGAACGTATAGTACTGAAAAATTAGGGATTTGCTTGATAACTTATGGTACTCCGAAATGAGAGATGCCACTTGATAACGTATAATAGTGTGAAATGAAAGATGTTTCTTGATAATGCACACACCTGAAGTCATTTGACAATAAAAAATGTATTGCACAATTTTAACAGGATTTTAAGCTATAATTAGTGAATCGTTTATTTCAAATCATTACAGTTTACGCATTGTAAGAGGTCAAACTTGCTATTTTATTCTTTTTGGGTACCATTGTTAGTGTAAAGTAATTAATCTATGGGGCTGAAATTTAGTAAACCATACATTCATGAGGTATACACAATGACATATTTATATTATTATTATTGTTTATATTATCCTATTATAAATATTTCGTTTAAATTTTTTGTTTCAAACTGTCATCAAACATCGATGTTTATCAAAATCTCGAGCTAAAATTTTTTGACGATCGCAATAGGCCTACTTGTCTCTACGAGGGGTCAAGAGAAAGTAAAATTACTGCAAAAAGGTGTATATACCAAACAAAACAATGACATTTAGGTCAAAAATATATCCCTTTGTTTGCATTGTTGCTTTTTATTCTTCTTTATCTTTAAATATTTACCTTTGGTAACACAATGGCCGTTAAAACAAGCGGTCCTAACACATTTCTTACCAATATTATTTTATTGAGGGAATTAATTTCCTAGACTGGAGAAATGTTAATCACTTTCGTAATTTTATCTATGTGTGTGTTACTGTTTAATCATTCATCATGTTACTTGATTTTATTCGTAGTCACTTATTGTTTACATCCCCCTGTAAAAAAAATTGCTGGGGAAAATGTAACGCTAATTGCAGACATGCTGCACACTCCATTAGTTGTGTATTTAACTACTTCACATTTCAAAGCGCATTGATTTATCTAACAAATAGGGGACGGAACCAATTTTCGGGACGAACTATCACCTTAGTCTAAGTCATAGGCTATAACTTAATTTATTTACACCCTCCCTTCCAAAACCATAAACCCTATGACGTAAATGCTCAAAAGATAAAAACAAAACTGGTTTGATACAGTTTCGTTTAACGTAACCCAATAACACTCCATTATCAAATACTTCTATGTAATAACGCCCTTCCCCTCCAGGGCCAATGTTGGTTTTTTTTCTCTTCCCCTTTCTCCTCGAATGGTTTGGGAGAAAGTGAAGATGACTTGGAAGTGGCTGGCGCCTGATAAACATGATCAGGCCCTGAGCAATTTCGCTTCTCGATGTCTGCGCGTGCGCTTTCAACCCGTAACGCCCCGTAATCAGACCAGTGCAAGAAGCTTAGGAACTGGTTTCCATGGTCGGCTTGATTTCCCAAGAGCTTATTACCTTGCCTCATATTATTTGAGACTTAAAGTAAACCCACTGTCTACTGAGCTAAGGATTCCGAGTTCGATTCCCGGCGTGGCCTAAAAATGTATCATTGGTGAAATGCGGGTTCCCCCTTTCACATTGATGAATTAACGGCCGGGGTGTTGGTTGTTGTGTCTGTTCTAGATTTAAGTTAGCTTATAAGCCATGTACTGATACAAGCAGCTTGTTTAGAAAATGCACGTTAAATACCTCAAATAAAATATTATAGTAAATGAATTAAAATAAACCCTGTTCACCTCCTCCAATAATAGGGGCATTACACTTTTAACACTTATTTTATAAAATTATACGATAGATGAGATGATATACCTTTGATAAAATATGTGTTATTAGTTATTTTATTTGCTCCTATTTTTCAAAGTTTGTACAAAAATACAGAAGCCAATGATGTAAAGAATATTATGAATTGAGAGTGAGACATTAAAAAAATCACAAAGCTGTTCTATTATTTAAAAGGAAAAACACACATCCCAAATGTGGAGTCTGTGTAGCTATTATATTAATAATTACTGTACCCGCTTCGTGGTAGACGCACGGTCTGACGCGCTAACCTCAAAGTGGACTAGACTGCCGATGATGAGGAGATCGAGGTTCGAATCTTGGTCGGTTGTACTGAGTTTTTTCCATAAATGGTTGTCCACTCTCCCTCCATGAAAATGCGGGTACAGTTCATATAAAAATATAATCTTACTCATTCCTTAAATCACTAGTATAATTAGTATATAAGCGTATAGCCCGAACAGGTAGTAAGACGCGGTGCTAAAAAAAGATTGGTATGACTACATGTTTTGCTCCTTTTCAGCGTTTTTCCCGTTACAGAAATTTTAAAACTTTTGATAAAATATAAAATTAAATAAAATGTAGCTATTGAGGTACGATTCTTTTATTTTGTTAAGAAAAATTGTTTGCTAAAAAAAATACAAAAATATTGGCCTTTGAACTCGCGTTCTCTTACACTTCACCTTAAATCAACATATGTGTAATAATACTATTACCTTACCTGTTTAAAAACATCCATCTATCCCCTTAACTAGTCGTTTTTATTTCTATATAATATTTTTTGAAAAATATATAGATACACAAGTCAGTGTCGGATCACCGTACAGGCGCAAGAAGCGCGCGCTAGGGGCCTCAGAAAACAAAAACAAGTTTATTTACTTCTTTAACGTTTTGTTAATTAATAAAAATTGTATAGCGTAATAGGGCTAATGTTGTGTAAAGGTGGCCTGAGAAAAGAATTGTAAAAATGTATGGAAACCTAACCGGATTTTGTATTCAATTTGGTTTTCCAAAATCATTACGATGTGGTTTCGCTTTCAACATAGTCTTATAAGCATACCGGATGCTCCAATCCATTGGAACCAGGCCCTCCTAGTCTAGGATAACCCATGCACTATCCTAGACCCTCTAACTCCATAGGAACAAGGCCCTCCTAGTCTAGGATAACCCTATGCACTATCCTAGACCCTCTAACTCCATTGGAACCAAGCCCTCCTAGTCTAGGATAACCCAATGCACTATCCTAGACCCTCTAACTCCATTGTAACCAGGCCCTCCTATTCTAGGGTAGCCAATTGCACTATCCTAGACCCTCTTAACTCCATTAGGAACAAGGCCCTCCTAGTCTAGGATAACCAATTGCACTATCCTAGACCCTCTAACTCCATAGGAACCAAAGGCCTTCCTAGTCTAGGATAACCAATTGCACTATCCTAGACCCTCTAACTCCATAGGAACCAGGCCCTCCTAGTCTAGGATAACCAATTGCACTACGTACCTATCGAGAAGCCAACACATCCGCGAGGACACCAAATTCTAATTAGACCTTGATCTTCAAGAAAACGCGCTTCTATTAAAGGATAGAAATTACGCAGACCTTAACCATAAAAAAGTTCCATCAGTTGTGTCAATACATTGGTCCTCGTGCTCCGATGAAAGATGGAAACAATATATTAAATCTAATTATCTGAAAGTTTTTCTAATTTGTATTAAATATACCATAGGAAGACCTAAATTAACAATTAATATTTACTACAAGGGATGTACAATGGTGATTTTGTTTTAAACTTACGTGAAATCCATCGTGTGATTTAACATTGATGTGCTGATATTTTATAATTTGAATTATTATTGAATTTTTCTCAATTCATGAATTTAACGTTTTAAAGCCATTTTTAAAAATTAACTATTTATTTTAAACCCTATAATAAAGGGATAGGGGGATCAAAATCAGGTTGCGGTTGGGGGACTCGAACTGACTAATCACTGACACAAGTGTATATAAAGAACAATAACAACATTTCAAACACAGTTTAATACAAAGTTTAAAATAACGTGAAACCTCGGCTAATCACACCAAGAAAGAAATGTTCTGGAAACTACTAGTAGCGACCAATCAGCAGACAAGACTGATGGGGCTGTTCCAATAACTTGCATGCTCCCCCTCACTTTCTATACTAGTAATGTATTTATGAGTGCATTAAAAATAAAATAAAAACCTAATTTAATGTCTACAAAAAACATCCAGAAAATGATATTTTAATTTAAATAAAATATGCGGGGCTGTTGTGTTGGTCACACGTTCCTTTATTTGTTTTCTTTGTTTCCTCTGAGTCTCAGGTAAGGTGGAATGACATATTGTGTAGTTTGGTGACAAGCCACACACACCAGTCAGATAATTACGAAAACTGCATCGCCTGGAGAGGAAAAACCACTTTCACAAGAAGCCTCCGTAGTAATTATGCTTTTTTAATCTTGAATATGTCTTCAGAAAGTACATAATTTTTTATCTGTAAGTTCAATAACAAGCTTTTTTTGTTTAGGGCATCCACATTATGAGAGGTGATGACAGCTAGGAAAAGTTACCGTGTGTTCATTCGCCAAACCATATGATCTGCAAGACGATATGTTGATTTGTTGTTACTTTTGGCAGTCAGAACATTCACACAAACAAACGATTTGTTTTAAACTACTAGCCATTTTTTAAGCCATTGAAACAAACTTTTGAAAAAACTCTTGGGATGTTTATATGTTTTGGAAGCGGCGTTTATGGTTCACTTAGAAAATGTCTTTCAAACGAAAGCTTCTAAAATGCAGCGTGCTCTGCTGAAATTAAGATGGCGAACCGGCCAAAACAAGGGCGGTTGATGACGTCATACAAACCATTAAAGCGGTTGTGTTCTTACGCTGATTACAAAATAAAAACGTTTTATTTTGAAGCTAATTCTTTCTCTTTATATATAATGTTATAAAAACTTTTTTTTTTAAATTGGTGGTCAGTTATTACAAGATACAAGTGTTAATATAATAATTTTTAATACATTTTTCATGTACCAAAATATCTCTTGTGGCCACAATCACAAAATTAAAAAACATAATAGTTTTATAAAATTAATATATTTTGTTCTTTCAATAAGTTACGAAAACACCTAATATACAGTAATCCTTATGGAAGTATTATTTGACTTGTTTGATAACACTTTTTACTGATAATATTGTATTAGTTAGCAAATATTAGTTACAATATTTTCAAATAGGTTGGCATTAGTCACTTATCACTTTCAGTCGATGTTTGCGATAAATAGCCCTTTGTTGAGTGTCAAATACCACCTTTCAACCGTGGATGCTCTATATCGCATCTCGTTAGTCGTTCACGCTATTCTGATATCAAACAATTGTGTTAAGGATGAGGAAAGTAGACTTGAGAGTGAACTAACCCGAATTTGCGTGGAAGGAGAGTCGGCAACCATTTAGGGAAAAACTACTGCCAGTGCAACTAATCGGAATTCTAGCTCTAGTGTGACTGGTTAAAAACTGATGTGGGTTGCATTTATATTAATTACGTTAGAGCAGTGATTCCCAGATTATTTTAATTCACGACCATATACTAGGTTAAGGGGTGGCTATGAGGTTTAAACACCCCCCTCCCCCACAAAAAATTCCCGAAGGTTTTAATATGAAGCTTAGAGATGGCCTTGCTTCAAATAACTGATAGAGGCATTCACGTTTCAAAAATTCCCATTAGCTTCTAAAAGTATTTAATTTTCAAAAATGTGTTGGGGAAGATCACTTTCAATAGCTTTTAAAGTCATCTAATTTTTTTTAAATCCAATTGTTCCTAATATCTTTGAAGGGCATCCAATTTTTAAAATTTGCTGGTGGAAAACCGCTTCAAATAGCTTTTAGAGGCATCTAATTTTTTGTTAATCAGGTGAAGAACCCTCTAAATAGCTTATAGGGCATTCCAAATTTTTAAAAAATCTGGCTGAGGTTCACTACAAGTAGCTTCTAGGAGTATTCCATTTTTTAACATTAACTGGGGGGAAGGAGGGTAGAAGGTCCCTATAACACTTTTTAGTTACTGCCCTTCATCGCTCCCCCCCTCCCTCCCGCCGAACTTTTAAACAAATAAAGTTCCCCCACCACTGTATAAATAACTATGTTATTATTTATTAGAGTTTAATAGTAAGTCTTATCATGTCATAAACTAATGATTTTGAACCCAAACCCCCCAAATTCTTCATAGGCCTATGTTCACTCACACTATTTTCTCTTGTAAGTCCTCGCGGCACACTTGAGTGTGTAAGATGGCGATATTCACGGGACACTCAAACATGCTCATGCGCAGAAATACTTCTCTCACTTGAACAGGAAACGCGGGTTTGTCCGACATTCGAACACGCAATGAACTTTTGTCTAAGAAACGACAAGATTAGCATTAGTTACTAAGCTCTTTGATTGTAAATAGATAGATTATATCTTTAGAACATACAGTTTTTGCGCATAACCCGAATGGGTAGTAAGACGCGGTGCTAATAATAATAATTTAGAACTTTTTTTCTCTTATTTCTTAAAAAAAAATCTGATTGAATAAAACTACTTTTAATTATTTTACTATCAACACATGACGTAGAGAATTTCGCGACACACATAGTAAATTTTCTGGCACACGTTTGGGAACCACAGCGATAGAGAGATATTGATGAGAAAGGTGTAATTAGGAGTAAATTTACCGCATTTGCTTGGAGGAAGCGTGAAAAACCATTAAAAAATTCTAGAAACGGAAGTGATTTAATTATCCCCACCCTCCGTGTCACCCTAACAACCAGACAAGATAATCTTGACGTTAGGCCTCGTGCCATACGACGATGAGGATTTAATTTAAGGTTAAAGGATTAAAAGTGTATGCTAGAGGAAATTCAGCCACATTAGCGTTTAGAGAGGCTTGAGAAACTTAATTTAAGATCACCTATGGCGAACCAAACGAGCCCAACCGGTTGGGTTTCGGGCAACAAATATGATAATTAAAACCAAAATTAATGTAAGGCTTGATTCACACATTCACCGAAAATGAAGAATAGAATCTGCTGAGTGGCGCAGCAATTCACACTCTGTATGTTGACCCATGATGCATTGCAACGCTAACTTAAAACAGTTGATTATCAACATATTTTATTTTCTAGTAGATAAGCAATATATTTTAGATCATCCTCTCGATGAATGTTTTCAAATTATAACGCTGTCTCGTGGCACAATCAAATACATCGATACAAACGCTTTCCATTAACGTTTATTTCATATCCCTTCACAACGGCCAACGAAGTTGTCTGCTAGCTTCTGGCCGAAGAGCGCATGCGCTGTCATATGAACATGAGCACTGATTTGAGATGGTTGGATCTGAGATTTGTTTGGTCCTCCTGTGCCGAACATCTCCGGCAGAGCGGACAAAGTAGAGATGAGTTTAACTTTAGTGAAACAGCTTGCGCTGGGAGATCTTGTGATTGGCTTAGAGCTCGTCACGTGACTACGTTTCTGTTCTGCGCTTGTTTTTCGGCGAACTTGTGAATCCACGGTAATGCCATAGACCACTCAGCGATGGCCGTATGTTAACATGTCACTCAGCGTGTTTGATTGGATTTCCGGTGATTTGAAGATCAGGGATCAAATATCGGTCAGGTGTACGAGTGTTTTTTTCTTAAATGGTTTTCACTCTCCTTATCACTCAATTTGACCACATTTCCTCTGAAATTTTACCTCACCAATTATTTTTTGAGTATCATAATTAATGCATGTGTAATGTGTATAACCCAAACAGGTACTAAAACATGGCTACATATATGTATTATGTAACCTCGATGGTCTTGGGGCAAAGTACTCGCCTCAGGACCCGATGTTCGTGACTTCAAACCCAGCTGGGCTTGACGAATTTTTCTTAAGCGATAAACATCCGTAGCACAACTTTCTTCGGAGGGGAAGTATAATTGTTGGCCTCATGTCGATTGTAACATGTAAAAGATCCTCAGACAATATGTGAAAATAACTTTCCAGCAAAATTGGTAGGTCCTTTCGCACTCGCTTATAGAAATTCAGTGTGGAAGGCAACGGGGTTCTACCATACTTCTTGAAAATCTCTTGGTACATGGGATTTCTACCAGATGGTGCAGGTAGTACTGACCAGCCGAAGGGATGAGTGCAAGCCCAGCTTCGTTTGAATATAAATCACATAAAACAACCTTTGTGTTGTTGACTTCAGAAGAATATATATATATATGTTAATTTATATCTAATACATAGTTGCATAATGCAGTATTTCGTTTTCTTCCATAATTAATTAATTATTGTTGCAAGTGTTAAATACTAAATAATGCAAATGGTGATTAGAAATATTAAGATACTTTTTTTAAGGTTGTACACTCACTTCCCATAGTAATCGTACTCATTGGACAAAACTCTCATATTCCGTAGCGCCAATCTGCACTTTATTGATTATGTCTTATGAAGAGACTATTTCAAAATCAATGCGTCATGCAGGGTAAATAATATGTATTGGTATTTGTTAACAGTTTTATGAACAGGATTAAAACATAGGTCAACTAGTTTATCTAACTTGCCTTAGGAAGTTAAAATTAAAAATAGTAATATGTATAATACAGGAGCTACGCATGCTTTTTAAAACTCCTTAAGAAGAAATTTTTTTGTACCCTGGGGTATTTAGTATACAATTTCTGAACCAACTGATTAAGTCAGCCAAGCAACGACAAATTAACATAATAATACCTAATCTTTAGTGGCAATCTACCCATATTAAGGTGGGCTGGAAAGGAACGTGACTTAAGGTCAGTATTTATACAGTTTTTATAACAAAAAACATTTTTGGTCAAAATGAATAAAATGTGGCTTCAGTAAATTTGTTAAGTTTAATTTTCTACAAATTACAAATATCCACCATTTCTTGAATATCTGCTATGGGCATAGCAGGATTTGAACATAAACCTTTTAAACAAGGATGCCATGACAAAATATTTAAGAATGGTAGAGATAAAATACCTTAGCTCCATCGGTAGCATGTCTCTCTACTGAGATAGGGTCTCGGATTCGATTCCTTGCATGGTCGAGAAATATATTATTGGTGAAATGTGTTATAACCCTTTCACAGTGATGAATTAACAGCGTGGGTGGAGGTGGGGGGGGGGGGGGGCTGGATGTTGTGTCGGTTCTAGATTTACGTTGGTTTATAAGCAGTGTAATTATATAATCAGTCAGTTCAGAAAGTGCAAGTTAAATAACTCAAATAAATGGAAATAGAAAAGATAATATGTAGAAAAATAAAGTAGACATATATATACCAAACCAAAATGTTATCTATTTTAATAAAAATGTTTTTATTACCCCCTTAAATTTTTGACCATGCCTGAAATTTGAGTTTGGGTTGTACACCCACACATACAGACAATTAAATAATAAATTAATATTTGTATTAGTTTCCGGGCTCGAACCCAGTACCAACCAGTCATCCTAAAACCCTCTGGACGGGTCTTTTAGAGAGCGGCTCTCACTAAAACTTGTTGCAGTGTAATGTGGGTAGTGATATAATCAAAATGCCGACCCACTAATAACAATATAAATAAAAAAGAAATTGACAAGGTACAACAAAGCGGTCGTTAAGCGCCTTTGAAATAGTTGCCGGGAGGGGAAGGTAGGTAGGCAGGAAATACCGTTTTCATCCGCGTCCTTCCCCAAGGCGATACAAGATAGATTGCATACCAGCTAGGTTGAGAGAGAGAGAGTTTCTAACTGGAAGTCGCTTGCTCGGTATATGATCAATTGCTCACACAAATTACACAAAGTGGGATCGATAATTGAGAGATTACTGCGAACAACAAATCATTCGACAGGGTTAACGAGTTTAAATGTTTAGGGACAATTTTAACTAGTAATAACGATATTGGATCTGAAATTAGGAGAAAAATACGGTCCGGAAATACATTCTATTACTCAGTCAGTAAGTTGTTTACATCTTGCTTGCTTTCAAGGAATGTATTATTATTATTATTATTATTATTATTAGCACCGCGTCTTACTACCCGTTCGGGTTATACGCACTTACGCTAATGTGTAATGGTAAGGTGATTGTGAGATGAAATGGAGGACTTACAGTTTAACGTGGGATCCGAACCACGGTGGAGGCCTGGCATTCCTCACATTCACAAGTTGTGATTAATACACATCTTGTCAGAGGTGAAGGAAGGGTTTGGCAATCAGATAAATCTGTGCCGGGACCGAGGATTGAACCCCGGACCCTTAGCACAGAAGTCTGACACCTTACCCCTAGACCACCAGGTCACCCACCATTCAAGGAATGTAAAACTCAGAATATATTTTAAAAAATTGTTCTTTATGGGAGTGAAACGTGGTTTCCTATCTTGCATGAAGAAAAAAAAAAGTAGGATGTTCGAAAACAGGGTGCCTTGAGAGATATTTGGTCCAAAAAGGGATGAGGTTACTTTGGGAGTGGAAGAGGTTACATAATGATGAGTTACATACACTGTACTCATCACAAGATATTGTTAAGATAATCGTGTTTAGAAGTTTACGGTGGGCAGGACATATAGTGTGAATGGAAGAATCTAGAACCGTGTTCAAGGTATTGACTGTTACATCCTCTTGGGAGAGGGCATTGGGAAGACCTAGGCGCAGATGGGAAGATAACAGTTGAATGGACCTGAAGGAGAGTGGGTGTAATGAGGTGGACTGGGTAGAACTATCTCAAGAGGGTGTAATGAGGTGGACTGTATGGAGCTAGTTCAAGATAGGGGTAGGTTGTAATGATTGGGACTAGATAGAGCTAGCTCAAGGTAGAGATAGGGTGTAATGAGATGGACTGGATAGAACTAGATCAAGATATGAATAGGTTGTAATGAGGTGGACTGGATAGAACTAGCTCAATATAGGGATAGGGTGTAATGAGGTGGACTGGATAGAACTAGATCAAGATATGAATAGGTTGTAATGAGGTGGACTGGATAGAACTAGCTCAATATAGGGATAGGGTGTAATGAGGTGGACTGGATAGAACTAGCTCAAGATATGAATAGGGTGTAATGAGGTGGACTGGATAGAACTAGATCAAGATTTGAATAGGTTGTAATGAGGTGGACTGGGTAGAACTAGCTCAATATAGGGATAGGGTGTAATGAGGTGGACTGGATAGAACTAGCTCAAGATAAGGAAAGGTTGAATACATTTGTAAGTGCAGCATTGAACTTTTGAGTTCCTAATGCCACAGAGTAAGTCGCTTGCGCACGTACACTGGCTCTAATGACGACACAGCCTTAAAGAATTATTACGTACAGGCAATGGCTAATCAGGAGTAGTCTTTGTATAATGTATATGTTTACTTTCTCACCCAAAGAAAGTGAAAATTTTCAACCCCGAGAATATGATGGAACTTGACGTTTTATATTACTCAACAACAAAAAAGGTCCGGGTCTTAAAATTGGATATGTTCCCATGTCTGTCTGTCCTTCTTAAGCTGCTGTTATTACAGATGGAACTATTTGATGAGTTTTGTTAAAACTAATATTTAGATTTGATATGGCCATAACACAATACCAAAATAAAAATACAATTCCAGATCTAAAATTAAGAGTAGTCAATTGAAGACTGTATTTGAAAACGGCAATTTTTATTTTCTCAAATGGCTCAAACGATTTGGTTTAAATTATATACATGGGGACTGTTTTACACAATAAATATCAGTGTATACTAAATTTTGATTAAGAGTAATTTACTGTTCACTGTATTAATTTTTTTGTTATCTTTTGTAAATATCTCCAAATATTTGTTTGAAATGAGTATCTGGGAGTTTTTTTTTACAAAAATACTCGTAAATAAGGAGATATGCCTATTTTTTTTAAATTCCCATAAAGATAGTTTACTAATAAGTGATGACTAATTTTTAAACATTTACATTTTTTCGAAGATGTCCTTGATAGTTTTGTTCAAAATGTATATCTGGGAAATGTTTTAAATTACAAACAACATAATGTAGCTTATTTGTTTTTGTTTTTAATTGACAACGGACTTTATTTTTAATGTTTTATGTATGTACAAGTAAGTATGAACGATTTTATCAGACCATTTAGGTTCATTGTACTGATATGTATTGATCCCATTCCCTCCCCTTCCCCTTCCTGTCATCAAAACACTTCGCCAAAGAACGGAGCGTGATTGGCTCACGTCCCTCCTCTCAACCTACTCAATATAGACTACACTTCTCGAGCGTTTGAAATAAAACATAATTGAACATTGACAGTGAAGTCGTAGAGCGCTTAATAGCGACAGCCGGTTGCCTAACTGCTTTCTTTCCGATCATGGTCAGCTTCTTATTCGTCAGACACACGACTCGGTCTCCTATACAATAGTCAGATAATAGACTCTTTACTAACACTTGCTGCCTTAACGCGGTGTTATTTGTAGCCAGGGCTGATTTGTTAATGATGTATTAAATTAGCCAATAGCCAAGCTATTATAGAAATTAATTCAAGTTATAGCGGCATCTAAATATCATATTATTTTTAAATGAAAAATTGCACCTGGACACAAGACTCAAACCCGGGACTTTGCAATGAAAAGCCAATGCTCTTCCCACTTAGCTTTTCAGAAATACAGGTGTCACTTCTCAATTTCAAAGAATATGATATTTAGATGCGGCTATAACCGTAATTAACTGCTGGCAGTCCAGGGGTAAGTTGTCGGACTTCTGTCCTGGGGGTCCGGGGTTCAATCCTTCCCGGCACAGATTTATCTGATTGCCAAACCCTTCCTTCACCTCTGACAAGACGTGTATTAATCACAACTTGTGAATGTATGGAATGCCAGGCCTCCACGTGGTTCGGATTCCACGTTAAACTGTAGGTCCTCCATTTCATCTCACAATCACCCGACCATTACACATTAGCGTAAGTACGTGTAGCCCGAAGGGTAGTAAGACGCGGTGCTAATAATAATAATAATAATAATAAAAGAAGAAGAAGATAGCTTGGCTATCGATTCTGTGGCCGCATGGTCTAACGTGCTACTCTCGCAGTAGACTAGATCGCCGATGAAATCAGGTTCGAATATTGGTCTGGTGTACTCAGGGTGGATTTTACGAAATGTTTTTTCCCCTCTACCTCCACACAATTTCGGTACACTTCCTCTAAATAAAGCCTTTATAATCATTCATATTCATAGCATCTGTAAAAACCAATTATATTGAATTGCCACAAGAGGTTTACAATAATAAAACAAATTCCTGGTATCTCTTGTTGGGAAATCGCCACAAGCCACCTACCTCTCCCCTCTCAAACCCCCTTCCCCCAATGACTTCTGGGTAAGGCCATTAATTTTGCATGAAAATCTAATCAAAGTAGGGCTATTGATGTGGCCTGATTTCTAAACAGACTGATTGATCAGCATGAAACCTACACATTAAATTAATTATATAAAAGACACAGCATCCAATCTCATGTTTATCATTTTATAAACTGTGGAAATAAAAGAAGATAATTTAAATCCATTGATGATATATTTTGGTCACAACGGGGATTTTTTCTGGGATCCTCAGCTAAGGTTTTGAGCTCTTTTAGTGGTAGCTATGATTATTTCTTTTAGCACCGTGTCTGACTACTTGTTCAGGTTATACGCATATTTACTAATTACGTTAATGAGTTAGAGATGAGGATGGTTCACTTTAGAGGATGTGGGCCCACATTGGCGTGGAGAGAGATAGAGAGAGTGGGAAACCATTTAGGGAAAACCACCCTCAGTAGATCTATACCCGCTCGGGATCTAACCACTATTTCCCCGTCATCCGTAGTCTAGTATATTGCGAAATAGCGGCTTGGACCATTCGGCCACCGAAGCGGATCGTTTCGTATTTAAAGAATGGGTGAGACAGGCTTCAAACTCCAAAGTAAAATCGTGATTTTTATTTTAGCTCTATATATTTTTCAAAAATCTCCCTATTTATTTTGTTAAAATTGGATACAATAGGAGTGTTTTACATGATAAATAGTATTGGGTAATTTTTTCGGAGGAAAATTAATTTAGGTATAGTCTATTATATTTATAAATGATTTTTTAAATTTTAAAAATGTGGAAATATTTCTAACAATTTTGTTAAAAATGGTGATCTGGTAAATGTTTCACATCATAAATAAGGATCTCCCCCCCCCCCCCCGAAAGATTACACATGTAAGGGAAGTTTACTGACAGATTAAATTTAGTAAAAATTGAAGGCTTTTTATAAATAGCCCTTACGATCTTGTATTTGGGGAGTTTTTTTTTATATTATAATAACGTTGTATAGGTAGTTTTATTTTTTAGCACCGTGTCTTAATACATGTTCGGGCTGTATACTTATGTACTAATTACGCTAATGAACTAGGGATGGGGAAAGTTGAATTTAGAAGGAGTGCACCAACATTTTCGCAGAGTGATAATGGAAAACCATTTAGGGAAAACCACCCTCAGTACACCCGACCGGGATTCAAACCCCAATCTCCCTGCCGTTGGCAGTCTAGTCTATTGAGAGAATGATTCCCTAGACTATGCGGCCACCGAAACTGGTAGATAGTTTTAACTTAAAAAAATAATTTTAAGGGTCGTTTATTAATATTAATATTGATTTTGGAAATGTTGGGAAAAAAAAACTAATTGACCCGAGCTGGATTATAGCTGAATTCCGACCTCCTGTATTATAGTCGAGCGTACAAAAATCTCTGTGGCTGTAAACCAACACAACCGGTGTTGTCATTTTATTTGCGGGAGAGGCGTCCCCAATCTTTTTTTATTGGCAAACAACAAGTTCGGAGGCAAGTCTTCGTTACCTGGTTGTAACCCCCCCACCCGTCAGGCGTGATAAAACGCGCGGAAAGATAGCCAGGAAACGAGGAACAGGCCAGCGAGAAAGTTACCACTTGTAACATTTTTTTTCTTTCTTTTTTTACGCTTCACCATGACATAACTCGAGAGATTTACTACCACCCAAATAACGAGAGTAGTTGTTTTCAACACAAATAACAAGAGTTTGTTTACAATTCAAATTGTTTTTGGTTTGATGTAGATTCCATCCCGCTAGTTTAGTATTGTATATATTTTATTTTATTTTTGAGGTATTTAACGTGCACGCTCTGCACCTACTTATTATATCAGTACACACGAATTTCAATGAGCGAGAGTGAAAAGGCCTAACAATTTTACTAGGAAAGATATTTTCACAATACCTTCCAGGGTTCTTTTACATGCCACACTAGACATGGAACCGACGGCTTTACTTACCCTTTGAAGGAAGTTGTTCTAATTCACACGCGGACTGGGTTTTTGAACCCACGAACATCGGGTCTTTAGGCGAGCACTTACCCAAAGGTCAACCTTTCTTAAATCCAAATGATTACATAATAAATTATAGCAAATGGAACCTAGCAATGAAAAAATTATTACATTTCAAGCATTTATTTCAACATGTTTTCCACTCTCCTCCACGCAAATGCAGTTCACTTCCTCTATATTCAACCTCCCCAAAATCCTAACCATTAGTGTAATTAGTACTTAAGTGTACAACCCGAATGGGTAGTAAGACGTGGAGCTAAGTATTCTATTCTTATTATTTCAACATGACTCTATTTTTCTACTCGAGTATAGAGGTTAAACCTAAATACAATAATTCGATACGTAGTGCAAAGATAATTTGTCTGTTATACAATTGTTGATGACTAACATCATGAGTATAATATGAATTCACTTTCATGAGAAATTTACGTCTTTGGATGACGATCAAATTACACATGAATTTGTAGAATGGATTTACCATGAATTTACGTAGATCAAAGTTGTGATCAAATAAAGATTTGTATAAAATTTTAATACAAGAGTTTACATCAAATACAAATGCGTATTAAATACAAGTGTTAATACAAATTTTCGTATCATACGTTACATAAAAACAAGTTTCTATTCAAATAACAGAGAGGTTTAAGTAAAATAACTAAATATGTTTCGTATTCAAATAACACGAGAGATTTTACAAGTATTATAACAAATGTAATTTTGTATCAAATAACAAGAGAGTTTTTGCTTAAATAACAAGATGTTGTTTATAAAACAAGATGGTTGCTATCACAATACAAGAGGGTGCATATCCATTACAAGAGTGTTTGTTTGCAATACAAGGGATAACCAAATACCAGAGTTGGTTGTAGTCAAAACAAGAGTGGATTAGTTTAACATCCAATACAAGAGTGGTTTTATTCACAGATACCAAGAGGTTTTTAATCACCAATACAAAGTGTTTGTTATCACAATACAAGAGGTGTGTTTAAAACCCAATAACAAGAGAGTAGTTTTCTACCAATACCAAGAAGGTTGTTTATCAGCCAATAACAAAAGGTATGTTTATCACAGATACCAAGAGAGGTTGTTTACAGCAATACAAAGAGTTGTTTTCACCAATACCAAAGAGAGTTGTTTATCAACAATAACAAAAGTTGTTTTCAACAATAACAAGAGAGGTTATTTGCATCTCAATACAGACTGTTGTTTATAGCACTCAAAGTGAGTTTGTTTCCATCCAAATAACCAAGTAATTGAATTCAATATAACAACCTTAAAATTATAAGTAACTAATTGACAAAAAAAGACGATCTATTTTTAAACATACATTTAACAATAATTTGCTGTTTTATTGCCGGAATGAAAACTAAGTATTTTATTCAAATCAATTTACGGACAGTCACCCATCTCGATGGTCGCATGGTCTAACGCTCTACTCTCTCAGTAGTCTAGACTGCCGGTGATGGGGAGACCGAGGTTAGAATCTTGGTTGGGTGTACTGAGAGTGATTTTTAAAGTAGTTTTCCACACTCTCTCTCCGCGCAAATCCGGTTACACTTCCTCTAAATATAGCCTTCCAAGTCCATAAAACCATTGTCATAGTTAGTACATAATCGTATAGCCCACACGACTTGTAGGACTCAGCGCTAAAAAAGGGGGGGGGTTAGTTTGATTACTGCCCAAATAATATGTGTTGTTTATAACCCAATTTATTTAATAAATATCGGGGTATATACCTCCAACCATCCTTAAAAAAAAAATAGAGGTTGTATCTACCATTTAAATAACACGGGTGGTAGTTTACTGACCAAATAACAGTAAATGCCATTTATCTTTCAAATAACATTTTATAATAGATGCACTTTATTTTAGTGAATAAGGCCTCTTTAGTTTGGAAATAAAATAACTTGAATTCAAAGAAATATGCCCATTACAAAAATATCTAACGTAATCGCCTTTTAATATTAAAAAAAGAACCGAAATATACATTAAAAAAATTATTTATACCAAAAAATATTAGTTTATTTAACCTTTCAGGAAATGGAAAACCAATAATTAAATTCCATTCAGCAAATCAAATATTGAAAACCAAAATGTAAACAAATTTTTAACCCCACGTCTCACTACCTGTTCAGGTTATAACCATATGTACTATACGTAGAGAACCAGATATTTCGCGATGGCTCGCGAGTTGTGTTTTACGAACATTTTACGTTAGCACATTAAAATTTCACTAGAAACATTACTCATATGTACTACATCACTTATGGAGTGAGTTAAGTTGATTTAGAAGAATGTACCCACATTTGCGTGAGTGGATGTAAAACCAATTTTGGGAAAAAACCTCAGTACTACGACAAGGATTCGAACTCGATCTTCTGTCATTGGGAGTCTAGCTTAACACGATAGTGACGCCTTAGATATGCGGCATAAAGCAGGCAACAAATATTCTCTATGCTAAAAAATTCTGATATGACATATGTGTAGGGTAATATGCTAAAAGATAACATCATTTTTACTTCTCGTTATCCTACAGGTAGAAAAGTATTGTGATTGTAAAAAAAATCAAACTCGAGATTTTTATGAATCTCGACGTTTCACGACCCCTGAATCCGAAAAAGTTGTTTTTGAATTTCCGTCTGTCTGTTTATACCTCCAACTAGAGCCTAAACTATTTTACCGATCGGGCTAAAACTTGGTATTAGGTTTTCATAGGGTTGCCCCAGGATTTTTGGAATGGGATATCTAACCTTGGGAATGAGATATTTCTAATCGGCTCAAACAATTTTGATTAAATTTGATTTCTAAACATTTATAAATATTCCAATCAAAATAGTTACTCTTAATATTTGGCAAAACGACTTTTAAGGGTACGTCTGATGCGTAAATTATCATTTTGCATCATATTTCCTAAATATTTGCGATATGAAATTATTTATGTAAAAAATATGTAGATCTATTTATAATACAAATATTTTATCGAAGCATATTTTTATAAACCAATAACTTTCAAGCTATATGCAAAAATATATATATTTTTAACTTTACGAACACACAAGTAAGTATTACGACCGTAAAAAAAATCTAACCTGAAATGTTGATGGATGTCGAAGTCTCATGACCCTCCAGAACCTAAAAAGTTGGTCTTTGCAATGCCGTTTGTCTGTGTGTCTGTTTAAACTTAAAATTCAAATTGTTTAATAAAGGGCGAAAAGAGAAAAAATCGATTTTCTTCAAAATCGTCTCTAACGATATTGACTAAAATTCTTATCTAGGCGTTGATTAAGATTATAAATAAACTGGCTACTTTAAATTTCCCCTGAAAATGACTTAGGGTACTTTACAGAAGAGGAAATTGTCCGTATTCGCAACTATTTGAGATACTAAATAACTTATATTGCAAAATTGTAGTACTATTCAAAATAAAACTTTTATATGAAATATAGTTTTTATAAAACCAATCATTTCTGAAGATATTGCAAATATATAATATGAGCTTTAGTTGTAAAGAGATACTACTTAAGTTTCAACGCAATAATTCACCAATGCCATAGAGCAGGGGTCCCCAGCCCTATGCCCGCGTGCGCCATGGCGCCCGCCGAGCCTTTTGCGTCTGCCCGCCACTTTTTGACCACAGCTGAAAAGTTCTTGACTAAAATTTTAATTTGTTACTTTTTCGACAAAAATCAATTTTGTGCTTATCTCCAGGTTTGCTGTTCTCAATAGGTTGGTGATTGAAAGCCCCCCTCTTTCCAATTCCTCCCCCTGATTTGTCTTTCTTTGCCGGCTGATTTACAAAGTGTACTTTTACTCTGAGCTACAATTTTAATAGTTTCAAGCTGAATGGATTTGCTTTTCCCTAATCTCAAAGACCTACCTCCATCCATCATTCTCCTCACACTCACTTATACCATACTAATACTTCTTACTTCCTTTGTAAATATCTTGACATGGGTCTACCCAGCGTTTTGCCTGAATAAACACAGAATAAATATATATTTTTAAAATGTACCCAAGCACCAAAATTGTGGTGAGTAGTTAAATAGTTCCTTGTGTCTTTATTTTGGTTTTGTTAAAACTGTAAATAAAGCAGGCTTATTTTAAAATTTATTTGTTGTCTCCTTGGAGGGGGTTGAACCCTCCCTTCCTCTCCCCCATGGCTACGGCCTTGAGTATTACCCACAACCACATGTAACGTCACAACTGTTGTAAACTTAACATGGCAGTTGACCGGTCGTGTGTATAGCGTTGAGGCTGACCTCTGAACTTGGCGGGAGTTAGTAAATTTGCCTTGAAAAAGTAATTTGTGCCCGCCGCACTACCTTAGTTTTGAATGTGCTCTAAGGTACAAAAAGGTTGGAGGGACCTCTGCCATAGCGTAATTAAATATAAGTCTCTCAAAAAGTTATTTTTCCTTAAACCTCTTAGGAGAAATGTTTGTACAACAATGATCTATCTCCATTTTAGACTCAATAGTCAATATTTACATTTTTTATTGGTAAAAATTTATAAATGAGGAATTTAATAGCAATTGCGATGAAATGAAGATGTGCAACACCTAATAAAATGTCGAAAATTTTCACCGGAAGTCTAAATTTTAATACGAAGTGTTGACCCTTGTGGACCCAATATTGATCTTTTTTATCGGTCCAAACATACAAGCTAGGACATTAATTCTTTAAAAATAAAATTATAAAATTTAAAACTGGGACTCAAAAAATGTTTTACATATATATATGGTGTAATTGATGCTTGGGTTTGTTAGTGTATAGTATTTCGTTTCACATATATTACGAGTTTTGAGTAAATATCTCCATTTTTAAACAATAGAGTGAGAAAGTCCGTGCGGAGTTCCGTACCATTTATTGAATAAACCAACACTTTTTTTTTATGATTTCTTCAGCACAAAAGCCTTCATAGTTCGTATTATTAATAGTTAATACTAATATACATAGTCAACACATTAGTGAAGCTATATGTTTTGCTCAAATATACACTGCTGCCGGACATTTACACAATGCAAACTCTTAGAATCAATGTGAAGGTTAAGACTGTTATCTTATTAATGACATGTGAAGTCATGATTTCCCAATTAAGGAGGATCGCTAATATTTGAACACACTTTGTTGATGTATTTCTTTCTCTTTCTTGCTGATAAAATAAATAAAACAAAATTGTTACTTATAATACAGGGTGCCATAAATTAGAAATTCCATCAGAAGCCTTAATAGTTTAGGATATAGCTAGCTTAAATGTTTTACTTCAATTAGTAACACAACTAAAGAAATTGTGGTTTTAATTGAGAATAATATGATAGTTTAGTCAATGCATCAGTAAACCAGATAGATCGTAAATAAAGATTTATTTTTAGCGTATGTCAACAGGGTGTGTTGATATAAATTCATAGCGGATTTGTAACCGTCTTCTGAGGTTGGAGCACTATGTTAGGGGCGGTTATTTCACCCAGATGAGATGATGTGGTGATAATGAAGATGATTATGTTGTGATGGTAGAAGAATTGAACTAAACCTAATTACAGCCAAGGCTGTAGCCAGCCAATAATTTAAGGGGGCGGGGGGGGGGTTTGGTGGGCTCATCCCCTAATTGACGGAGGCTAGAAAAATTTTCAATAAAAAACTGTTCTAGAAGCTCTCTAAAGTGTATCTTTATGGCAACATAACCCCCTAACCGCCGAAAAATAGGAACAATTCTAAATATTAAACACCGCTAGAAGCTATTTTTTTTAAAAATTATGACAACATAACACCATAACTGCCGAAGGCTAGAAAAATTTCTAAATAATAAACACCTCTGGAAGCTCTCTGAAGTGCTTTTTATATAACACAGCCCCCTAATTTGTACTTGTACCTTAATTTTGATATAACGTCATATTTTATTCATAAAATTTCGGGGGGAGGGGGTTGAACCCCGAAACCCCCCAGACTACGGCCTTGTTTACAGCTATCCAGACCATGGCAACCATAGGAACAATTCCTCTTAGGGGAAAATAACTAAGGTAGCACCGGAAACTGAACCCGGGACCTCTAGAGTAGTAATCCAGGAATACTGACAGCTAGATCAAGAGGCCGGGCAAAACAAATTTAATAAGGCTAATAATGAGGTGAATAGTTTATGGACATCCTGTACATAATACAGTATGATGTAATTTATGTAAATTTTGACCTCCTGATCCCACATGATGTAAGTAATAAAGATGGCATTGTAATCATCATAAAAGTTATTCCAACACAAACTGCTCCAAGCAGTGAAAAAATACAACCAATAGGATTAGAAATTCATAAATAGCTTCTCTTACACACACTATCTAAAAAAAATATTCGAGATATTTAAAGTGTACTTTCTAGACCGAATAATAATATCAGCTTACGAGAATTGCTACGAGTGAGAGCGAAAGAGCCTACCAATTTTGCCAAGAAAGGTATTTTCACATAACTTCCAGGATTCTTTTACATGCCACAATTGACATGGGACCAACTTTACTTCCCCTCCGAAGGAAGTTGTGCTACGGATTTTCATCGCTCAAGAAAAATCCGTTGACCCCGGCTGGGTTTGAACCCACGATCATTGGGTACTGAAGTAAGCACTTCACCCCAAGACCACCGAGGTTGACTCCACGCACTGGAGGTCACATGGGTAAAGACGTTAGACACTCTGCACACTGGACTGCTGGTGATGGAAAAGTTCAAGTTCGGTTCTCAGCCGGATGCACTGGGGGGTGGTTTTCCACATGTAAAACAGGGTGTCCGAAAAGTCACTGTGCACTGAATGTACTAATTGTAGTGATATAATAATACAGAAATGTTGAATGGAATTTCAATGAAATGGAATAAACGTGTCACGTGTAAGTGTCTGTGTGTCTGGTAACCATCACGTTTCCTTCGTCCTACGTTGCGCAGTGACCTTTCGGGCATCCTGTACATCATTGTGGTTTTAGCATCCTCTCTCTACACAAATGTGAGTGCTCTTTCTCTTTAGATGGTTTATGATCATACTGCTAGGCCGAATCATGAACTCGATTCTAACTATAGAATTAAGAGTAGTTTATTGATGACTTTGTTTTGAAAATACTTAAGTTTTTTGAAAATGGCTTAAACGATTTCGGTTAAATTGAATATTTGTATCTCATTATTATCCATTAAATTAAGTCGTTAATAAATGACATTAGTGTTAAATATAATAATAATTCATATACTTGATTGTAAAAATAATTATTGTAACATATTAAACGCAATACGTTGTTTATTTTATATATATATTTTTAATTTAAATAGTTTGTAAATATAGAATAAAAAAGTTTGTCATAAAATGTTTAAAAAAAATCTAACTAAGTTATTAATCATGAAATTTATGGTTGTAGTTTAACATAAATTGACGTATTAAACCAACTATCTCCTGATAAAAGCTAGTATAAGCCAACAGCCATAATTCCGACAGCCAATAAGAATTACTTGGTTTAAAGTCTTACTTCCAATTTTAAATTTAAGATCGTAGTTGACAGTTATCTTGGGTTAGTTCTTTGATCACTATATTTAACACCACGATTAGAAAATAAAGATTAAATTTTATAGAAATAAATAGTTAACTTACGAATTATTATTTCACCCCCGATCCACGTTTTACTTATCTTGGTCTTGGGCTTGGTCTTGGTCTTGTTTATCCGCATATTTACACTAATGAGATTGGGATGATAAAAGTGAGGTAACTTATACTTTGGTGGAAATAGAGTGAGAAAACCTTTCGGGTGTGAAAAAACCAGAACGTCCAGCCGGGATTCAATCCCCGATCTTCTGGTTGCCAACCAACAAGATGAATTGAAACTGATAACTTTTTTTATCACCGTGTCTTACTACCTGTTCAGGTTGTACGCCTATGTGATAATTACTTTAATTGGTTATGGATGAGGAAGGAAGCATTTTATAGGTATTCAACTTACATTTGTGTGGAAGGAGAGTGGTAAACCATTTAGGAATAAAACACCCTCAGTAGACCTGACCGAGATTCGCATTTCAATCTCCCCGTCACTAGCAGGCCAAGACCATTCGGCCAATAAAGCAGGTGATAGCTTTTTTCATATGACCACTGCTGGGGATAAAATTATTGATGAATTAATAAACATGCCTATTTAGTACAAATGCTTAGAGATTTGAAGATTAATTTCTGCTCAACTTATTACCCGTCCGTCAATCCGTATTCATTTACTCTAGTTTGGTAGGGATGAGAAAGTTAGAATACACAGGAAATGAATCCGTAAATGCGTGGGGGAAGGGTGGTAAACAATTTTGTAAAAAAAAAAAATCCCCAGTACATTAGGCATGGACTCAAACCCGGGCCTTCTTGTCATAGAAAAGCCAGGTTAGATGGTCACTACATTTAGTACGTCTGCCTATCGAGGCGGGTATCAAAATATTCAACTATCTAATCAAAATTAAGTGGAAATATAAATTATTTTGCACACGAGCTTATAAACGGCTTTCTATGTTTACCGTGAAATGGCGCCGATCCAGTTACAATGATCGTGACGTTGTATTTTCACCCGCCCAAGGGTGAGCAGCCTTCTCGCCTACGCTGATCACTTGTTTACTGCTCGGTACAAAACTGTTTACGAGCTCTATTAATATAGAACAGCTTCGCGTAGTGGAGTTTGCAAGGCTGCTTATTAAATGGTAATTAATGGCCCCCTCTATTTATGCGGTGGATTCCAAGTGTCGGCTGGCGCCGATGTGCCACGACCGCCAGAAGGAGATGAAAGTTTTTCGAGTGTGCGAGAAATTACGTGAAAATCACTCCTCTTAACACACTTTGTGAACCAACTAACCAGTAGTTCTGTAAATAATAACTAGATCATGTTAAGAACTATGTAATATTCTTAGCGTTGCTACAGCCTTGACATTTCCGTTTATATTTCAAGTTGAAATATCTCCTATCATTTCTCCTTAGATTTGAAGTTGATATTTTCTCTTGTGATCAACTACTATACTAAAACTATATTAGCTTGTAGATTTAATCCATCATGACATGAGTATCCATACAGTTGTCACTGTACTATTGGCAGAATAAAGCCCTCCCGAGTCAAAGGCGACAGCGTTTATATCTCGTGATCTTAATTGATTGCTCTTATGCAGTTGACGATTTCCGCACGTCTATCACAGACTTTGCCTTAAAATATGAGTGAAGAATGACCCTGGAACACAGATAAGGATATATCAGATCCTCAACCTTACGGAAATTTCTTTGTGCTCCTTGAGCCAGGCTGAGTCCATCAACACTGAGGCTCGCTAGTGTCAACGCTCACTTAAAAATGTGCATTTGTTAAACGACTCATTTTCAACATGTTCTTCATAAAGAGACCATTGTAATAATCATGGGCAGTCTGAGTAAGCTCTTTGCGAGGCAGGATTATGTGAGGAGGGGTGGGTCGCTGCCTGAACCTAGTTTTGTGGTCACCGGCCGATTGAATCGAGATGGATATTTGTGTCCTATATCTAGTGAAACAATTTTTAGAATGAGCTTATTTTAAATACCCTTTTATGGTACCTAGTGATCCTCATGTTGAAGGACTTAAGCTTTCCCACGGAGAGAAGCCATTTTAATCTGGAGGCTGTAGATATGGTGTATGCCTTGTCTGTGCCCTAGGCACGGGATTACTCATTAATATATCCGTAGATAGAGCATTTGCATACTGATCCATAGGTTCTGGGTTCATTTACCTTATATAGGTGTTATTTTTAGCTTAAAAAACTTGGTGATCAAGCTACACAGACATTAAATAAATAATATAGTAAATATTACATTATGTTCAAAGAGGATAATCATGGTTCGAGTAGCTTAAGACTTCTGTCTCGTAGACTATGTCAAACGTTAGAAAAAAATACTCCCTAGGTACGCTATCGGTTGCCTGGAATTATATATTCAAATCACTTGAGATGAGTTACTAAACTAAAAACATTTTGAGCTTCCGTCATTGAGAAGTGTATATAATGATTGAAAAAATAAGTATATACGTTGTTCGGTCTGGATTCATAGAATGTCCTTGAAAAATTTCGCTTAAATTGGTCTAAACATTTTACATTTATCACTTAACAAATATCCAAAGATACATGCGAAATTCCAAATGTAAGTTAAAGTAGAAACTCGTTTTGCTCGGTTAATAATCGCAGCACATAGCTTCCAAACTAAGTTTTATTCTGGAACTAGCATAGCACCACTTTTGGTGATTCATTCATTGATGTGGAAAAAAAAATCAATTTTACAAATTATAATTTTGACGCCATGTGGAGGATTAAGATTTGGACCCATCCCTAGAAAGTTACACTGGATATCATTTTGGAATAATCCAGCCTCATTACGTCTGACCAGGATTCAAGCCCCAATGTACCTGTCATCGGCAGTACAGTCTATTGTGAGAGTGACGCCTTAGACCATGCGGCCACTGAAGCTAGGATTAAACACAACATAACAGAAAAGAGTTTTTTTATTTGATTTCCAGAAATGAAGTAAGAAATAATGAAAATAACGTTGACATGTGTTTGTCTGATTGGTGTTTAAAAGACGTTTAATGTATTGTGTTATTGGGAGAGCGCTTACAAAGCATGGCGAGACGATGCGAGCTACTGGCTAGTCAGTAAGACAGTAGCTGGCCTTCTAACTGGGTGGGAAGCTACTGGGCTTTTCTCTACTGACCCCTGCTATTCACACGTTGCGAGCTACAGGCTAGTCAGTAAGACAGTAGCTGGCCTTCTAACTGGGTGGGAAGCTACTGGGCTTTTCTCTACTGACCCCTGCTATTCACACGTTGCGAGCTACAGGCTAGTCAGTAAGACAGTATCTGGCCTTCTAACTGTGTGGGAAGCTTCTGGGCTTTTCTCTACTGACCCTTGCTATTCACACGTTGCGAGCTACAGGCTAGTCAGTAAGACAGTAGCTGGCCTTCTAACTGGGTGGGAAGCTACTGGGCTTTTCTCTACTCACCCCTGCTATTCACACGTTGCGAGCTACAGGCTAGTCAGTAAGACAGTATCTGGCCTTCTAACTGGGTGGGAAGCTACTGGGCTTTTCTCTACTGACCCCTGCTATTCACACGTTGCGAGCTACAGGCTAGTCAGTAAGGCAGTATCTGGCCTTCTAACTGTGTGGGAAGCTTCTGGGCTTTTCTCTACTGACCCCTGCTATTCACACGTTGCGAGCTACTGGCTAGCCAGTAAGGCCCGTTACATAGTCAAGCGGACGCTCCACTCTCCGCACGCGGATAGTCGAGTCTACACAGTGCCTCGGAGGTTTATCAGTTTGTCTTAAATAAATGGTACGGCACACCGCACAGACTTTCTCTCTCTTTCTATAAACTCGTAAGATTTCTGAACGGAATAATGTACATTGTATCATCACCACTCCACATAAGAACACGCATAAAATAATATACAATGATATAGAATCAATGAGAAAAGAGGCGCATCTTTGTCCACCTAAGAACATTTCAAACAGTTTAATGTCTTCCACAAGGGTCAACACTTCGTATTAAAATTTCGATTTCTGGTTAAAATTTTAACATTTTAAAAGATGTTGCAGATCTTCAAGTCATCGCATTGATATTTAATTATTCATTTATACATTTTGACCAATAAAAAAAAAATATTGACTATTGAGTCTAAAATGGAGATAGATCATTGCTATGCAAACATTTCTCCTAAGAGATTTAAGGAAAAATAACATACTTTTTTTAGATACTTACTCATATTTAATTACTCTATGGCATTGGAGTATTATTGCGTTAAGACTTAAGTAGTATATGTTTACAACTAAAGCTCACAAAATTGTATTAATATATTTGCAAATATCTCAGAAACTGATGTTTTTATAAAAATATATGTCAAATAAAAGTTTTTTTATTTCTAATAGTCCTACAATTTTGCAATGATAAGTTGTTTAGTTTCTTCAATAGTTGTGGAGATACGGAAATTAACGCTTCTGTAATGTACCCTAAAAATCATTTTCATAGGAAAATGAAAATAGCCAGTTTATTTATAATCTTAATCAACGCCTAGATACGAATTTTAATCAAAATCGTTTAAGCAGATTTTGAGAAAACTAAATTTTTCTCTTTTCGTCCTTCAGTAAACTACCCTTAATTTTAAGTTTTTATAGACACACAGACAGACGGCATTGCAAAGACTATTTTTTAGGGTTCGGGGGGTCATGAGACGTCGACATCCATCAACATTTCAAGTTAGTTTTTTTTTTACGGTCGCAATACTTAAACTTTAATGTCCAAAAAGTTAAAAAAAATTCATATAATTGCGTATATATTGAAAGTTATTGATTTTATAAAAATATGTTTCGGATAAAATATCTGTATTATAAATATATATACATATTTGTAATGCTAAGTAATTTCATATCTCAAATAGTTTCGGAGATATTTAAAAAAATGTTAATTTACGCATCAGATCGGAGCCCTTAAAGCCATTTTGCCGAAAAATTGAGGGTAGCCATTTTGTTTGGAATATTTATTAATGTTTATAAATGAAATTTAATCAAAATCGTTGAAGCCGATTTTGAGAAAATCGACTTTTTCTCTTTTTGCCCTTCAGTAAACTACCCTTAATTTTAAGTTTTAATAGACACACAGACAGACGGCATTGCAAAGACTATTTTTAAGGGTTCGGGGGGTCATGAGACGTCGACATCCATCAACATTTCAGGTTAGTTTTTCTTACGGTCGCAATACTTAAGCTTTAATGCCCAAAAAGTTAAAAATATATATATAATTGCGTATATATTGAAAGTTATTGATTTTATAAAAATATGTTTCGAATAAAATATTTGTATTATAAATATATATACATATTTGTAATGCTAAGTAATTTCATATCTCAAATAGTTTCGGAGCTATTATAAAAAATGTTAATTTACGCATCAGACCGGAGCCCTTAAAACGATTTTGCCGAAATATTGAGAGTAGCCATTTTGTTTGGAATATTTATTTAAGTTCATAAATGAAATTTAATCAAAATCGTTAGAGCCGATATTGAGAAAATCGACTTTTTCTCTTTTTGCCCTTCAGTAAACTACCCTTAATTTTAAGTTTTAATAGACACACAGACAGACGGCATTGCAAAGACTATTTTTAAGGGTTCGGGGGGTCATGAGACGTCGACATCCATCAACATTTCAGGTTAGTTTTTCTTACGGTCGCAATACTTAAGCTTTAATGCCCAAAAAGTTAAAAATATATATATAATTGCGTATATATTGAAAGTTATTGATTTTATAAAAATATGTTTCGAATAAAATATTTGTATTATAAATATATATATACATATTTGTAATGCTAAGTAATTTCATATCTCAAATAGTTTCGGAGCTATTATAAAAAATGTTAATTTATGCATCAGACCGGAGCCCTTAAAACGATTTTGCCGAAATATTGAGAGTAGCCATTTTGTTTGGAATATTTATTTATGTTCATATATGAAATTTAATCAAAATCGTTAGAGCCGATTTTGAGAAAATCGACTTTTTCTCTTTTTGCCCTTCAGTAAACTACCCTTAATTTTAGGGGTAGATATCCAATTCCAAAAACCCCTCGGGGCAACCCTATGAAAACCCTAGATATCAAGTTTCAGCTCAATAGGTAAAATAGTTTAGGCTCTAGTTGGAGGTACAGACAGACAGACAGACAGACAGACGGAAATTCAAAAACCACTTTTTCGGATTCAGGAAGTCATGAAACGTCAAAATTCATCAAAATCTCGAGTTCGAATTTTTTGACGATCACAATACTTTCTCTACCTGTAAGATAGAGAGAAAGTAAAAATGTATGGATACAGACTTAAAGTATTAGCTGTGTATTACGTGTATAAAATGAGAAAAAACGGAAAAATAGAAGATACTGTGTACATCTAATAGTTGCTCAAAGAAGTGTGAAAGGTGCTTTCACGACATTGTACATTGATTTGCGTGGAGATAGTGACAAGTTTTGACGTGAATACGTCTTTAAATTTGCTACCATACGGGGGCAATCCAAAAAAACCTAATGATAACAAAATCGGGGGATACAGTTTGGTGTTGTAGTTTCGAATCTTTCCTCTACATCCAAAATTAAATTATACCACTTGATAGCTAAAGGTTCAAAGAATTCATTACGATAAGCGAGAACAGTGACGCATTGCGCGCGGTGGAGGGGGAAGCGCCGCCATTTTGGGGTTATTTTGCTGCTTATCGAGATTTGCAATTAGTATAACTTTTGACTCGGAGAAGCTACGATGTTCGTTTAGGTTTTAATCCTCAGCTGTTACATAAACGTATTCACGTACAACACACGGCCGTGTCCATGACACAGCCACACCCCATTTTTTAAAAAACTATTTTCGTATGTCAATTAAATCCTTTGATGAACTAATAGGGAAGCTTAAATCCAAATTAAGTGTTTCCAATCTGAACAGGGTATCTATATCTCCAACAGAAAGACTTGCTGTCACATTAAGGTAAGTAAAGAAAATCAATTATCATTAAAAAGTTGTATTACTAAAATTATTGCATTATTGTAGATTATTATTATTATTATTGTTAATGCTCATAATCCTAACTATTCACTCTTGTTGTGTGATATGAAAGTAGAACCCTAGGAAATATTATTATTATTATATTATTATTATTATTATTATTATTATTATTATTATTATTATTATTATTATTATTAGCATCGCGTCTTACTACCCGTTCGGGTTATACGCACTTACGCTAATGTGTAATGGTAGGATGAATGTGAGATGAAATGGAGGACCTGCAGTTTAACGTGGGATCCGAACCACGGTGGAGGCCTGGCATTCCTCACATTCACAACCCTAGGAAAAAAATGTGTCATATGGTGATCCTCTGTTTTCTTCTGCATTCGCAAGGAGACAAGATGAGTTTTGAGGAGAAATTTGTGGAGGCTGCTGACCAAAAGATGATTGTGGCTGAGGTGATATAGCCTAGATATAACCTTCCAAATCCCTAAAACAATTATCGTAATTAGTACATAGGCGTATAACCCGAACGGGAGGCGGTGCTAATTTTTTTAAAAATAAACATGTATGTATCATTCATTTGGGTGGTGAGAGATTGCGGGAAAAAAATAGCTTGGAGCACTTAAAAAAAAAAAAAAAAAATTTGTTTTGATCGTAAAATGAAATTTAATAAAAGTTTTCCATCATCGATTGTGCCACAAACCCTAAGCGATTTATATTATATACCATGGTTGAAAACTGGACTTTTGTTTACTTTTAAAAGTTGACCGATTTTTAAAATTTAATTTAAAAAAACAAAACAACGTCGCTGTGTTAGTAAACATGTTTTGATGCGAGGCAAGTGTTTATTTCAAGGAGGTAAATATTACGTGAGTAACGCTCCGATTGGCGGAACCGTCGCGTCGAAAGGCGTACCACAACAAGCGACCGGAAGTATGTAAGGCTTCGGCCACCTTGAGGCATTTCTTCCCCTTTCTTTTAAAAGGCCCGCATCTCTTTCTCTAACTACTGGGTAGCTCGTTATATGTGTCTTTCTCGTTCTAAAGATCTGGTATGTGACGATCTGTTTTCTCTGCCTGCATTCCACACCTTGTTTTACCTACATAACGTGCACTTCTACTTTTTATTAGCTGAGATTGTTTGAGAGTGGTTTTAAAAACGGACCAGTCGTATTCTCCTTTCACCGCGAGTCACCGGAGTCACTGGTGACGCGGGAAAGGGAGATCCCCCTGTATAGTAGCCGGGGCAAGTGCAAGTCAAGCTCATTTAAAGTACAAATTTTCGTTGACGGATAGAAAAGGTTATTAAATTTTGCACCGCGTCTTTCTAACCGTTCGGGTTATACGCTTAAGTACTAATTACACTAGGGGGTTAGGAATTGTGAAGGTTGAATTTAGAGGAAGTGAACCCGCATTTTTGTGGAGGGAGATTGGAAATCAATTTAGGAAAAACTACCCCCAATTCACCCGGCCGAGATTCGAACCTCAATATCTCCGTTTTCGGCAGTCTAGCTCGACACGAAACTAGCGCGTTAACCAACTACGCCACCGAGGCGGGTCGCCACGTCTTACTACCTCTTTAGGTTACACGCATATGTCCTAATAACGCTGTGTTAAGGATGAGGAAGGTTGAATTTAGATGGATTGTGCATGCATTTGCGTGGAGGGAGAGTGGGAAAACCATTTTGGAAATACCACTCTCATTACACCCGACTTGAATTTGAACCACGGTCTCCCCGTCATCGGCAGTCTATTCTAATACGAGAGCGACGCCTTGGACCATGCGACCACCGAAGTGGGTCTGAAAAAAAGTTACTAGACCTACGTTCGCGTATTGTTATAATCTGCATCTGCCACTTTTGTTAGATATTATCACTACTCTCTTCTGGACTATCCACGTATTTATATTAATAGGGTAAGGACGAGGAAGGTCAAATATAGAGGAAATGTGTACCAGAATTTTCGTAGAATGAGGTTTCGACACCCGGATATATCAACTTTTGCGTATACATACGTCAGGCCATTAAATATGAATCTGTCACTTTTGGTATATATTATTAATACCTATTAAATAATACTAATAATAGAGTCAAAATGTTATCAATGTTGACCGCAAAAAAAAAGTGTTTTTTATTTTCTTATTACAAGAAATTTTGACTGTAGCTTTGGACTCTTTTGTGTGGCGTTAGGAGTTTGTGGCTTCATGTTAATTTAATACAAACCAGCCCCATGGTATGTTCGTCAGTACACTTGGCTACGAAACGAGGGGTTCCGGGTTCGATTTCCGGCTGGCACTATGGATAATTTTCCCGAAAGGAAAATTATCTCAAAGGTAACCGGGTTTTGGTTGGTTAGGCTTAAGTTATATTTAATATCCTTCCTGGCTACACAGCTCCATAATAACTATCATCACATCATCTCATTACAGGTACGACGTTAGACAACCTCCTATGGAGTACCCTGGGTAACGCTCTGTGCCACCGGAGTAACTAAATGTTGTATATACATACAGGCGACCGAACTAGTTAATACATACTTTATAACTCCCGTTCAAATATGCCATTCGCTAAAAAAAAAGTTAAATAAAAGCTGTTAAGCTATCAATCCCGTCCCTTGAAAGTTCCGTTAGATGACCTAATTCCTCCTGCCGATAGCTGTGTAAGCCTATGGTATGTAAGACTGTTCAAACTAGACTATGCATCCCGGTGGAGTTTTTTATTTTAGATTTTAAATAAACAGAAGAATGGAGACCAGTTTAATCATTTGAAAATATATATTTTTTAATATTAAAAAAGTATTTTAAAATAAAAAACTACAAAACTAATCCCAATTTCACTTTTGTAGAGTGAGAAGTACAGAAAACCACATTTTGGCGCGATTTCTTGTTTGAGAGTAATCGTGTATCTAATATACCACTAAACTGGTCCTTGAAATTGAATAAAGTATGTGAAATATTAGCTGTCGACCTCGGAGGGTGTTGGGGTTAAAGTGCTCGCCTCAAGTTCCAATGTTCGTGGGTTCAAACCCATTCGGTGGTGACGGATTTTTTTTTTGAACGGTTAAAAATCCGTAGCACAACTTCCATCGGAGGGGAAGTAAAGCCGTCGGTCTCATATAAATTGTGGCATATAAAAGAACCCTAGAAGGTATGTGAAAATACTTTTCCCGCCAAAGTTGGTGGGCCCTTTCACTCTCGCTCATTGAAATTCTCGTATGCTGATATAATCAGTCAGTTTGGAAAAGTGCACGTTAAACACCTGAAAAAAAATGACTATTAGAATTTTTTGGATTAATTCTAAAAACAAACATAGAAACACACCCCCTAGGACATTGATTTATCATCTAATAAATAATTTTAATAAATATAATTTCTCAAATGATGTATTTCGAGTCCTGTTTGAAATCGTACCCGTGAACCAATAGTCAGAGCTTTGATTATGACTTCACTATATATTATAATTTATTATTCTTCGTTCGACAAGTGACACAGAACAACACAACGCGAAGGTCGTTAATTTGGCTCCGAAAAAACCTTTCTCTTTTAGTTTCGCAGTCGCCAATTTTTGTTTGTGTTTATGTATATTCAATTTCAGGCGATCTAGTCGTATTTAACTAAGTTCTGCACCCACTTCAGTGGACAATCTGAGGCGTCACTCTTGTGTTAGTCTGACCTGCTGAAGACGGAGAGATCGGGGTTCGAATCCAGGTCGGGTCTACTGAGGGTGGGAATTTGGATCTCCTAAATGAATTTCTGCGCCACTCAAGAAGGTTTTGTTTTCAATTTTCGGGAAAACGTGTGAATCAAGGTTTAGACTGAATTAGGCAATTATTTATTAGGAGGTTAGATTAGTAAAAAAAACCACCTGCATTGACGTGAAAAAGGGATGTGAAAATCACTTCCCATTCATCTGGTGACGATTCTAACCAATACCTTATTTTCATCAGAAATCCAGTTTATTGCGAGTTTGATGAGTTATACCATTTGTCCACCAGTGTTGGTCCTAGGATACTAATGTTTGTACTTTTTACAATACGTTTTATAGAACGTGTATGGACATATATATATATTTTTTCTATTATCTGAACTTAACAAAAATAACTTTTTACTGCTTAGCAGTTAACTCACTGAATCAATTTATATTTAGATCGAAATAATAGGAGCACATAAAAATATATGTAGAGAAACCAAAACTGAAAAAATGCCATCACATTAGTATTAACGCTTCCACAATTCACACCATCTTATCAAACGTAACATTTGTAAAACATAAGTGCTGGCTTATGCACTACTATGAAGGTACAGTAGATCTAATACTTTTTAATATGTAAATAAGTAACTTATCTGAAAACTCTCTTCATTTACACATTTACATAATATATGTTTTCTTTGAAAAAATGCAGTTATGGCCTTGTTTGCAGGCAACGAAGAGGGTTTGAATCCTGGTTGGGTTTGGAAAGGTGTTTATTCTTAAATATTTTCACACCCTCATTCCGTAAAAATGCGGGTATACATTCCTTATACAATCAACATTCCTAATCCTTACCTTATTATTGTATATATGTTGATTGTAGACAGTCCAGAGGGGCTCAGTCCAATTTTCATACAAAGAACCCTTAATAAAGTACAAACAGTATTGATTTTTTTTGCAGTAAAATTGATAACATTTACATTTTTATGGTGTTATAGATATTTATATTTATTTTTTGATCCATTTATCAACAGTGACAACTGCGTATCACACGACTTGACGTATAAACACTTTAAAAGTAATTCTAGTTGCTCTTTTAGCTGTCAAAAAAAGATCCTTCCTATAAAAATTGAACTGTAGTTCGACTCAAAATACGTAACATAAAAACGACATAAATTCAAATATAATAGTAACTGACTGTACCAATAGCATATTCGTGCGTCATCCGGACCGGATTTCAGAGCTACTGGACCGGTACGCTCCAAGTGGGATGATTGGTACTATTCACCGCCACGGCAGCTCACTCGTCGACTCTTACTAGCACTGGCGCATTCTCATATTCTCTCAACCAATGAAAGTGGTTGTTATTCAAAACAATTTTGCAAGGTGCACCTCTGATGTTAAATAACTGCGTAGGTGAAATGATTTCCTTATTAGCAGACTCGTTCCATATTTGCAACATTACAGCTTTGAGAAACCATGCTTGAAAAATAATGTATGTATAATTAAATTAATTAATATATTAAGTGAATTATAGTTATATATATTTTCACTATTTTCAGCTAATATGTTGACCACACATTTAAATAATCAAATAATAATACTTATAATATACTTTAATATCTAAACTTATAGAAATATTTTTAAGCCTAATTGTTTCGAATTTTAAATAAACTTCAACTGATTTAGAATTCCAGTTTGAAATCATATTTATGGTCATAAGTTAAACTTTTAACACTGTCAAATTTAAAATTGATTGTAATACAAAAAAGTTATTAATGAAACTAAATAAAATATAATATTAATTTAGGCTTGCCTTAAAGATGTTTAACTTATTTGTTGGAAAGAAAATAAACTAACTTTTCAATTTGCGAATGCGCTTGTACTTTCAACATCTCTAAAAAAAAAATGAACAAACATGTTTATGATTTGCTAATAGCACCCATAAATGTTGGTCGTTCCATGGTATTATTAAAACTGGTACTGAGCAGCACTCATCTAATAAAGACAAATAATAGCAACATTTTATAGTGCAGTTATAAGCAAAGCTCTGACTACAGGTCCACGTGTGCTGGGTACGATTTCAAACAGGGCTCGAAATACATAATTTGAGAAATTTGATAAAACAATGTCATGGGGTGGGTTTCTGTGTTTGAGCGCGGGGAAAAAGGGCACCAATTTCTTAGAGTCTGGTTTACCTATGACAGACCGAGAGTACTGAGTTTATTTTTTCTTAAATGGTTCCCACACTCCTTCAAAACAAGTAATAATACATTTCTTCTGCATTATATCTTCTTCATCTGTATCCCTCTAGTGTAACTATACGAATAGCCCAGAGGCACACAATTTTTTTTTTACCTGATTTCAAAACTTAATTACTTTTAAGAAAATCCTCTAAATGTGGGTCACCCACAAACATTCCATTTCGGCGACCAGATACAGTCGCACCACGACGACACAAACATCACTGCCGCCATGATAAAGCTAGGTGATTACTTTCTAAGGCCCTACGAAAAAAGGTTTGCTATGTTCGATTTGATTTTTTTTTCCTTAACTTCTAGCGACCTATAAAGATAGTGGATTGCCATTCCCAACTTTCAGAAAAAAAAAAGAACCATTTTTCTTGATAGCCTTAAAACTTTACAAGGGCTGTATCTACACTCCAATTTTCATATAAAATATCTTATTTCACAGCTAGAAGAGTCATGTGATCTGCAGCTGTCACTATAATTATTAGTGTATTTAGAGATATAATCAATACCTATAAAATAACACTAATAGAATTGAAAGTAAAATATTATCAATGTTGACAGCAATTTTTTTTTAAACGGCCCTTGCCATGAAGATTGGACTGAGCCACCTTCAAGGTGACCTCTTAATGTAATTTTATCTAGAAAAAAAAATTAGTTACAGCTTGCTTTTATTCACCATTTACTAGGCTAGTTATGTTTTTATAATAATTGTATTATTTTTAATAACTAATTTCCTACTATAATTACTACCCTTATTAAAACTTAAGTAAACATTATTTTCAAAAATTGATTTATTTTTAAATAATGACGCCATGATTGTAGCTAGAATTTTTTTTTCTTTGCTCTCTATTGCTTGATTCCAATTTTCATATTTGTGAAATAAATACATACTTAACTATGGTTGACTGGGTGCGTTAGTGATGGTTTATACATTCCTCTAACTATTTTAATTTGTTTGAAGTATTTAACGTCTACTTTCTGAACCGACTGATTACATCAGCACACGACTTATAAACTAAATTAAATCTAGAACAGAAACAACATCCAGCACCCGCATTAATTCATTATTGCGAAAGGGGAAATCACATTTCATCACTAATAGATATTTCGGCCTTGCCGGAAGTCGAAACCGGGACCTTTAGATCAGTGGATAGACACGTTATAGACTGAGATAAGGGTTCAGACTATCTTCTATTTAAAATATAGTAAGAACATGGTATGGAGTGTGTTGGAAGAAAAAAATGATATTATTTTACTCAGGACCATATTTAAGGATCTGGGAGGTTTACGGGATTAACACCTTCCACCCCCCCACCCTCAATTTTTGTTTTTTTAGCACCGCATCTTACTGCCCGTTTTTGTTATAGGACTATGTACTAATTACACTAATGGTTTAAGGATTAGGAAGGCTTATTTTATAGGAAATGCACCCCATTTGCATGAAGAGATATTGGAAAACGTTTTAAGAAATACCACCTTCAGTGCACCCAACCGGGACCGATCCCCGATCTCCCCGTCTTTGGCAGTCTAGTCCAACACGCGAGTAGCGCGTTAGACCACGCGGCCACCGAAGCAGGTCCTAAAATATTGATTTAAGTAAATGTTCCTTACATAGTGATAACCTACTGGCCCATTTAGGACCCCTTCATGAGAATGCAGTAGGTGAATTTGATGCCCTATTTGATGGTGCTGAGACAATGTTTTTGAAAAACTATTTCAATTCTGAGACGCACTGCTATACAGATACGAAGGGTAAACGTACTAGCAATCCTGCCTCGCATTTTTACAACACTAGCTGTCTAAACAGCATCTAGCTGTCTAAACAGCATCTCTGGAAGACAATTTTTCAATATTGAGGAGGTTGAAGACTTACCTTCGTAATTCGATGATTGAGAGGATTATCTCATGTCTGGTCATCTCGAGATATATATTGATCCACAAGACGTTATCACACATTTTGTAAAACAGGGACCTGGTCGTGATTACTTTGTTTTGTAATATTTTTTTCAATTTTGATATTCGAAATAAATATATTCATTCTTGTGCTGTAAAATGTTCCTATTTCATTATTTTTGTCTGCCTCCCCCCCCCCCCCTTATTACTCCCTTTACAACAAACATAAATCCTGGGTACGAACTTGAATTATGTTTACTACAGAATTAGTTTATAGTTATTATCTATCAAAAGTGACAGTTGGATACAACATGTCTTGACGTAGTTTTATTAAATGTTGTGAGACTGATATTCCTAACGACTTTTTTTTTACTATAAATTATGTCGTTGATACACTGACCTAGATAGTAAGAATGAATCTCTATCCTTATTCCCGACTACCTGCGTCTGACGAACCTTTTACGTACTCTCTTGAAATAAGTAGGTCAAAGTGGAAGAAAGCATTCCAAGAGTAGTAGGTCAAACCTGTTCGGTCAGAATAAAAAGTCCCCCCCCAAAAAAAAAGAAATATAAAAATAGAAGAAACAAAGAAAGTTTGTCTTGAAGACAGCCGGAGCACTCCTTTTGGCGATTTCGTAACCTTCGTGATACCTGTAATTACATATAGACAAGAACAAAGAAAAACCTTTCCTTAAATGTAAACAAAATAAAAGGATGGGATGCTGAAACAATAGATAATTTTAATGAGTATCATGTTGTTTTTTGTGTTTATCTAGTGTTTTAATGTACTTAACATGTACAAACAAGGAGGAAAAAAAATACTGGGCAGGTTTTGAAATAGCTACAGCACTTAATGGATTTTGCAAATACTCTGACATTAGAAATAATTAAATACATACGGACTGGTTGCGTTTGGAATGGTGTAATTATTTATGACTCAACTAACCTTTAAACAAAGTAAAAAGATCACTAAAAATGCAATTTATTTAATTAAATGGTATAAAAATAAACAGAATTAATACAAAATGAGAGGAACTAATTTCGTTCTGTGAATCCATTATAGTAGGTATTTAGCAAAAACACTTTCCTTTAATAACTATAAAAAATGTGTAGGTTTTCAAAACAAACTGATAAAAATAGACCTTTATACAGAGTGCTTCACTATGAATATTTATAACCACAAACTTACAGTATGATTTCAAAAGGAATACATTTTTTTTTTTAGAAAAATGTTTAAAAACAATTTTAATAATTTATCACGTAAAGCTATGTGATTTTCCACTGTCACTTTTCATAGATAATATAAACTACTTGCGTAAAAAAATTAGCAATGTGGACCGCACAAATATAATGTTTACATGTTATTAAAGTGCTTTTCTACCTGAATTTTACTATTGTCAGCTCATACATAATGTATTAACATTTTTCTGAAAAATATTAAAAGTTATTTGACTTTTTTAAAAAATAAAAGGTAGTAAAAAGTCGCTTGATGTATATTCTACGCTTTGGTTCACGAATATAGGCTGAAGAAAATTTTTAACATGTTTGAAAAAGAAATTATCTTTCAAAATCTAGAGTTAATGTTAAAACATTTACTTTTTATAAATTATCTAATTACAATTTTCAAATGTGTATACAATTTTCTAAACTTCACATACATCATAAAAGTAATTCACCATTGGCTAGATGCTCTAGTCGAGACCTCTAAAGCACAACATTTCACCGTGTTGACTAATCAGCTCTGGTAGTTTTGACAGTTCGAATCCTAGTCAGGTCACAGTTACTTAGTCTTAGCTTGATGCACAATTGGCTGTGGTACGAGGAATTCTGATGTTTTAATAAATCCGTTCCCAGGTGAAATAACGCTAAGCTTGTGTTAAGAACCTTGAACACAATTGTGTACTTAAACATCAGAATGGTGGCTACTAGCTGTACACCTTTTCTTTTAACTTCTTCTAAGGGGTTGTCAAAGTGCGGCTCTTATGACCTGCCCAACATGTTACTTTATAAGCGCTAGTATACAGGTAAGGGATTAAAATTACCTAATCACTGAGGAATTTCTTATGTAATTTTATGATCGTAGTTCGTACCCACTAATATCTATGTTTGCATTATAGACATAGGAATTAAATAAACACGCAGTGCGTGCGCGTGGCCTAACATAAACTCTAGGAAGAGTTGTCAACTCGCACAAGAAAAATTAATATGAACGTTTCTCAGTAGTCACATTATGTCCGGAGACCCTCGCGATACATATTATAGCGCACCCCTTTTCTGTTTGCTAAAAATATATAGAGATGGCGCTTTCCAATATTCTCCTCTAGAATGGAGGCTCACAAAGACCATCCTAGTATGCCACCCATGCCCTTTGCCATGACAAACCTCAGTCAATAGATCCTTGCGATGTTAAATTTCATCAATAGGTTCTCGTTATGTTGAATTTTAAGTTCGTGGGTCCTTTAAATGTTGAATTTCAGTCAATAAATCTTGATATGTAGAATTTTAGTAATTAATTCTAATATTATGTTGAATTTCCTTCAATCTTTGTGATGTTGAACTACAATCAACATGCTTTCGTGATATTGAAGTCATTATGTTTTCACGATGTTGAAATTTCAGTCAATAGGTCCTCACTATATTGAATTTAAGCCAACAAGTCCTCGTGATGCTACATTTTTGTCAATAACTCTTCATAATCTATAATATAAGTCAATAATTCCTCATGATATTGAATTTCAGTCGATAGGCCCTCTCGACGATGCATCTAAGCCACTCACAAACCTCCCCGTCTCCTCAGAGCAGAAGTCCAACGGAATGATGTCAGAGGTTTTAGGTGAACATGTAATTTGTCATCCACGTCCGGTGCAGCGATGTGGCAAGCTAGTATTCAGTCGACTGGTTTATTCGTCCTGCACTATGAACACAGACACCCACCGAGTTTAGGCGATATCACCACCAAGGCCGGGCAGGAAATGGATACATGTTAACAAAACTTCGACACTTTGAAACTTTGATAACTAACTGGGCATGTTTTTCATGGCATTTTCAACTTCAAATTACGTCTAAAGTACCTACCTTTTGTTACAGCCATTATTTTGAATCATCCTTTAAATTTACAATGTCACATATAGCTCTTTTTTAATTTTTTTTCTAAACGGACCCTCTTCAATAGCCTGATGATCTAAGGCAGCGGTTCCCAAACTGTGGTTCGCGAACCCCCTGGGGTTCACAAAATCTTCCAAGGTGTTTGCCAAAATATTTCTGTAATGGCGGATTTTTTCAGAACTTTGTAAGGAAATGGGAAGCTAAATGTATAATTATTTGAACTTTTACTTGAGTAGTTTCAATATTATTCCATTATTCCATTACTATTCCATATTTGGTGGAATATTCCAAAGTACCTACCAAAGCTAGGTTAATTTAAAGATATTAAGCAATTTGATTACAATTAATAACTAAATTTCATAAAAATTTTGTATAAAATTAAGTGCGTGTCTATGGATATTTATCATGGGGTTCGTGCAACTCAGATCTTTGTGAAAGGGGTTCGCGAGTCGAGAAAGTTTGGGAACCGCTGATCTAAGGCACCACCTGGTGGTGGGGAGATCAGAGTTCGAATCCATGTCGGGTGTACTGAGGGTGTTTTATCTTAAAGGGTTTTACACTCTCCTTTCACGATACATCCAAACACGCTTCCTTTAACTTCAACCTTCCTCATTCATAGCACATTAGCGTAAAAGAGTTCATATGAATATAATCCGAACGAGCAGTAAGACGCAACGAGGCAAAAATAAATTAATACAGAATGGCAAAGACAGGTAAAAAAAATAGCATGGTTTCATTAAAAATAACATTACAGTTCTCGAAATTACATTAAGCTATATCAATTTTCGTAAACTACTTTATAAAGGCCCTGTATTTGTTTCTGTCCTAGTTGTTTGTAGTTTGATCTTCGTGTTCATTGTGTATACCATTCATATTATTTGGGTTATGGATCTTATTTTGCTTTAGGTTTTTCATTGATGGTCTTGTTTGGGGAAACTATGTCAAAATGAACGTCCCCATCAAGTCATGAATTGTGGTGGTGCGAATTGCGTTCTTTGTGTTCTGTTCCTGATGTTTGCTTCATACGTTGCATTCTTTGAGTTGTACTCCAGCATAATCCTCCTTAATCCAGAAGTGAAGCGCACTTGCTTCTTTGTGCTCTGCTTTGTATGCTATTACTTGTGCTCTGTTCCTTGTGTTGTTGATATTGCTTTGTTTCTTATGTTATGTTCCCTGTATTGCGTTCCTTGAGCTGTGATTCAGCGTCCTCCTCACTGCAGGAGGGAAGCTTATTTGCTTTATTGTGCTATGCTCCTCGTGTTGCTACTTGAGCTATGTTCCTTGTGCTATGTTCTGTGTGTTATGTTCATTAAGCTATGCTCCTTGAGTTGCACCCCGAGTTGCACTTTAACGACCTCCTCCTTGTTGCAGGAGTGGAGGCATGGTGTACTCATTGGCTTATTTGTGCTATGTTCCTTGTGCTATGTCCCCTATGCTATGTTCCATGAGTTGCGCCCCGAGTTGCACTTTAACGACCTCCTCTTTCTTGGAGGAGTGGAGGCATGGTGGACTCATTGGTTGCTTTGTGCTATGTTTCTTGTGCTATGTTCCTTATGCTATGTTCCTTATGCTATGCTCCTTGAGTTGCGCCCCGAGCTGCACTCTAACGACCTCCTCCTTGTTGCAGGAGGCATGGTGGACTCATTGGCTTCTTTGTGCTATGTTTCTTGTGCTATGTTCCTTGTGCTATGTTCCCTATGCTATGCTCCTTGAGTTGCGCCCCGAGCTGCACTCTAACGTCCTCCTTATTGCAGAAGTGAAGCTCTTTTTTTTTTGTGCTTTGATCAGCGTGTTGTTACTTGTGCTATGTTCCTTGTGTTGCGCACTTTGATCTGCACTTTAGTGTCCTCATTCTCCTCCTCGTTGCAGGAGTGAGGCGTGGTGGACTCAATGTCTTCTTTACGCTATGTTCCTTGTGCTATGTTCCCTATGCTATGCTCCTTGAGTTGCATTCTAACGTCCTGCTCCTTGTTGCAGGAGTGGAGGTGTGGGGGACTCCAAGATGGACGGCTCCGACCGGACATGGCTGACGGTGGTGCTCGTTCTAGCCACGGTCCGCTTGAGCACCACCGGTCTCTTGGACTGGGCAAGGGCCGACAAGCTGCCTGTCAACATACCTTGGCTGCCTTGTGAGTACAGAACTCAACACTCTCCACTGTCGTATATATTTCAGGGCGATTCACTTCACTGGAACGAACACTTCATTTATCTAGTTCAGTCGTTCGTGAACTGCTGCTTATAGTTCAGTCATTTGAGACCTACAGTTTGTAGTTAATTCTTTCATGACTGAACCACAGTATATAATTAATTTGTTAGACACTTGCATTATTATTATTATTATTATTATTTGATTTTCTGCCTATTTCACCAACATAATTTGTATCACGATTACATAATTTGTTCACAATGTGTCTAAGATAATTTAAAATAAACCTATATATTCAATAAAATAATGAGCCTAGAATTTTACCAAAAAAATAAATAAATTGGATTTTGTTCTTTTGTTTGTTATTGTGGGGTGTAGCCTATGGAGAAACATTAACTAGTTAAAAGAGAATGAATAACACATTTTTCACACACAGAGTATGTCCCATTGTAGTATTGATCTATTTTATCTTTATGGAGTGAACAAGAAAAATTATTATTATTATTATTATTGTTAGCACCGCGTCTTACTAACCATTCGGGTTTACGCACTTATGCTAATGTGCAATGGTAGGGTGATTGTGAGATGAAATGGAGGACCTACAGTTTAACGTGGGATCCGAACCACGGTGGAGACCCGGCATTCCACACATTCACAAGCTGTGATTAATACATGTTCTGTCAGAGTTGAAGAAAGGGTTTGGCAATCAGATAAATCTGCGCCGGGACCGAGGATTGAACCCCAGACCCTCAGCACAGAGGTCTGACACCTTACCCCTAGACTGCCAGGTCACCTAACAAGAAAAGTCTGTCTTACATTCACCCTAAAACCTATTTTTATGTAAGCTATTACAATTCCATACTATGCGTGTGTTTGCATGCGCAGTGGAATGAGTCCGTCACAGGTTCCCAAACTCATGGCCCGCGAGACATATCTGACTGCCCCACTTGTCTCCAACATTGTTATACTATGTACAAATGAATTTAAAAAACTTATATTTCTCCAGGGCCTGGATTCACTAACGGGAGCAATTCTGCTCCGGCGCAAGTCTAAAAATGGCGCAACTTTGCACCCAAGATACGCCTTATTATTTGCTTCATTTCCGTATTCACTAAACAAGGCGCAAACTGGTGGCAAGATTATGGTGACGTCACCATAAACGTCATCAATTTCGCTCTTTTCGACCAATCCTTGTGAAGAATTTACTTTCAAAGTCAAGGCTACTTTATTTTAAATCTCTAATGAAAACGACAGCAGATACAAAGATTTCAAAATATTTTACTCGTAAACTAGCAATAAAATTAGAAGCGGCCTCTTTCTGGGTGCTGTACAAAAACAATATTAGTACATTATTTAGTATTTATTAATATTATTAGTTTAAAGCTTTAGTTCAATTAATAAAACATTTATAGAAACTTTAAAACTTATTTTAAAGCTATACTAACAGCCATATTTAGTGACGAGATGTCTTTGGACTTTGAAGAATACAAACCTCCTGATGTTTATGTGGGTTGTTAGTAAAGTAATCGAAGAATGACTAATACATTAGGTAAATAAAAATTCCCAAAATGAAGTTTTTCTTCTATCTCCACGTCTTATTACTCGTTTGGGTTATACGCTTAAGTAATAATTACACTAATGGTTTTAGGGATGAGGAACGTTATATTTATAGGAAGTGTACCCTCATTTGCGTGGAGGGAGGCTGGAAACCCATTTTGAAAAAAACCACACTCAGTACACTTGACTATGAACTTCGATCTCCCCTTTATCGACAATTTAGTCTACTGTGAGAGTAGTGCCTTTGACCATGCTGCCACTGAAGCAGGAATCAAGTTATTAAAGTGATAAAATAATTTAGCGCGGCTTAAAATAGTTTTAAGTGGTTTTATTTGTTATTTAAAATTATGTAGACACTTGAATTAAATTTTTTTATTTTGTGTGACTATACTATGTCTGTAGGATAGATAGTACATAGTACAACAATGTTGGAGACAAGTGGGTAAGTCAGATATGTCTCGCGGGCCATGAGTTTGGGAACCCTGTGACAGACTCATTCCACTGCGCATGCAAACACACGCATAGTATGGAATTGTAATAGCTTACATAAAAATAGGTTTTAGGATGAATGTAAGACACTGTACATTGATGATTTTAAATTACATGGCTAATATAGAACAACAAAGTTGGACACACAGATTAAACGTAGGATCATATGGTTAAGTTTGCCGGTCTCAGGGAGGCTAAGGGTTGGAATTCTAACCGGATGTCCAGAGGGTGGTTTTTACCATGTGCCAACCCATATTCCTCTTCATTCAAACGCTGTTACATTTCATTTAAATGATATGTTCTTCATCCCTTATCCACTAGGGTGATCAAAATGTGCTTAGTACGGACAGGCAGTAGGACGTGCTTCAAAAAACAAAAGTTTAGAATATAAATAAGCAATTTTGCTACTATAGGCTGTGGCCCACAAACCCCGCCCCACCCCCCATTTAACCAATCATAAATTATCTCTGCTCTACATACCCCTTAGGAATGTATTTCATTAGCTACCTAGTTAATGATTATTCTCCTGATTGATGAGAACAATCCACTAGTACAGTTTAAATCAACTCTGCTTACGCTGGAAACAAGCCACGCCACTTGCTTTTGGCTTTAACCCCATCATATTCTTAACTCAGAGTAAAAGTCAGGAGGGAAGAGTATTTTAACTTGAAATGATGATAAAATTATATTCCTTGAAGTGTTGGCCGAATCGGTGGCCTGGCGGTCTAGAGGTAAGATGTCAGACTTATGTGTCAGGGGTACGGGGTTCATTCCTCGGCCCCGGCACACATTTATCTGATTGCCAAACCCTTCCTTCACCTCTGACAAGACGTGTATTAATCACAACTTGTGAATGTGTGAAATGCCAGGCCTACGCCATGGTTCGGATTCCACGTTAAACTGTAGGTCCTCCATTTCATCTCACAATCACCCTACCATTGCACATTAGCGTAAGTGCGTATAACCCGAACGGGTAATAAGACGCGGTTTAATAATAATAATAATAATAATAATAATAATAATAATAATAATAATAATAATAATAATAATAATGTTGGCCGAATCACAAATGAAGGCATTATCCAACACTTGTCGAAATGGCATCACTGTTTAAATACTTGACACGCATCAGTAAGTAAACAATTACAACTTCCCTGTGTTAGGTCATCAGATGCCTGTAGCTATATCTAGCTTCTGAACAAAGCGCTCATCCAAAAATGTGTATAGTGTTTGAAATCACAGTGGCGTGATATGAAATTATCCAGGTTTTTTTATTCCCCCGACTCTTATTACTCGTCCTCGATATACTCATATATAACCAAGCCAATGAGATAGGAGATAAGGAATGTAGATTTTAGAGTAGATATATCCGCATTTGCGTGTATTGAGTGTGGAAAACCACCCTTGGTACATCCGACCGGAATTAAAAATCCTATCTACCGTCACCGGCAAGTTTAACTCGAGAGTGACGCTTTAGACCGTGCGACTATCGAAACAAATTTATTGAATACGAGCTGAAGTACCCGACGTTTCCGATAGAAATACTATTTTACTTTATCATCACGTTTTACTACCCGTTTGGGTTACACGATTATATACTAATTACACTAATGTGCTAAGGATAAGGAAGATCAACTTTAGAGGAAGTGCACCCACATGGGAATGGAATGAGAGTGAAAAACCATTTAGGGAAAACCTCCATCAATACACCTGACCGAGAGTCTAACACCGATCTCACCGTAATCGAAAGTATAGTCTATTTCAAGAGTCTATGTGGCTACCGAAGTGAGTTGCTTTAAGTTGACCGGGTCCTCATTATATTTATCTATCTATCTATCTTCTTTGTTTGTCTATCATTAACATTGTGCGATATCCACCGCACGCTGATGTCTGAAAAATATATTGACTTGCTTTCGACCCGTATTTTAATTAATTTAAAAGAAATTAATAACATGTTTTAAATTCCAGGTTCAAGGGGTACACATTCATGCACAGGGACTACTAATTTATAAATATCATACCTCTGTGTGCGGTAGGATATCGTGCAATGCTCATAACAGACAAACTCCTCATTTTATTACTATAGATTAAACCCGCTTCAGTGGACGAATGGTCCAAGGCGTCACTCTTATGTTAGGCTGGCCTGCTAATGACGAAGAGTTTGGGGGTTAAAATCCAGGTTGTGTCTCATGAAGGGGTTTTTCCTAAATAGTTCCCCACTCTCTTTCCCAAGCCCGTAGTCGGGGCGGGTTCGGGGTTCAACCCCCCCCCCCCCCCGCAATTTTATGAACTAAATATATATGGCTTTATTTATGGTTCAAACAATATCAAAATTAAGATACAAGTACATATTAGGGGACTGTGTTACCATAAAAAGAACTTCAGAGAGCTTCCAGAGGTGTTTGTTATTTATAATTTTTTCTAGCCTTTGGCGGTTAGGGGGTTATGTTGCCATAAGGAAATACTTTAGAGAACTTCTAGAGCTGTTTAATATCTAGAATTTGTCCTAGCCTTCGGCAGTTGATGGGTTATGTTACCATAAAAAACACTTTAGATAGTTTATAGGACAGTTTTTTTATTTAGAATTTTTTCTAGCCTCCGTCAATTGGGGGATGGGCCCCCCAACCCCCCCTCCCCCCCGAAATTATTGGCTGGCTACGGCCTTGCTTTTTCCACCCTCTTTCCCCCTCTAAAATGTTTCTTTGCTCATCCCTACCTTATTAGAGTAATTACCATGTATGTGGGTATAGCCTGAACAGGCATTACCCTCCAAGCAGACTAGGCACGTGCTTAGGGCGCGAGATTTTTGGGGGCGCAACATTTTAAAATATCTAGTTGTTTACAGCAGCACCCTCTCCGAGGTACGAAGTCACGGGATGTGATACCCAAATCCTTGTCTTCAATATGAATGAACATAAGTTTCACTCAAACAACACATGAGGACTCAGCTGTAGCTGAAGATTGCTAGTGTATGGTAGAGTTGTATTGGGTCTACTATTGCCATCTGTCGGTTAATAATTGAGTCACTCTATTGAAAAGCTGTGCCAGATATAGACGAGAGCAACCATTTTGCACGGTGGTCATATAATTATATGGGGTATAATTTAAATAGTAGCAATAGGCCTACAATATTATTATTTGTGTTCATTAACAAATAACAGTATGATGTTTTGGTGGGAGGGAGTTGTGAGGAGGGGGGTGGGGCCTTCAGCTCATGTGCCTAGGAGTGCCATATTTCTAAATGCGGCCCTGTGGACAGGTAGTAAGTAATACGTGGTGTTATATGTATATACATATCACTATGACAGTTTAAAATAAAAATAAATATAATTTCTAAACAGGAGACAATCAACTGAACCCACGCTTATCATCTTCAAAATGGAACTCAAGAGGTAGAACGTTTCCATGAGCCTATCAGATAGTGATGTCACTTGCTACTGTCACCAGATGATCACCATCCTCCTTGTATGTTTCAGTCGAGAACGAGACACGCTGCTATGAGGAGCTTGGATGTCTAAATGTCACCAGGGAGTGGTATCACCTCATTATTCCGACCATTCAAACGTTTTCCCGCTACTAGAAGGGTGATCGACACCAGATTGTCTTTACACCAGGAAAAATTCCCCTGAGTTTGTCTTTCTTGCGAGCCAAGTTAATTTAATTTGTTTTTCTTAGCACCACGTCTTAGTTTACGTTTCGGGTTATACGTTTATGTACTAATGACGCTAATAGTTTTTAGGATTAGGAAGGTTATATTAAGAAAAAGTGTGCCCACATGTTTCCTGGACGGAGAGTGGAAAACAATTTTGAAAAAAACCCTTCAATCCACCCGACCAAGATTTCGAAACCTCGCTATCCCCGTAATCGGCAGTCTAGTCTACTGCGAGAGTTAGCGCGTTATTTAGACCATGCGGCCACCGAAGCGAGTAGCTTAAAGTTAAGGGAAATTTACTTTTAGATTTTTTTTTAGCACAGCGTTCCACTACCCATTCTGGCTATACGCATATATACCAATTACATTAGTGTGTTAAGTATGAGTAAGGTTGAATTTAGAGAAAGTGTACCCACTTTTACATGGAAAGAGAGTGGATTAAAAAAAAATTCTGCACAGGTTTTGATAAAAGTAAATTATTCTTTAACAATAGCTGAAGGCTTAATCATGGTCTACCTGCATCGTTGACCATCATACGTCGACCTAACACCAGCCGGAGACTTTTAATCGAGTCCTCTATTGGAATTGGAGTCTTATGAGCGCATCTCAAGTCGACTTAACTGGAAAATTATATTCAAGATTACGCTCGAAATAATAAACGATCCAAGTGATCTTTTCTGCATTATTCACTTGTTAACAGTGAAATTGGGAATCAGATTAATTATAATTTTATTAAATACTCTTCAATTTTTTTATAAATATAGTAAAACAGTTCTGGTCTCATTTAATTAAAAAAAATGTAATAATACAGAAAACCGAACCACATTGACGTCTGGTTTAAGACCTATTATTACCTACCTAAGCTAGGTACCATGTGGTATGTATGCGTGTTTGGGTTACATCTCTTGTAGCTGGTAGTGGAAAGATTACCCTAATATACCGTTGTACAGTTTGATGCCCAAATGTACATCCTTTCCATGGAGGACTCTTTTTCTGTCCCGATAAAATGAGGGGATGGTGATAGTGAGTATGACGATCTTGACCTAAGTTAAACTTAACTAAACAAACCCTGGTGACCATGGGAACTGTTCCCCTTTCGGTTAAAAAATTACCCAAGGTACCAGCCGGAATTGACCGGGACCCTTAATTGGTACAGTAGCCCCCTAGCTTCTTTGGTGCTGATGACAGACAGTGTTCCACAACTAGACCTATGACTTCTGACAGCTGCTAAACACATGTTTTTTGCAATCATATGGTTTGGCGTAGGGATACAATAATTTGGTCTGGTAGCTTTCAAAGCCGTCAGCTCTCAGCTGTAAGCTGTCAGTCAGCACCAAAGAAGCCATGGGCTACTGTAGCTAGGCGCACTGACCATGACCACCACGAGAGTCGTATGGTTTTTCAACGTAGACCTAAGTATTTTAATGTGCTAGTAATTTAAACTTACAAAATTGTACAATCTTTCAGGGTCATGTTCTGCGAGTGTCCAATGACCAGACGATTCGTAAGTCTTACTTTGACCCGAAGAAAGAGACCAAACTCATCATTCATGGGTTTATCGACACCCCTCTCAGCACCTGGGTCAAGGTCAGTAAAATGATTTGTAATTGTATTTTAGGGGTTTCCAGGTTAGGCCTAAGCTGTAGCTTTTGGTAGATATTATCACTACCCTCTTCTGGACTGATAGGGTGAGCACGAGTAGGGTCAAATATAGAGGAAATGTATGCTTGAATTTTCATGGGATGAGGGTGAGAAACCATTTAAGATTAAACACCTTTCTTTTTTATACACCCGACATTATCAACTTTCACATGTTCATAAGTCAGGTTATATTTTGCAGCTGTCACTTTTGATAGTTTTATTAATACCTATAAAATAATACTAATAATACAGTAAAATTTATCAATGTTGACTGCAAAAAAGTTTGTATTTTATAAAAGATTCTTCCAAATGAAAATTGGAAAAGGTTGTTTATTATTAGCTGTGCTGTCCTAAGCTATAGTCTGTAGGTCGTTTGTGATATAATATTATTTAGAAAGTACACTTCAGATTCCACAATATAAAAAGCAAACTCATGCGTCGTAATGACCTTGTAATCAAACGTGAATATTAAAGGATCCTATTTAAAGGAAAAAACATAATAGAATATCTTGAAAGCATATTTTTCATAGTCATCTGATCAACTATTCACAAAACAGTCCCTCCGGAGGCTTTGCGGTGCTTCCGACAGTTTTCACAATAAAATGTCAAAGTCATGGCTTAAGAGAAAGAATAGGCGTCATTCGCCGATCTCCCCTTCCCTCCCACTCTTCAAACAATTGTTCCTAATCATTATACTTTCAATAGACGCAAGATAAACCAACTTTCCATTTCGTTTTATGATTTGTGATGCCGTGTATTATATAGTCTATTGTGAACTGGCGAAGATTATGTCCTTGAAAAAAATTAGATAGATATGAGAGAGAGCTTATATTATATGAGCACTGTTGTGTTTAGTTCGGTATGGTATGGTTATACTTTAATAAATAATAAATATAATAATAATCTTAATTTTGGGCGAATTTTTTTTAAATCACCTTGTTTTACCTCCTGTTGGGCTATACGCATGTATGAAAATTATCCTAGTGGGGTAAGGATGAAGAAGGAAGCATTTTATAGGAAATATACCTATATTTGCGTGAAAGCAGAATGGGAAACCAATTAGGGAAAACCACCCTCAGTAGACCCGAACGGGATTCGAACCCGGATCTCCCAATCATCAGCAGGTCAGCCTAACTGTGTGCCTGGCTACGACGATTGTTATATTTACGGTACACTGAATGCTCTAGTAGGATACAGGGAAAGAAGACAGAACTCGGGCCTCTTCTGTTCCGAGATCACCTTTATCCACGCATCTGTAGTCAGCTGACGTGAGTGATAGTCAGAAAGTGTTTTGTCCCAAATGACAGGTTTTTGTGATACAAGAACTAACAAATGCTCAATACTCATTTTTTTTTCCATTTCCAAACTCAAACAACTATCAGAACCATAAATAATATAATATAATAAGAAAGCACAAGTTTTTTAACAGCAAAAAAGAAAGCAACCACATTCAAACATTTGAAATAATACTAAGATGTAGCGGCCAGAGGCAGCCCTCAGCCCGCTTCGTGTAAAAGAGGCCTTAGATAAAAAATCTTCCCTAAAATTTCGTGGGTAAATAGTTGATAAAAGTTTAGAAAAACACTCTTAGTCAGTATACATGGCTAGAACTCAAACCCCGACCTTCCCGTCTTCTGCAAACCAGACTAAATTATCTTGAAATGTATATCGCGTGCCAGTCGATGAGGGTATTGCCACAAAAGCGCGCGCCAAAAATGTAGCCACATCTATAGCGAGCTCTTGCCAGATGTTATTCAAACTTCACCTTTTGTCAGAAAATGAAGTGTGGCCAGTTTATGGAAAGTATCTTTATCTGTCCTCAGGAGATGCAACGAGAGCTCCAGATGCACGCTGATTGGAGCATTGTGTGGTAGATCATGGAATGTATCTTTTATCTGTCCTCAGGAGATGCGACGAGAGCTCCTGAAGCATGCTGATTGGAACGTTGTGGTGGTAGATTGGGCAGGAGGTTCGTTACCCCTCTATACCCAGGCTACAGCCAATACCAGGCTTGTAGGGCTCGAGGTGGCCTACTTCATCAACTACCTTCAGGTAACTGTCATTGAATTTAAAAAATCGATCATCGAACAGGATATATAATAATTAGTTCAGCGCATTGGTCTACCACAGAGGATTCGTCCTCTCTAATAATCGAGATATTTTTTCATTGTGTGTGTGTGTGTGTGTGTTGTGTGTGTGTGTGGTGTGGTGTGTGTGTGTGTGTGTGTATTTCACACCCCTAATTTACCACTTTAGCACAGCTGGGTATGCTCTATCCTTGGTAATAGATTCCAAGATTGAGGTTTGAAAACATAGGTGTCGCTTGCTCTTTATTATTGGAAAGAACAGAGTCAACCTATTTCCACTTCAGATTATAAAATATAAATCATTTTATACCAAATGAATAAAAGTTATTGTAATCATTTATGCATTGCTCAAAACGTGTTTTTTTTAATTTTATGAATGAAACAATTAATGGTTTCTTTTATGGTACCAAAAATGTCCCACTTGAGCAGATTATTGAAGGGGGAAAAAGGGATCCCTAGCCCTTTTCTCAACTTCTAATGATGCCCATGTTTGAAAGCTTTTATAACTAGTTAAGATAATTGCTTGGATCCCTATAGTCAGTTCTTGAAGGTCGTAATAATTACAATAAAGACATTTGTTTGCACAATATTCCATATGAAGAATTTATGAGAGCCACATAGTTTTGGTTTTTCAATCTTGCATTGATCCTGACCGAGTAAATTTCAGGGATATGGTTTTTAATCTTGCAATGATCATAATCAAGTGTATTTCAGGGATTGTTTTTTTAATCTTGTGACGATCATAGCCAAGTGTATTTCAGGGATGTGTTTTTTAATCTTGCAACGATCATAGCCAAGTGTATTTCAGGGATGTGTTTTTTAATCTTGCAACGATCATAGCCAAGTGTATTTCAGGGATATGGTTTTCAATCTTGCATTGATTATGACCTAGTAGATTTTAGGGACATGGTTTTCAATCCTACATTGATCCTGACGAATAGGTTTCAGTGATGTTATTGCAACCGATAATTTAGAAGATATTTTGGGTGAAAGTCTGGCAAAATCATACAGCTGTTATCTGCACAGTTATTGCTTGAAGCGTTCAATAAAAATTTGGATATTCTCAGAAATAGTTATGGGCTCCTTTTCAATTTTCAGATGATATGAATATGCTGTAAATAATCTGTCGAGTATAATAAATCAGCTGCTTTCTTTATTATCTATAAGGATGGTGGTTCCATAGGGTTTTGCATTTGATGCATCTGTCCATAATAAATACATAGTAGTATTTTGTTATTGTATGGGAATACAAATAGTGTGATACTTTTCTCCTGTGTAGTAATTAATTTTATTAATAAATATATATTATTGATAAACTTAAATTACCTATTTTTCAATAATATATTGTTGTATTTTATTGAACAATATCTTAGAGATATATCTCTCGCACATATTCGTGAAGTATGCATAAAATTTTATGAGAAAATCATTGGTTGAAGCTATAAGATGGTATCACTTTAAGATCTTTTTATCTGAAAACTGGATTATTACTCCCCCAATGTTCTTGTTAAGGCTACCACTGATACATTACTTTGATCAAATCAATGATAGAAGCTGCCAAATCATAGTACCATTTGTAAATTTTTCTCTTAAGCAGTATTTTATTAATTAATTCATAGATTACTTATTTTTTAGTGTAAAAGATACTAAAAAGTTATCATATATATACTCGCTAAGCTGTCAGTTTTAATACCTATAAAATAACACTAATATAGTATTTATTATTTATTTTATTTTTTGGAACCACATCCTACCAAATGTTTGGGCTATACACATGTGTACAAATTACTATAATATGCTAGGGATGAGTAAGGTTAAATTTATATAAAGTGTACCAACATTTGCATTGAAACAGAGAGAGGAGTGGAAAACCACTTTCAGTACATCCTACCGGTATTCAAACCCCGATCTTCCCATTATTGGCGGCTTAGTCTAATGTGAGAGCTGTGTGGCTTAGCCCATATGACCACTGAAGCAGGTCTAATCATATACATTAGTAAAATTATATCAGTGTTGACCGCTAAAGATATGTTTGTATTTTATAAAAGTGTTTGTATACCAAACTCATACAATACTACTATATTGGTTATTGAATGGCTTAAACTAAATAATTTTATAACTTAAGCACCAGCATTTGCCTGGAAAGAGGTTGGTAAAGCAGATTGTGGGAATAATAAACTGTATTTCCAATGCACTCGATTGGTATTAAAAATCCCCCCCCCCCCCCCCCCGAATAATTGTAAAGATGGAGAGCCCCTTGCCACCTACAATATGTCAGAACAAGTGCCATTCCCTTGTCTAAAGTGGCATTCATTTTGCAGTCAACGTTCGGACTGGACCCAGCAGATGTCCACCTGATCGGGCACAGTCTGGGGCTCACACCGCCGGTTATGCCGGAGAGAGGATCGTGGGGCTAGGTCGTATAACCGGACTTGACCCCGCTGAGCCCTTCTTCCAGGGTATGCCCTCCATTACTCGCCTTGACCCTTCCGACGCCAAACTTGTCGACGTCATACACACGGACGGCAAATCCATATTCCTGCTAGGTGAGGGCAAGCAACAATTCATTCACTTTTTTCTTTCTTTTTTTTAAAAGTATTATCACAAAAATTCTTGTAACCAGAAACTTTGATGAGCACATATTATAAATGTTGGACTCGTCTAGTCAGTTTGTCAGTGATAGGTCTGGACTTGAATCCCAGCCATCCATATTGTTTAAAGGTGGTTTTCCCATTCTCTCTTCATGCAAATTCCATTCAAATTATATCTTACTTATCCCTACCATATTAAAAGGATTAATATTTATGGTTAGCCCAAACAGGCTGTGAGATGTGTTGGTGGGAGAAACCAAAGCTGAAACCCTTGCCAGTGGGCACGCAGACTAAACGTCAAGCTCGTGTATTTTGGTTTGCTGGTAACAAAAATGTTGGGGTTCAAATACATTCTGGGTGAATATAAGGTGTTTTTTCCTTAAATGTTTGCTTCCAATCTCTCTCCATTCAGAAGCGAGTATATTTCATATAAATTATACCGTTTTTTAATCCCTAAACCATTAGAGTAATTAAATACGTGTAGCTGACCCTATGTAGATAGCAAGACTCACAACAGAAGATAAAGTGAAATAATTTCACTACTAATTAAGAATTTTTTCTGCATTTTCCTAGATGTACAGCAGGAAAATCTTATATTTAAAACACAATTCTAGTGCTGCTGGCTACTGTTGAAACCAAGACTCTCCGATGGGTACATTATATATGTAGCCATTCATGGTAATAATTGTATTTGTTGATGATTTTTAGTCAACTCAACACATTAGCAAATTTCCCTTTGCACACTTCGCTATTTAAGTATTGGTTAGCCCCACACCACAGGTTGAGAGCTAGCCACCACCTTTGTGCCTCATACAATGTCTATAGTACAGTTGCAAACGATATTTTTAATAAAAGAGCATAACTTTAGTCTGTACTAAGAGGTTTAATGTAAGAGGTAGAGGTTGAATTTCACAAAACCCCGGCTTATATCTTGCCTGGTGTATAAAAGTAACCCTCACAAAAAAATCTCAGGTTTACAGATCTTGGTTTGGGGAAATACGGTGATGAGTGATCCAATGAGTGGGTTTTGCCTTTTATATAATATATAACTAATACTAAAAATGTAAGGTTTTTATTTTAAATGGTTCTGTAGATACGTTTCGCCTCAATTTTGGCATGAACCATAATTTTAAATAACATTCTTCGGTAATGAGGGATTTCTGAACATCTGCAATGCATCTCAGTTCTTTGGTAGGGGGTCCACCCTAACCGGTGGTTAGTTTATTCATACTTCATTAAGGTGGAGTAAAAGAGAGCCTAAAGCTTTTATAGTCTATATATGGTTAACATATATTGTATCTTGCATCTGAAGAGAGTGAAATCCAAATCACACAGGTGGGTGAATCTTTAGAGAAAGCATAGTAAGAAATTACTTTTTCCATATTATACTTTTAAATAAACTTTTATTAAACCGCATAGTATCTATCAAATTATGCAAAAACGTTTAATTTTGGAAAATGTATAAATACACATCAACTGACAGTTTGGCGTTTTAAAAATAGATCAAGTTTTCATACAACTTTTAAATTAACTCAATAAAAAAACACTTCAAATTGTTCATTTGTATAACTTTTTTTTTTCATTGACGTGACAATTTCAGGTTTTTAGCTCATAGGGCTTCCTGATGCTAATCCATTAAGAAGCACTCATATTGTGTGTGATGGAAACTTTACTTTATATCTCCCAAAAGTGATTCAAACAAAAAATTCCCCCAAAGTCTTAGTTATCATATATATTCTCTGGCTCTTGAGGGGTCATTTATAAATGAGTGGTTTGGATCAGTTGTTTAAGGTTATTTGTTCGAAAAAAAAAATGTTTCAAATAGGTAAAGCTAATATTATAAACCTCAAATTAAAACTCAATGAATAATTGAGGCATTTAACAAAATGTTTGTTTCAATTTTGTAATATTTGTTTATAGACTATATAATAGATTAATCAAATCATGTTTTTAACTAAAGCTCATCTCCATAACGAGCTTTTTGGTAAAGGCACTAACAGCCCTCAGCTACATGTGTGCCCATACGTGTCGCCAGGTTACGGCATGAGTCAGCCGTGTGGCCACATCGACTTCTACCCCAACAACGGCAAGGAGCAGCCTGGTTGTGACCTCGCGGAGACCCCCTTGCCCCTCACCCTGATACGAGATGGTCTAGAAGAGGCCAGCAGGGTCCTGGTGGCTTGCAATCATATCAGAGCCATCAAGCTATTCATAGACTCCATCAACACCAAGTGCCCTTACGTAGCTCACAGATGTGACTCATATCAGCACTTCTTGCAGGTAAACACACGTGTGGAACTATTGAGTTGACTGGATGTAGTAACACTCCAACCAACATTTGACACATTCCACATTAATGATTAAAAAAAACACACTTCACTATCGATACCCGTATCGGTGGTTTTACTTTCTAAGTAAGTGTGCTCACCAAAGTGACATGGCACATGATCTGTCAGTAACATACCAGAAATATAACAGTGGCATATAAGTGATGATACTCACTTGTGACTCAAAGCACACCATAGTGATTTAGTAGCATTTCATTTAGTAATAATATCTGCCTGTGATCATGAAGATGCTTTGGCCTTATTGAATTGAGTCAACATTATTAGATACAATATTATGATCTCAATTGATGACGCTTTTGGGTGTGTTCTTTTTGCTGAGCAAATGTTTAAAAAAAAAGGTATTTGCTTTCAATGTTTTTAAAGAGTTAACTATGTATCCAGGAAAAATTCCAGTCATTTTACAGAGTGATTAGAGATAAATTTAATTTATTACTAAGAAAAATTGAACCTGCGATTTTAAAACCAGATACAAACTTTAGGACATGTGTGTTAGCTGAAGAACATCTTTATATTACATAAAACAAATGTCCAACGGATTAAATGAACTAACTTGTATGTAACATGTAATGAAAAGTGGAGCAGGCAGAAATTATCTGACACTGACATGGCGTGTGTCAAGTCACCACTATGTCACGTCACTTCAGTAGGCACTGACTCGTATGTTTACATTGGTTTAATCTGGAGATGCATGTTATATGCCAGATCATGCGTCAGATCACATGTCATGTCACTTCAGTGGGCACTGACTCGTATGTTTACATTGGTTTAACCTGGAGATGCATGTTATATGCCAGATCACGCGTCAGATCACATGTCATGTCACTTCAGTGGGCACTGACTCGTATGTTTACATTGGTTTAACCTGGAGATGCATGTTATATGCCAGATCACGCGTCAGATCACATGTCATGTCACTTCAGTGGGCACTGACTCGTATGTTTACATTGGTTTAACCTGAAGATGCATGTTATATGCCAGATCACGTGTCAGATCACATGTCATGTCACTTCAGTGGGCACTGACTCGTATGTTTACATTGGTTTAACCTGGAGATGCATGTTATATGCCAGATCACGCGTCAGATCACATGTCATGTCACTTCAGTGGGCACTGACTCGTATGTTTACATTGGTTTAACCTGAAGATGCATGTTATATGCCAGATCACGTGTCAGATCACATGTCATGTCACTTCAGTGGGCACTGACTCGTATGTTTACATTGGTTTAACCTGAAGATGCATGTTATATGCAAGCTCACCCGTCAGAACACGTCATAACATTTTGAGGGGCACCCCCCTCTAGCACATAGAGATGACATCTTCTATATTTTTTATCTCTATGTAGTGTAAGTAGTGCTCGAATTGGGAAATTTTAACAACAGGAACGATAACAACTGAAAAACCCGCCTTGGTGGCATAGTTAGCTAACACAATAGTTCTGTGCTGAGCTAGACTGCCGAGGATGGGGGTATCGAGGTTTGAATCTCAATCGGGTGAATTGGGGGTGGTTTACAAAAACAGTTTTCCACTCTACCTCCAAGCAAATGCGGGTTAACTTCCTTTAAATTCAATCTTCCCTATTCCTAACCCATTAGGGTAATTGGTACTTAAGGGTATAACCCAAATAGTTAGTAAGACGTGGCGCTAAAAAAAACTGACAACCAATAATTCCTTAATCTATTTTACAGCAAAATATCAAAAATAGCTCACATAACTTTTATATTGTATATCTGTCTTTGTTTTATAATAAAAATTTGAGGGCCTAAATCATAAATATTATAAAATTGAACTTTGTTATTAGAAGAAATTTGACAACGTAATAGCCACGTGTATGTACAATAATTATTTATTTATTTTGTAATAAGAGAAGTACCTATGCTATGGGATTATTTTTCTGTAAACCAATTAGCTAGTTCATTTTACTAATAATAATATTATGATACTGGTTTGTGCATGAGAAATATAGATGTGTAGCATCTCCAAATACAGGATTTTAGAAAAGCTACTGATGAAACAAAGTTAAAATAATAATATGTTATATAATTTTAAAGAGGCAGAGTGTTATTTACAATTTAATAATCGATATTTAACTATAGGAAGCTGAAGTAAATTAATTTCATTCCCGACAATATTGCCAACATAATGATCCAGCATTGCATGAAAGGAATAACAAAGCGTACAATGCAAGCTACGGTTTTCTACACAAGTTCATTTTCATCAAACTTGTCAGTCATTTTTGTGAAACACTTATTTTTACTCTTCCTATTATTATAATTTCCACGCTGCATATAATATCTCCGTTTTTAATGACGTCTTATTTTCTTAAAAATATTTGGTAAACCGATATGTTTGGTTAGGAATATTAGGATTTGTATGCATTTTTGGAATGAGCTAGTGATACCATGCCAAAACTATTCTTTTGCACATTTCATACAAAAAAAAATCCATATGTAGAACATTCGTTTCTGCATATTTTGTATATTTTTTTCATTTTTTATGAATATTAAATTTCAAGCTTGCTTTATTTTATTTACAAAAAGTAATAGCATACATTTTATATTTGTATTATTTATTTATTTTGTCCCTTTTTTCCATACTTTAGCATTGTTGTTTCACATCTCTTTCATTCTTATAAAAAAAAGACAGTTGGAACATCGAAACATTTTAAGGATAACTATCATTTGTGGGGAAAATTCTAGACTGAAGTTAATTGATTACAATAAGATAAATAGGCTTGCTAAAAACATTCTCCAATCACTTATTGTGAAGTAAAATGGAGTTCCATCCTACCAAATGTTGCTACAGAAGAGGAAAAATATGTCACTGAAAAATTTGAAAAATTCTTATGTCTTAACATTGTTATAAAAAATGGTGAGACTCTTAAGAATTATTATTATTTAAAAATTTTTGTTTCTACATAAAATGTTTTGTAACAAGCACTGTTCATTAAATTAGTAAAAACAACCAGATATTCTACTCTTTAATGTAAAGCCCTCTTTACTACGTGCAAATTTTAATTTATATAAGTATTATTTCAGACCACACCAGGACAGTTTTTTTTTAAACAAATATTCACAGTATTACCTGCGTGGTTGAATTTCGTATATATTCGCATATTTCAGACATAACATAAATCTATATTGGTACTTTAATTTGAATGTAAATTCTGACTCTACTGATCAGGCTCAGTTTTTATTAAATACTCTTAGCATTTCTAAAGATTTAGCCGCTGACAACAGACAAACAGACACCATTTACCATTCTTAATTTCACTCAACGCAATACGTATTTTGAAGAAAATATGTTTAGATAGAAAACTTAAGCGGCAAGGAAATAATGTAACTAATTTGAGTAGATACATAAAATTTTACATGAAATATAATTTATAAAAAGAAATATGTACTTACAAAATGTGTGTCTTTCTTTTTAAATGTACAGTATTTAAACTATGAAAGACAATGTGAAACTAAAGGTAGAAATATTCTACCTGCGAACAGAAACAGCAAATATCCTTTCAAAAAAATAACCCCCACAATAGCGGTTACAAAAGAGGAGGTGATAGATTAACATCTGTAAAATATTTGTGTTTAAGTCATTGTCTTGGTGTAGGAATCATCGGCTCTGTTGTGAAACAAATACTTGGAAAACTCAGTGTAATACAAAATAAAATAAACTATACAGAAGCATAGTAACAGTAGCATCTAGGTCTGTTCAGACTAAAATAGAGATCCCTTCAAAAAACGATAGGAAGAACATATAAGTAGCGTTCTAGTGTGCAGGAGGAACACTTTAAACTTGTGTTGTACTAATCTGAACGCTCGCAATATATTTTCGTATCAACCATAACGGCGTTCCGGCTCAATTCAAGCACTGAGTTTAAGGGTGATGGTTTACTTTGAGTATTAACTAAAATAGAGCATCATATTATAGTTTTAGAGGCCCCTATACTTCTTATGAGAGTTTGCCATAACTGCAGAATTTCTTCCACTTACTACACATTTTCTTTCCATAATCTTCTCCCCTTGAGTTTCATATCTCTTTACTTCCTCCAGGTCAAAACTGGGTTTGAGTGTAAGGGGAAGGGGCAATGCTCCCTTTTGATTAGATGGGTTTAAAAACAGTAAAGTATCGCTAATGGTCTAGTCATACAGTAGTGGTGGAATAGTTTCTAGGTCAGTTTTATTATTTTGGTTCTCAGTTCTCAATTTAAAGTTCTACTTAATCACACAAAATAACCTAGAGCCATTCATTTTGGTCATAATTATTTTCATTTATTTTTAACACGACTAGAAATAAAATGTACCATCTGGCTTTCCAGCAGACATAAATGGTGCATTAGTTTGTATATTTAAAATTAGTAATTATTTTCAAATCAGTTATAGTTTTTAAATTATACCACTATGAACTGAAAATCGACTTTATATGGCTCGCGGTACCAAAAGACCAAATTGACATATTTCTTCTATGTACAGTATGATTTAGATAAGTAACTTTTTTTTAATCCTATAAAAGTTACTAAAACAGTTTTCTTATATTTATAGGTACATAAGATATTCATCATCATCATCATCAACTGTTTAGTTTAGTAAAATGCCTCCTTCATAATCCATCCTTCCACCACTTTTCTTCCATTCTTCTCCTCTAACTTGAACGCTTTCTGCTTGCTCCTCCCATCTCTTTATTGGCCTCCCTCACGATCTTTTTCCCTCACACTTCATTTCCAACATTTTCTTTGGCATCCTTTCTTTTTCCATCCTCATTACATGTCCATACCATCTCAGTCTTACTTCCTCTACTATCTCATGTACTCCCTGTATCCTCACTCTTTCCCAGATAACTTCATTCCTAATCTTGTTTCTCCTCATGACAGCTAACATGCTCCTCACAAACTTCATTCCCATGGCCTCCACTTTCCTAGTCTCTCAAATTCATTGTCCATGTTTCTACTGAATATGTGACAATAGGTCAACATTTCCTTACACTTCAAGGGGACTTCTCTTCTCCATAGCAGGTCTAAGATATTATAAATTACATAAGATATCGTGATCTACAAATGTCATTTTTCATAGATAATATCAATATGTATGAAATAATACTAATAATAAAGTAAAGTGTAATTAATGTTGAACACAAACAAATGTGATTGGAATTTCAAAAATTTACTTCTTAACAGTATCCTAGTGTAGTTACAGTACCAATTTAAGGTATTTATGGAGTTGTATACTTGTGTCTCAGGGCCGTTGCTTCACATGTAAAGAGAACTCAAGCACCTGTGCTCTGATGGGGCTGCAAGCACACCAGTCTAACGCGGTATCTACAGATCTCGCTCCAGGGAGCAAGTACTACTTTACAACAGGGAAAGAGTTCCCCTTCTGCCGTAAGTGATAACAAGACTTGTGGTATGAGCAGGACCGGCTCTGGGGCTGGGTGGGGGGGCTTTTTTTTTTAATTTATTTACTACCCATTGGAATTTATAGCTTTAAAATTAGGTTTTGAATTGTATGTAAAGAGTTTAAATCTGTCCAATATTTTACTGTAGTTTTTATTCGCAAAAAGTTTGTTGTTGAAAAATTAATATAAAAATAACTTAAAATCCGGTTGATTTCTTCTCTTTTGGAACTAATCAAAAGAAAGTAAAGAGGTGAGGAGCTTGTGACTCAAGCTAAGACCTGCACAAGTAGTGTATGATCTGTACAGTCAAGAACGACGTGGTTTTAGTCACTAATAGTCTCACAATAATTATTCACTGTTTGTAGAATAAAACAATATTTAAACAAAATAGTTAAAAAATGTTACAACTTTTATCTCAATCTTGAACATTGTTTGTACACATCATTTCATTATTTTAAAGGTCTTAAACACCTAGTTTTGTTTTTATTCACCAATAATATATAATCTTATTATTCTGAGAGGTAGCAGTCTGACCTTGACTGATTACACTATGGCCCCATCTAATAAGCTAACTATTGTGTAATTCATTAAGATATTAATGCTATATTTCAGTTTAAAAGTGTATATTCCATCTACTCTGAAAGCTAGCAAGATACTTTGACAAGTTAAAGGTGCAGTTATAAGATAGGACCATACTCGATACCATAATCGGTCATGGCAACTCATACCTTTCATGATAAACGGAATGTACGAAAAAAAAAAAAAAAAAAGAAGTCTGTAACAGCTTTACAACACATGCCACTGTTTTCATGTGTTAATGACTTTTCCAGATTTGTTTATATCTTCTTCTGTATTAATAAAAAAAAAATTTTTTTTTCTGTCTGTCATGAGTATTGTGTGATATCTACCGCATTCAAAGAGATTAAATTTTAAAATTATTAGCACCTGTGCACAAACGTGTGCACCTCAAAGCTGGGATTTTAAATTTTTAATTAGATTTTTTAAATTTATTAAAAACTGGGTCATAAGAAATGAAAAGAAGAGATTTTTTCCTGTACTTTTGAACCAAAGAAAGACATTGCCTGGGGTAGTGGTGGGTACTTCTGTTAGTTATAAATAAAATACACATGGTTAGTTTGGCTACTAGCAAAATCATATCCAAATTTGTGTGATTGTAGTGAAAGCAGTGTTTCTTTGGGTTTCTCGAGGGTAGGTCGTCACTACCGTGTGACCATCGATCTTGCCAAACCCCCACGAGCAGAGTCCTGGGTTCAGGGCTATATGAAGGTGTCTCTACACAGCGAGGATGGTGTAGTTAGAAACCTTGATCTCACACCAAAGTAAGTAATGCCATTCGCTTTTCTGTGACCTACATGAGAATTAACAAATTAACAAAAGTTTAACAGAACTTTACAGACATATTTTAATACACCACCATAAAATGATCAAAAATATAGCATTGTTTTTGTGTGCACCACAACTTAAAACCCTTCCTATCTGCATATTTTACATGAATTAAAATGGGTAGAATTTAGAGGATCCTTACCCTCTTTCGCATGGAGGAAGAGTTGGAAACTATTTAGAAAAAACTGATTTATTATATCTTATAGTAATGGAAATTGATAAAACTAAGGAAAATGTGGGAAGAATCCAATGCACAAAGGGACATCTTCTTCCTTTAAACACAAATAGAATTATATTTCGGCATTGTTGCCTATATCAAACACAAAGAGAGAAGAGAGAGTTCACTTGACACAAACACTGGATTTCTTTAAATTAAAAATGGAGTAATCCAGTGTTTGTTTCAAGTGTACACTCTCTTCTATGTGTGTGTTTGATAAAGGCAACAATGCCGAAATATTACAGTGTTTAAATGTGTGTGTGTGACTACTTCTACTATGGAAAACAGATTGGATTCTTCCCACATTTTTCCTCTTTCCCTAAGTGGGCTCTCTTCATCAAATTTACTCTTATTAGTTTACTTTCACTTTTTCTTTAGTTTTATTAATTTCCACTATTTTAAAATTATTTAGCCATTTAGCCACCTCATTTTAAAACAAATGATTTAGTATCTTTACACTGGCCAATATTAGACTAGATGAGATTGACGCCTTCATCTTTGTGCCTATCAATACTGGTACTATTGTTACCATTTTGTGTGTTGTTATTGTATGATGTTGCCTTTTAAAAGTGTTATATATAAATTAGAGCTAGGATGCTCAAATCCTCGATTTCTTAAATTCCTCAAATCCGATGATATTCGAGAGATCCGAGATTAGTAAAACCTTTTTAATTGGGAAAAGATCTATATAATAAGCCCTCACTCAACTTTCTAATTAAAAGTTCACTCCTCAAAGGTTATCAACTTTACACAGCTATTTAGCTTTCGGTATTTAATTTGAATCAAAATGTATGTTTCCCCCCTTCACGCCACGACGAGAACTTTAAATAAAGTGACCCCTCTTCCAGCTCTCTCTATTTGTTGCACCAAAACCATGGGGCGGGCACTCTTATAGGACTAGCTGAGCCCGTTAACTAGTTTGTGGCACTATCGCTAGGAGCAGCTTCCAATGACTTCACATAGGAATGGGCATATGTGGACGTAAAGTCCATAGAAAAGGAAGTGTAAACTATGTAAAATTCGCCATTACTGTTTTTTTTCAGCAATTTGTCTTTATTTTAAAGAAGGAATTTAGCTAGCTTTCACATTTTATAACGTGGTTTATTTATAAAATAATGGATTTAGTTACATTTGATTGAATCGATATGAGAATTGATTAATAAACATTTCACAATAGAAAATGTGTTGTGTTCCAAGTATAATGTCCCGCTTCGAATCTTTTAGTTCGTGGCACTAACACCACGAGTGCTAGCAATGTGGTTCTACATTGAGTGGTGTGTCTATACTTATCCCTTTTCTATGACCAAAACACTCAATTAAGAATCAAATTGTTATTATTTTTAACCAAAGATAAATATTTTATTTACCAATATACTATACACACATAATGGTTTCCATGGTGATGTAAACAGATAATGATTTTACAGTTGAGCCACTGCCTAAACAGAGTAAAAAGATTGAAAATTCGCTAGGAAAGTTAAGTTTCAGTCTTAGGATATTATTTTTGGACCCCTTCCCTTTAAAATGAGTGTTTGTTTGTCAAAGTTGGTTAACCCGTTTTCTAGTAATGTCAATTACCAGAAATGGGCTTAACAAATTATAGACAATAGTGGAGGCAGATATTTAAGGACAAGGACGAGGAAGGATAAAGATCAACAATGCATAAAAAAACCTAATATGATTGGTTTGTTTGATAAGTACAAATAATTACCATAATCTTTTAATTTTTTTTTTCCCTATATCAGATGAGTTTTATTTAATTTATTTAAATGCCTTTATTTATGCTGGCAAAGTTAAGGTGTTACACTTTGTCTTACACTTAACAAGGTTACAAAATTATAATTAAGGAATATTTTAAATTTAAAAGAGATAGCTAAATAAAATAAATCTTAAAAACTAAACAATTAGAAAATACATTTTAAACCAACCACATTCACAAACATTACTACATAATAAATTATTACAAATTTTATCTCATTCATACAATATTATTACATGATAAATTATTACAAATTTTATCTCATTCATACAATATTATTAGTCACTAAATTAACAAATCATTCATACTACAAAATTTATATCGAGCTGGTACTTTTTGTAACAAAAGATAAATATTTTATTTACAAATCTAAACTCATACACAAATTATGGTTTCCATGGTGATGTAAACAAAGATGAAAAAAAGAACATTTTCTGAGAAAATCAAATTTTCATTGGAAACTACTATTTTTCCCTGACATCCTGGACCCCTAACCTTTAAAATGAGAGGTTATTTGTCAAAATCTGTTCAAGCCATTTCCTCATAGTCTATATTACCAAAATGGCCTCAAGTCAAATTATCTAAAGATAGTATTCGACTTGTCTATAATATAAATAAAATAACAAAGTGGATTGGAATAATCACTTTGAGGGGAAAATGGACACTTAAATGGTATTTGTGTTCAAGTGTAATTTTCAATCTATATCTAATTTAACTAAATAATATAGTTTTGAATAAGAAATATAACCAACAAACCTATTTGAATAAAACTGGGATAGAAATTCTTAAGGTCACACACACACAAAATTAAACACTAGCTTTTGCCAGCAACAGGTGTCTGGTATCTGAACCATTACTACTCCAGCATCAGCCAGGTAAGTGAACCATGTATCTACTACTTTTAGCCATGATCTACTCTGGAGCTAACTCTTTGGTGACCGCATGGTCTAAGGCGTCACTCTCATGTTAGACTAAACTGCCGAGGACAGGAATAATTGTTTTGCACTCTCCCTTCATGAAAATGTGGGTAAACGTCCTCTAAATTCAATCTTCCTTTTCCTTAACTAATCAGTGTAGTTAGTAAATATTCATATAACCTGAAAAGATATTAAACCCACTTCGGTTGCCGCCTGGTCTAAGGCTCTACTCCCACAATAGGCTAGACTGCCGAAGACGAGGAGATCTGGTTTGAACCCGGTCAGGTGCATTGAGGGTGGTTTCTCCTAAATGGTTTTCTCCTCTCCATTCTTGCAAATTCAGGTGAACTTCCTCTAAGTTAAACCTTCCTAGTCCCTAACATATTTGTGTGATTAGTACCTAGGCGTATAACCTGAACAGGTAGTTAGAGAAGGATAGTAGTAGTGATAAAAAAAAATATATAGCAGAGGCGGAAAAAATCTATGTCAGATATAAAAACTTATTGATAGTTAACACTAAAATTAAAATTAAATTTAAAAATCTACATATTGCATTAAAAAATTGCTTTCACTTTCAGACATTTAGTATGTTTTCCCAGTTAAAATACGAAGGGTGTTTAATTTCATGCTCACACTGATCCTCAAATACTCGAATCCATGAATCATCGAACCCTGAAACACTTAGAATCTTTAAGGATATTCGAGAAAACATTGGATTCAAGGCTCGCATCCATGAAAGAAAAAGGAAAAATGCAATTGAAATTTGTTTTGAAGCTTATTGGTAGTCCAAAACCTATTATAATAAAAGATGAACTTAACAACAGGGCCCCAAACCAGTAAATTAATACTTAACTGAATGTTGTAGTGAATGGATTATAAGAAAGGATGTGAACATTTAGTTATCATACTATTTCTATTTTCTATTGTTCCATTATATTCCTATTTTCTCTTTACCAAGATTCGGGCTCAAATTCGAGATTCAAAGGGAAAGTGGAAATTCAGATTCAAGATTCGGATTCATAAAATAGTGTAGTTGACCCAACTCTATTTATTTTTTTCCTAAGCATAACGGCTTACTACCTGTTCAGGTTACAAGCCTATTTACTAATTACACCAATGGGCCCGGTATTAGGAAGACTTAATTTAGAGGAAGTGCACCCACATTTGTGTGGAGGGAGAGTGGAATACCATTTAGGAAAAAAACCAACCTCAGTGCACTCGACTGGGATCAAACCCCTATCTCCCCATCTTTGACAGTCTAGTCCAACACGAGATTAGTGTGTTAGACCACGTGGCCACCGAAGCGGGTCCCACCTCTAATTATGATAAAAGAGTATATTCTCCCCACCCACCAGACTACTTGTTAAGAGATACATTTCTTGCAGTGGATATGTGAAGCTGCAGCACGGACAATCCCGGAGTTTGGTGGTGACTCACCCTTCTGACGTGGGCCGGCTCCGCAAAGTGGAGTTTTACTGGGAGTATGACATGGATGTCCTTCAACCTCGCTCCCTGTGCTTCTTCTGGTGCAACGACCACCTCTATGTGTCTGCCATAGAGGTGGCAGAGATGGACATTAGCACCAGGGGGTTAGTTCACAAATAACATAATATATCAACAAAGGAAAAATGGCGCCAAACATCTGTATTAAATCAAACATTGAAATGAGGTTAGAAGGACAAGGCCTACACACTTACCAGAATACTGTAGGCCAGCAGTTTTCAAAAATTTTTTAGATTGTACCCCTTGGTCACTTCTAAAAGTTTAATGTACTCTCAAGTTAAGAAATGTTTCCAAATGACAGGCTTTAAAAATATGTTCACTTGGTAAATTATTAATCTATTTAATATACTTGGAAAAAATATCCATAGTCAAATATTTCAAATGTGACAAAGCTATTTAGAGAGAATCCTACTGTTATAGCCTTAACATTATTATTGGAGTCGTTATGATCAGTTAAAAAAACATAATTTTACTGTAAAAAGTTTTATACAGTTTCTTCACAAATTCGTTCAAAAATAAAAAATAAAAAAGTAAACCTAAACATAATATTTTCAAATAAAAATTTTTAATAGTAATTCTGGACCTGATATATTATGAATCCCAAAGTTTTTCAGTGAAAGGGGTGTGGCTGCATGGCTTGGCACTATTTTTTGTGTCTGGTTGTCCAGGGGAATTTTTCAAGCGGAGGTCCAGCTACAAATTTAGCCTATTGCGGTACTTATTTTTTATGTACACCATGGATGACAAACCACTCTAAAAGATATATGATGTTGAGAAACGCATAATAAACTGCTAATGTAGAAGGTGTCAAGTAGAGGGTTGAAAGTTCTCAGAAATCGGTCTCCAGCCGAGAGCAAATACAGGAAACAGAGGGGTGGAAATAACCAGTTAACGGTAACTGCCAACAATTAGGGTTTTCCATAAGTCCCTTTTTATTTTGCCAACTTTCCCTTGAGAGCTGTTCGCGTACCCCTTGAAAGGTGCCCGCATACCCCAGTTTGGGAACCACTACTGTAGGACTCAAAGTTCACAATCAAAAACAAATCTAAACAAATAATGTTTAAAAAAAATGTATATTGTAACTCTTTAAAGGACAACTCTTTTCATTTATGATGCATATTTGAATTTTTTTTAGCAAGGCTGTTGACTTGTACAGTTTTAAACATTTGTGAATTGATTATATTAGCATATGATTTACAAAATAAATTAATTGTTATAGCAGAATTAAAACCCACAGTTTCAAATCTTGCATCTCAGTTGGTAAAAAAGAGGTGTGATGCTTTTAGAAAATGTAGTTTATATGTTTTGTTTTAAGTGTGAACTTTTGGACCTATTTTTTTCTGGCATAAGTGTTTAATTCTTTTCACTGTTTAGGCATACATGTGCACTGTAGAAGTAAAATATAGATTTGAACTAAACAGTCAAGCAATTATATTTGTTAATTATCTGAATATCATATTCTCTAAATTGAAAAATGATACCTGGACAAGGGAATCAAACCGGGGACCTTTGTCTTAGTATGTAAATGCTATAACCACTGAGCTCACCCAGAGTAATCCCATGCCCAGGGTAATTCTTTACTCTGCCTTAAAATATGGGTGAAGAATGACCAAATGACCCTGGGCATGGGAAGATTCCTGGATAGCTCAGTGGTTAGAGCATTGGCGTGATAAGCTAAAGGTCCCGGGTTTGATTCCTGTGTCCAGGTGTCATTTTTTCAATTGATAGACTAAAATAAAGATACCTTGAAATTAATAAAAGTGCATGTGTCAGATCGCAATATTGTCGCCATATCACTTGAAGGTACAGGAATAGATCAAGCTGTTCCTCTTAGCATTATTATTGTATTTAGGTTTTGCCACTTTTTGTAAATGTTGAGTGAATACTCCTCTACTCTTCACTAATAGCTCTTCACCCTCCCCTGTGATCACATTTATAATCTATATAACATTGTTACAATGCTTCTACATTTATCTCCAGACAATCACCATCTGCTATCTGAAATTTTGTACTATCACATTAACAAAAAACCACAAAACTTAGTTTACAATTTTGAAAGGATACTATTACTTGTTAGCATGTTGGGTATTTTAGGTAAATTTAAGTACAGTAGCATGTGACATTAAGTAATTAAATTAAAATATCCCTTCTGAAAGTTTATGCTAAAAACTACCAAAAAAACTATTGAAAATCTCAGTATGTAAATTTGGACAAACTACAAGATGATACTTCAAAATAAAACTATAGAAATCTACTATTAATAACTATTGGAAAATACTACACAAATTGACTACTCAAAAATGCTACTGAAATAAACTACAAAAAATACTACATAAAAATACTATTGGAAAATATTATCACAAATATATAACTGAAAAATACTATTAAAAACTAGTGGAAAATACTACAGCAATAAACTATTGAAAAATACTACAGAAATAAACTATTTAAAAATACTAGGCTCTGCACAAATATACTACTGAAAAATACCACAAAAATAAACTACACAAGTAAACCATTGAAAAATTTCTACTCAAATAAACAACCCAAAATCAATGCAGAAAAATGCACCTGCATTAGCATGCAGTGGATTGGATAACCAGCTTCATTGATTATTAGAAAATATGTCAACGCGAGTCAAATTAAAGGACCATTGCCACTGATGTAGGTCAAAACTTAATTGATCCTTCCTCTAAAATTATATACAGCGTGTTTCCTAATACATTTGCGAAACTCAGAGTGAAACACTTTGTTTAATAGCCTATATTGAATTTAACAAAAAAATCTTTATTTAATTTATAACTTCAACTATTGTGTAACAGGGTGGAATTTTTCTATAAATTATGCCCCTAAGGGTGAGGTTGTTCATACAAATGATGACACTTGGAGACCTAAAGTCCTACTTGTATCATCATCAAGATTCAACAATTAAATACTGTGACTTTATTAAACTATTTGGCTTTTCCCTCTTATTAAAAGCCCTCCCAATATTTATTCAGGAAGAGTTCAAACCCATGTTTTATCTGAACATTGTTTCCAGTCTCCGGCTGGATCATTTTAATAGTAAATCGAAACTCTCTTCCTTTATCTCTTTCACCATTCTTCCTTCCTTCACTCTTTTACTCTTGCTCGCACTTCCTCTGTGATTTGCTCTTTGCACTTCTTTCTTGGGCTTCCTCCTGTACCTTTAATTACCAACATTCTTCTTGGCAACCTCTCTCCTCCCATTCTCTTGATATGTCCATACCACCTCCCTGTACATCCACCTGCTCATTACCTTACGATTAAATCTCCTATTCTCTCCCTCTCCTGGTGACACCCAGAAACCTATTTAATTAGTTTAAATAAATTTATAAACTATTAACAAGCAATATGTGAGTACCCACAAATAATGGTCATTAAAATCAATAAAATAAAAAAGGTGGCTCAAGTGCCCCAATTAACTTTGATTACAATGTAAAAAAAACTAATACTCTCTCAAATAGGTCACATGGGTAGTATTTCTATGTATAACACATTTATATTATTTTAATCCCGCCAAGTTAGAAAGAAACTAATTAATTTTATTATAATTTAAGATAGAGGTGCCGTAGACTGGGGCGATTTGACCCCATTTTTGACATTAAGTTGTTCATGTTTTTGCCAACAATTTTATTCATATTATTTCTTCGCAGTTTTTGAAGTCTTGACCTATACTACACAATTGTGATTTTTTTTAATAACAAAAAGTAATAAAAAAATAAAAAAGTCGGTGGGTCAATTCACCTCGTGGTTTGGGGTCACTTGAACCCAGCCTATATTTTTCAATGCTATTCCATTACACTAAGCGACCTACCATAATGAATGAGGTGACATGATTCCTCACATTTTAGGGATAATTTTGGAGTTTAAAAAAATATAAATATTGCAATTATTGATGGAGAAATAGTAAAATATTCAAACAAAAAAAAAAGAAATTTCTCTCAAAACTTAAAAAAAAATCCTATAAAATTTTAAATCAAGTCAATAATGGTTTTACTTACTTTAAATTAAAGAATAAAGTAGGGACTTTCAAAAATAGCTTTAGTCTTTTAAACCAATAAATCTTTAATATTTTTTATTTTGCTAAGATTATCAATTTTTGTGTGTCACTAAAATGTCATGCATTTAGTCCATTTTATGTAATGCTTCATTTAATGTTTCTTGTGAATAGTCCGCATAAGAGCCGCTACCGGGTGTTCTCTTATACACGCTTGGCATTTTCTTCTAATAATTACAACTTAAATCCATGAAACAAAGTTTCACTATTAGCCTTAAGGTGCTTTATAATGAACCACAAACAAAGAAAACATAACGAATTTGTAAAAATAATAGTAAATGGAGTTTTTAGCATATACAAGAATATAATTGCAGCCAGACACTGAAATAATTGCAGATATAATGTGGGTTCAAGTCATCCCCAAAACAGATTAAAGTGGTAGGGGTGAGATGGATCCAGCTCTAACTCTCAAGATTTAACTGATAAGGACAAAACTATGATGGGAATATGTTGCCAACAGTCAAAATAAGCAGAAAAAATTGACTTAATTTTTTCCCCAAAAATAAAGTGTTTAGTACAGATGAAATTTTCAGAAGTGCGAAAACGAGTGTTTGGACATGTGGCCATATATATATATATATATTTATAATCATTATTGAAATAACCAATTTTCAATTAAAACTACTTGAAATGAGAGGCAGCGATCTAACATTAAATTTAAACCATATTATGAGGTGCTTTTTGCTTCTCTCTTCTTGATCGTAAATGATGTAATTTTATTTTAATTTGGTTTAAGAAAATAATAACTAACCGGCCTTGTGGTATAGGATTTGATACCTGGTGGATACCTTGGGGATTTTCCTCTAAAAGGGGAACCATGCCACAAAACAGTATAACAAAGGTCTTGCAATAATTGTATGTTAAAGCAGTTTTACAAAAAATATTCTTAAGTAGGTAGTCATTACTGGTATAACCAAACTTTTAAATTAAAAAAAATGGTTCTTTAGTTGGTCTGTTAAATAATTATAGGGTTAACTCTGCTACAAGAGGTTTTCAAATTGGAAATAAGGAAAATTGTTAATCTTTTGAGGGTTTTTTGGTGAAAAAAAAAAGTGAAGATGTCATCACTCCATGCAATTTCTATGTTAGTTTTACCTAATGTGAATATTTACGCAAAATCTCACTACATAACCCTGGTGAGTTATGTTTTTTATTAGTTCATTCATTATAAATTGTTTTCAAAATTTTAGTAGTAATTTCACAGTAGTTTTGTGAGTGTAGACAATTAAACTATGACATTTTTTGATATTAAAAAAAAGTGATTAAATATGCAGGTTTTATGTTCTGTACCCAGTGTTTTTTACACTCCACAGTATTCATGCAAATGCTAGTATAATTCCTTTAAATTCAAGCGTCCCTTAATGCACTATCATAATCATAATAAAATAAATGCAATGTTTTAACTTATTTCATATAACCTGTAAACTTATTTTCGACAAAAAACCTTGTCTGAGTTAGCCAAATCGGGTTATTGGTTTGTTCAAATGGTGAAAAATGTTTTCAAATTGTAACGATTTTTCTATGTTGAAACTTATTATATATTTATTAATTTATTTCTATAACTTGGTAATTTTTTTTTTCACCTTTATAAAATTTTACCCCATCTTGATATTTTCCTAAATGTTAAATATTTAGTGATTCTCGCCTAATCTGTTCTGTTTATATATGTACGAGCCAATGAGCTCTTAATAATTCTAAACGATATAATACAATGACAACATATAATACATTTTTGTAAGAAAATAATGATTTAGATATTCCACGATCAGCAAATTTATCATTAGTGAATGTGGGTTTCCCCTTTCACAGTGATGAATTAACAGCTGGGTGCTGTGTGTGTTATGTAATTAAGTTGGACTAATTAGCTCATATGTGTTTAACCCAGAAAGATGGTAAGATGCGGAGCCAACAAAAAATACCAAAATGGCAAAATTTGATGACGCCTACTACATCATTATTTATCTGTTGTTTACTCTTGGTACCTCAATATTAATCCTCAAATATACTATTGATAAGTTATTATAAATATTCATTTGGGAAGGTTTTGACAGATTTCAACTGTTTTAATAAATACCATTCTAGTCAGTACCTAATAATTTTTTTTTTTTTTTTGACAAATGACAAACCACAGTAGGGGCCAAGTTCTTAATTTTAAAATTAGTAACTAACCGCAAGCATCAAAAAACTACTCAACTCTGTAGTAAACTAATATAATTATTGATTTAATAATGAACATATAAGTAGTATTATTTTCACTACAGACAATTCAATAGTATTTCTAATATATTATTGAAATTCAAGAGTGATTGTAAAATACTATTAAAATTCAATAGTAATTATAAAATACTACTAAAATTCAATAGTAATATAAAATACTATTAGATACTTTTTAAATGCAATAGTAATTCTAAAATGCTACTAAAATTCAATAATATTAATAAAATACTACTAAAATTTAAAAGTGGTTCTAATATACTACTAAAATTCAATAGTAATTATAAAATACTATTAGAATACTTTTAAAATTCAATAGTGATTATAAGATACTGCTAAAATTCAATAGTTATTCTAAAATACTATTAAAACTCAGTAGTAATCCAAAAATACTATAGGTTTTCTGTAGTTCATTTTCATAAGGGATAACCTGCATGTCAAGGGAGATAGCTGTTGAGTTTAGATAGTGAATGTTTCTTGAAGTCTCTCAAACATAGAACCTATTATATTTGGAAGAAGGGTCAGGTAAGGTGGATAAAAACTTATAAAAGGGATGAACACAATATGGCTTTTATAAAGTAAAGAATAGCACAGTTCACACTTTACATCACTGCCATTAGACAAAGAGGTAATGAATGCCTCTTTTTAAAAAAAATTGATCATTACCACCCAATCCCCCAACCTAAGTTTCATTATATCTGAACTCATCAGGGAGCAGTATTACGCGCAACCCAACTTCCTAAAAGAGGAAACCAAAAAACACAAAAGGGAGAAAATGGAAAATTGAAAAGAATGCTAGCACACAGATAGGAACAAGTAAAAGGAATTACATATAAGACAAACACGGGAAAAGGATATTGGATGTGAATATATAATATAGCTCTATAAGGAAAACCTCTTTTCACTTTATGAGGTGATTGTATTATATTTGGAAGAAGGTACAGGAAAGGTGGATAGAAACATATTACCTAGGAATAGCCGAGCCTCCTGATAATATACTTACTGGTTACTTCAGACTACAAATTTTTGTTCTGTCTGAACATAATATTTCGCTGGTAGTAATAGGATTTCTTGGCTAAAATATTGGCCACCAAACCAAAATTTGCCAGTATGTGCGAATGCACATGTGGTATCTCACTCCCCCCATCCACTGCACCGGCTCAGGTTGTAAGTGCTTACTAAGAACTTTACTCAACTACAATGTATAAAAAGACTGAGATGTTATTTGAACTAAGTATACATAATATGAACATATCATTCTTTACCAATTTCCTTTTTCTCCCCTTTGTTTTTTATTTCCTCTTTTAAGAAGTTGCTTTGTGCGTTTAACACTCCTCCCTCATGGATTCCGATAGAATGAAACTTAATTCAAGGGATTGGGTGGTAATGATTGATTTTCTTAAAGAAGCAGCTGTTACCTCTTTGTCCAGTGGCAGCAATATGAAGTTTTCTTTATAAAAGGCATATTATGTTTGTTCTCTTTTATATGTTTAACTCTCCTTTTTCTGTGCCTTCTTCCAAATATAATATGAGCATTGTTTATTTAGCTACGTAAACAAATTATGAAAACATGCTGACCCTTTATTATTGTTTGTTGTGTTACAGTAAGCGAGATACTGACATGAAAAGTAAGCTGTGCACACCAGGAAACAGGGAGTACACTGACATAGCATCACGTTCAACCGCTGTGTTTGTAGACAAATGTGCTTCGTAGCAGACAGGAGTGGATGGGGGTTTTAACTACCAATGTGTTTCACTACAAATCCCCCAACATTTGGGGGTGAAAACTAGCTTTAAACTTTAACCAGTGAAATCTTAAAAAAACAGCAACTAAATAATCAGGTGATGTGGTTTACATAAAACATCACTTAAATCGTGTGAGTATGGAAATTATTCAACATACTCTGAAGAATAAGTGAAAATATTATATCAACAAAATTATTTTAGACATATGTCTATATTTGATGAAAATGCCATCAAGTTTCACCAGAAAAAAAAATCGTTGTGGAACTATACCTAAGGAGTTATCGGTTCAAGAAAAACAAGACTTATAAGTGACAGCTAGATGACTATCGGTGTTTGTGTAATTTTTACTATCCCAACTCAAAAATGTACAAAATTCTTTTGACCAGTATACCTTAGTGGTTGATTATTATGATGGAAAACTTAAGGTGGGGATTTAGAGGAGGCAGGGAAAAAAATCAGTGTTTTTGCAGTTTTATAGCAAAACATTTATTTGGTCAAAATAAATCAAATCCAGTAGAAACAGGAATGTGATTTTCTTCACATGGTGGTGATAACAGTTCTTTAATATAACTATCATGGATGTCCAGGAATTTATTGACAACTTTTCCTCATCTATTAAAATGTTTCTCAGCTAATGCTGCTATGCTCATGTTAGGTATTCATCAAATGTTGATATCACCTTGTGAAGAATATTAAATTAGATATATAGAATATTTTATTAATTTTGTCAAAAAAAAAAGTTTCTATAAAAACTGCAAAAACTCAGGCCTTTTCTCGATCCCCTACATCCCTACCTTAAGGGATTGAAGTAAGTTGTCAGTAGCCAACATGTTATAATGTTGTTGTTGTAGTTGCACGTGTCGCAAAACATTTAACATATTGATACCCTACTTTATAAGTAGGATACATTTGTATTTGCAGTGAAGTGGTTTTTAAAATGAGTTAATAACTATTACCATAAGGATTTTTATGTTTTAGTAATAATAGTTAAGCATATCATGTTCAAATTTTTATAAAATTTGAACCTGTAAAGTTAATTTTATAATGTTAAACACTTTTCAGATTATGATATTGAACTGAGAAATATATAGGTATCCACACCTATATGTATTTGGAAGGAATTGCAAAACTTGGCGTTTAGGCCTACTACTCTCATTGATAAAATAATCCATAGACCCAAAAACACGACCATTTGTTGTTAGCTTTATTCAAGGATAGAACTTTCGAATATTTATAATCCTGATATGTATTTTTTGTCTTCATAGATACAGTTTTATGTAATTGATAAAATCACTTAAATATTGACTTGTGTAGTTTAAAAAATACAGTATTTAATATTAATTAGCTAACAAATTAAAAAACAGAATTAAAAATGCAGTCCAAATTAAATTTATCATGTCAAAACTTTTCAAGAAATTCCTTTCATAAATGCACATAATTTTATAAAAATAAAGTTATGTTTCTTATCAATAAAATGGTAAACTGACCATTTTGCATCTGGTTATCTGTTCTACTGTTATTCTAAAATAATGATTAATATTTGACTACAGTACTTAAAATAATTTAAAAGAACAAATTAACACTTTTAGTCACAAGACATTAATAAATAATTTTATTCATTAATATAGTCATGAGTGATTAAAAATTAATTAAAATTAAAAGATTTAATATTTATAAAACTGGCTTATATTAAACTCTCAAAGTGAATTTATTATTTACTTTAAAAACTATTGCAGTTTAACAATGTTTTAGTACCATACCTAAATAATAACACTATCAAACCACAAATTCTATCAAGAAGTTTAACCTATACCAGTTTTATAAACTTTAAATATTAATCAATTTTAATTGTTCATGGCTATATTAATGACTAAGATTATTTGATAATTTCTAATGTCTTAAAATCTTTGACTGATAATTTGCTCTTTTAAATTATTGTATGTTGTCAAATATTAAAAATTCTAAGGTGAGCATCAGGAAAAATAGGTTCTCAGAAATAAACTAAAATAAGTTTCAAATATCTAACACACTAACACCAAAAAATACAAATGTAATATATTGCTAAGAGGAAACAGAATTTTTTTTTGTTTTGTTTGCAATTCTCTAATATTTACTAATGATGGATTGTGTTCTATACATGGGAAGATTCAAACACATTTAATATTTGTCAAACCTATGAAACAAATATATTATGTTATACCTAGGTAATCTTCAAATCAAGCGTAATCGAGTAGTGTAGTTAAATATTTTGTTTCTTACAGCTTTGCGACTACCCCTCTTAGCATAAAATAAATGTTTGTCTTTAGGAATCAAAAGATTGACAATGTTATTCTAGAAATATTATAGTTATTTGTTTTCATAGTTTCACATATAATAGGACAAAAATTGTTTTATTATTTCGAACAGTAACGAAATGTTAGGGCAGTCCAGGTATACAAGAACAAGTTGATTATTGTTTGAGTGCTACAACCCAGTTTTCATAAGAAGTCTCTAATCTGACATCCAAAGAAGTTTATAGATCTCTTTTCATTTAATAATATGTCAGATCATGTGATCTAAAGCTGTTAATTTTGATATATATTATTAATAAACATAAAATAACACTTTTGAAATAGTAACATGTCAATTTTGGCCACAAATACTATAATGTGTAAATAGATACGCTAGTCAAAAAAGTTTTTTGTACCTAATTTGTTGATTGCTTTAATAATGAATTATTCAATATGTTTATGTTTTTTGTTGTTATAAAATAAAAAAAATAAAAAATATGTACCTGTTTTACAAAATCAAAGCAAGAAATATATAAACTCAGGTATTTCATAAATTGTTTAGTTATTACTCACAACCACATTAAAAAAAAGAGATATAATTCATTATGTTTAACACTAGCTATTATTTAATAAGCAACACTTTTTTCCCAAAACAGACGTTTTAAAACCTTCTGCTACCCTATAATATATAACAAATGTGTTGAATTTAAGGACTGAAGATTTATACTAAAGTATTTTGACAAGGTGAACTTATTGTTGCATGACCATATTGAAGAACTTACATCTAAATTTGAAAATTTATGAGGACTTGAATCTGAAACTTATCTAATTATTTTTCTACTATGTGAACTCTTTTTATCTAACATCATAATTTTAACATATTTAACTAAGATATGATTCAATTCGATAATTATTTGAAATTCGCAAATAATATTTGTTTCGATTCAAATTTGTTCATTGTTTATAAAGTAACAATTTGTTTATGCATTACATTTGTTTACCTTTATTTTGAATATTTAGGCCCATTTCATTTTCATTCAGTGAACCTTAAGTTTGTTTAGGTATGATAATCAATATTTGTAATTTTACACTACTAATAATATTCTAATACAATTAAAGGGCTAGAGTCAACAAAGGGATGAACTTGGATCTTAGTTCTAGAATATTTACTTTAATGTTGGAGTTATAAATATGAGCAATCCTTATTATTTTATTTGTTCAACTTTAAAGGCATTCAAAAAATATCCTGTATCAAATATCATAATAACCATTTGAGCTATACCTTTATTTTATATAGAGTAGACTGTAGAGTCCCAAATATATGAGGTTCTGTATAATCTGACGTGGTAATACAATATATGTTTCATGAGAATTGTCTAAGAAACTATCCGCAGGTTCATCTGTATGTTGTGAGTAGTGGATTGAATCATTGGGTGACTCGTTGTTTCCATGTACGGTACCATAAATATTATTATCTACTGTTCGACTTAAGCCTCTTCTACAGATTCCATAAGCTCCACATTCATATAATCCTTAACTCTTTAGTAGCTCTTATAAATGTAAATTGCATCTACACAGTTCATATCCTTAATCACACGACCGTACCAACCAATTAAACTCTTCGAAAGAAAATTGTCTAGAGCGAGGCACAAGCAGACATGATCTGTGATGCAAAGTTTATTAAGAATATTATTACTAAAGCAGCGGTTCCCAAACTTTTTTTTTTGCTTGTGTACCCCTTGGCAGTGCATTTCCATGAATCGTGCTCAACACATTTAATTAATTTATTAATAATAGTAAAAAAACTACTTTATGTTTGAAATTGAATTTATTTTCTCAAGATCAAATGTAGAAGAAAACCTGCACCATCCCTCGCCATATTGTTGAGTTAATTTCATAAATTTGACTGATATTTTTGCGTACCCCCAAACTTCCTGGTACGCACCCCACATCGGGAACCACTGTACTAAAGTATTTCTACTCTTTCTGAAAATTGTTTTAGAGATGCCACGATTTCCAGGATTTTTAAACTTTCAGAATATTATTTCTTCACTTAACTATCATTTCATTTGTATCTGTTTCCATAGCAATAGATCTTTTAACTGCCATTGGTGCATTCATTTTGATGTGTGCGCACATACTCACTTTGCTATGATCGGTAGTCCCAAGCATTCCATATCAACTATTCCTTAGAAAGTTACTCCTACATAGACCACTTCACCCCATATAGATATGGAGTCTCTATACAGAACTTTACTTGAGTCAGTTGCCTCCTACCTAGGGCCGCGTCTAAGGAGGGTGGGCAAAGGGGGCAGTTGCCCCAGGCTTCACATTCACGGGGGCCACATTTCCCCCAAAATATATTAAATTAAAGCTATTATTCTAAATTTCACATCAAATAGTGTACAGATAATTAACAGCAATAAGTATTCGCTTAATGATAAGATTCCATTCTAGATTCCTTAAAACCCTAACTTTATGTAATTTAAGATTTACATTGTTAGAGTAATGTGCTGCAGTACAGTAGAACACGCCACCATTGTGTTACCGCTGTCGGTCTACAGAAAACTAACAGTGCAATGGTGCAAAGAGGAATTTATTTTTGTTAACTTAATTTGCTTGCATTTAATAAAGTACATTCATTAAATGGGTTGATCAATATTCCATAAAACACAATAAATGTTTAAGTAACATAAGTACCAAGTACATATCAATATATTATAACGGTTTAGTGTTAAAATTGAAAAACTGCCTTGTAAAAGCGGGGAAGGGGTGGCCTCACATTTTCTTAAAACGGACCTGCACTTGCCACTGAGTGTTAAGACTGCGGCATATTGATTTGTCTTGATTTTTTAAAGTTTTGAGAGTTTAATTTGTTCATATTTAGTAAAGTGTATTTTATTTAAATTTTATATCAATTATTAAAAGCCTATATTAAATGTGAACTGACACGTATTGCTTTAGATGCAAAATTCAATATGTTAACTAACCTTTATTTTGCTATGCAAAGGAGCTACAGTGGCTATTTGAGGCCCGTTAACCTCGTATCGTAAGGAATCTACTGTATATGGATCCAACACATAAGTAAGGGATTGTGGAAGCTGTCCCTTTCTTTCACACAGCCCTTCAAATATTGTTGGCTATTTGCTGTTGATACATTTTAAATATTTTAATATGTAGACACTTGTATTGAAGAGAATATTGAAAATATTTTATTTTGCTTTGTTAATGTGAAGACTTTTACTGAAATGTACAAGAACTCTTTTTTTTTTAAATATAAATACACATAGGGCTCTATTATATTATTCAGTATTTTGTTACTTGTTTTAAATGCTGTATTATAGTAGTTGTTGTTAAATAAATATTCCAAACATTTTGTATAAATATTTAAAGAATATATTCATAAACCAAACCATATGCATTCCCTTAGGATACAAATGTTATTAAGTATAGAGTAAGCTTTAAAACACTTATATTCCTTTATAAATTATATGTATAGAAATGTTGTGTGGGTACAAATAAAAATATCCCTATGGCAATGAATAGAGGTACACAGTTAAACACTTTACATTGCTATTATCAGATAAAGATACAATAATAAATAGTATTGATTAAATTCCTGAGCACATGTTTTAAATGTTAATTTTTCAACCATGGAGGCATTAATCTAACATTACAGAGTATGGGCTTAAGGATACAATGCGTGTGTACAAAATAGTGTGTTACTGGGGTCAAACAAAGTGTGGATACAAACTGTATGTGCCCTATAGTCTGTTACTGGGGTCAAACAAAGTGTGGATACAAACTGTATGTGCCTATAGTCTGTTACTGGGGTCAAACAAAGTGTGGATACAAACTGTATGTACAAAATAGTCTGTTACTGGGGTCAAACAAAGTGCGGATACAAACTGTATGTACCAAATAGTCTGTTACTGGGGTCAAACAAAGTGCGGATACAAACTGTATGTGCCCAATAGTCTGTTACTGGGGTCAAACAAAGTGTGGATACAAACTGTATGTACAAAATAGTCTGTTACTGGGGTCAAACAAAGTGTGGATACAAACTGTATGTGCCCTATAGTCTGTTACTGGGGTCAAACAAAGTGTGGATACAAACTGTATGTACAAAATAGTCTGTTACTGGGGTCAAACAAAGTGCGGATACAAACTGTATGTACACAATAGTCTGTTACTGGGGTTAAACAAAGTGTGGATACAAACTGTATGTACACAATAGTCTGTTACTGGGGTCAAACAAAGTGTGGATACAAACTGTATGTGCCCAATAGTCTGTTACTGGGGTCAAACAAAGTGCGGATACAAACTGTATGTACAAAATAGTCTGTTACTGGGGTCAAACAAAGTGTGGATACAAACTGTATGTACACAATAGTCTGTTACTGGAGTCAAACAAAGTGCAGATACAAACTATATGTACACAATAGTCTGTTACTGGGGTCAAACAAAGTGCGGATACAAACTGTATGTACAAAATAGTCTGTTACTGGAGTCAAACAAAGTGCAGATACAAACTATATGTACACAATAGTCTATTACTGGGGTCAAACAAAGTGTGGATACAAACTGTATGTATAAAATAGTCTGTTACTGGAGTCAAACAAAGTGCAGATACAAACTGTATGTACACAATAGTCTGTTACTGGAGTCAAACAAAGTGCAGATACAAACTGTATGTACACAATAGTCTGTTACTGGAGTCAAACAAAGTGCAGATACAAACTATATGTACACAATAGTCTGTTACTGGGGTCAAACAAAGTGTGGATACAAACTGTATGTATAAAATAGTCTGTTACTGGGGTCAAACAAAGTGCGGATACAAACTGTATGTACACAATAGTCTGTTACTGGGGTCAAACAAAGTGCAGATACAAACTATATGTACACAATAGTCTATTACTGGGGTCAAACAAAGTGTGGATACAAACTGTATGTATAAAATAGTCTGTTACTGGGGTCAAACAAAGTGCGGATACAAACTGTATGTACAAAATAGTCTGTTACTGGGGTCAAACAAAGTGCGGATACAAACTGTATGTACACAATAGTCTGTTACTGGGGTCAAACAAAGTGCAGATACAAACTGTATGTGCCCAATAGTCTGTTACTGAGGTCAAACAAAGTGTGCATACAAACTCTGTATACATAATAATCTTTTACTGCAACAAACTCTTAAAAGTGCAGACACAAACTATGTGTACACAATATTTTGTTACTGTTTAGTAAAACTCTTACAGAGTATGGATATGGGGCTCTGTATAAATTGTAGTCTGTTACTGTGGGTTCGATCTTTTATTAAGTAGGCCCCTACATTCCTTATAGACGGCTATGGCGTATGTAAACTGAAATAAACCAGTTCTTAAGGAGACCAAATACAGTATTTAAGAATAAGTGCACTCATACCTATTTTATATATAAACATAAAGCAATTTTAAAATGTTGATATTACAATATAAAAATGTCTTTATAAATCAGACCTTTTTATCTTTGTACTATCCATGAACTTATAAACATCCAGTGAGTAATCTGACCGCAAATTGTTGCCTAAAGGAACCCTTGTTTGATAAGTTAATGATTAGTGAATAATATTTATATATACACAGAACTAATTATTAAGCGGTGGTTTTCTCAGGAAATGAACGCTTATTTTAAACCAACACACCACCATAATAGCGCCTACTTATCTAAGACAAAACCACATTTTGTTTAACAAATTGACAGATCTTTTTACTTAATTTGTTAACCCCATGCGTTCAAATTAGTTAATATTGTTTTCATGATGTTTCACTTTCAAGTTCTCAGGAAATCATCTTGGGCTATGTTATGTGTGTTTCTTTGTTTTTTAAATTGTTTAGTTCTTGAAGTAGATGGAACTAAACTAAGAAGCAACTCGAATGTCCCATTTAAAAATAAACCTAAAAAAGTTATTGATTCGAATATTCTAGTTGAATTCTCAGAGAAAATAAACAAACCTAAGTCAGCGACATTGGCACAGTTAAACTACGACCATAAAAATGAAGCTATAAATTTTGGATTGAAACAGATGGAAGATCTTATAGACATAAACCTACTTAACAAAGATAGAGAGACCGATCCAAGAAAGGTCCGTCAAAACTTTATATCTAGAAAGCGCAAGATATCGAAAGAATTATTTCGTCGACAACTAATTCACTATAGTAATAATATTCTTGGCCATCCTCCATTCCGCGATATGTCCATTGTTGGTGATGGTAGCGGCTCTGAGGGTGGACCGGAAAAGGAAGCAGAAAGTAACTTGACACCGATATTAAAAACGGATGCTAGTCAAGGCGCTGTTATCAGGCTTGAAGAGATAATACGAGGGATCGTTGAAGGTTACAAGAACCGATCCAGGGAATGTGCCGAAAAAAAATACAAGTGAGTTAAAAAAATATTTGTCAGGGAGCGTGGACCAAAATGTCAAGCTCATCAACAGTCTAATTTTCATAGGAAGGGCTTTATCTGACAGAAAATTTAATAGATCTACTTTCACATATTCACACGTCAAGTAGTGTGATATGCTGCTGTCACTTTTGATATATATTATCAATAACTATAAAATAAGGAAATGTTATAAATACTGACAGCAAAAAAGTTTTTATTTAATGAAAACAGTTCCTTCTTATGAAAACTGGATTGTAGTTTATAATTACTAAACAGTGTAGTCTATAATTATACAATTTGAGCTTGAATATCAGATCTGGAGGTACCTTTCCCCTTAATAATATCCAACTATCTCTCCACGCAAATGTGGGTATAATTAATCAAAATACTACCTTTCCATCCTACCTAGTTGGGGTAGTTAAATGCGGGTATTGAGCAAAATAATGATAATTGCATTTTAAAAGTGATTATTCATCTGACTAACTTACGGTGATGAATTGTCTGTCGGGGGGCTGGTTGTTGGGTCTGTTCTAGATTTAGGTTTATTTATAGGTCGTGTGCTGATATAATCAGTCAGTTTATAAAGTGCACGTTTAATACCTCAACCAAAATTAAAAATAATAAAATTTATACTAAGCCTATGTGTTTTATATTTAATTCCTATAAAAAACACAAAACATCTTAATAAACTAATGACGTTAGCACCATTCTACCCGTCTGAGCTACTCGCATATTTATTCACCAATAAGTAATGAAGCTGGGAGGAAGAATATAGAATTTAGAGAAGGTGTTCCCACATTTGCATAGGGTAAAGGCGGTACACAATTATTTTAAACACTTAATTAACAGTCCTAAAGGTAACTAGATCTACCTTTATGCATTAATAGGCCGATATTTGTGTCTTACTATTACAATTAGTATTTTATGGCTCATCTAGATCCTATTGTTATCACCGCATCTTACTACTTGTTAAGGTTATAGAAACAGATATACGATAATTACTCTAATGGAGTAAGGATGAGGAAGGAAGTTTTTTAGAGGTAGCACACCCGCATTTGCGTGACACCTTAGACCAAAATGCTATTTGAAAATAGGATTTAAAAAAAATATTATTTTTCAATTTTTTTCAAAAGTTACATAATATAGAGCGTGTTTCATATGATTATATATAAAAAAAATTCTGAGGAAAAAAAACACTAAGGGAAAATTTACTGATAACAGATTTTAATTTTAAAAATACAGGATGAGACGGAAACAATAAGACTATCTAGACTAAGTAAAGTGATGGACAACGTGTTTAGGTTTGTCTGACGTCCGGTAAAGCTCAACTGAGTGACATTATCTTCAAAAAGTGAAAAAGTGTAGTATGAAGTTTGCTTTTATTTTGCTAGTGAATATTTATTTTTCAATTAAAGTGTTAATTTTCAACTTACTAATCGTTTAATTGTTTCTGGCCCACCCTGTATAATGAGGGTTAATGGTTTACAACAGTGTTTCCCAACCGTTTTGATCTGACGCTCCCTTTTGTATATCATCAAATTAACACCCCCTCTCTACCCCTTTCCTATGTACTGTGACAGTTGTAAAAAATGATTTAAAAAGTATTGTTTTCTAGTCACTTCTTAATATTATACAAAAATCAATGTAGTACTGTCAGCGTAGTGGTACAAATAAAATGTCTATTAATTAGTTTGATAGTTGAGATTGTTTTGTTTTTCTCAGTTCAGTGGGTTTTACAACTGGTAGGCAGTGATGCCAATACCTCAAGAACATGAATATCTTAATTTGTAAATGGCATTGAAATAAAGAATGTCTTCAATTAGCTTGTTTTTAGCTTTATTTTCAAATTGTTCCCCCCCTCCTCCCCCCCCGGTCACTGAGGTTGAGGAACACTTGTTTATATAAATGTGATTAATATATATATAATGTATTTGAAAGTGGATATTTCCAATAGAGAGAGGTGTGTGCCCACGTGTCCCAATGGGTGCACGAACGGCTACTGCTCCATGTACAAGTGTATCTGCCCCGCGGGGTACCAAATGTCGGGACCAAGCTGCGCGCGACACTGCTTGAATCAATGTCACAACGGAAAGTGCATGAAGAGGATCTGTCATTGCCGACCAGGTAGAGTCGGACCACCTTTTATTGAACCTTTTCTGATAGTTTTAAGTCGGAGGTTAAAAGAAAATGTAAGCTAATAATGTCAGTATTTTTCCAGTCTTTTTTTAAAAACAAAAACTTTCTTTTTTTCATAAAACAAGTAAAATATATTGCTTCAGTTGATTTGTTTAGTTTAATTTTTCTAGACATAATAATCTCGAAAAGTTTTGAATAGTTTGCCATAGTGAGCGTTTTGACATTTGAACAGAAACTTTTTAAATTGAAAGAAAAAAACCTTGTCAAATTCTGTGATGCCCGTAACAAATACAAATAAAATTGAACTAAACGTATCTAATTAAATCAATATATTATTTATTTTGTCCAATAAAAGGTTTTTGTTATCAAGACTTCCTTCCATCTCAACCTACTATGTGTCTTACTACTTGTTTGAACAAATCGTTTTGTGCTACTTATCGTGGTAAGTAAAATTGTTTTAAATGTTTAAAAATGGAGATATTTACTCGAAATTCTTAATATAATATACACTAGCAAACCCGAGAACAAATGGCGCTATACATACGTAAAACCTTTTTTGACTCACAGTTTTAAATTTTATAATTTTATTTTAAAATAATTAACGTCCTTGTTTATATATTTGGATCAATAAAAAATATCAATATTGGTCCCCAAGGGTCAACACTTCGTATTAAAATTTGTCTTCCGGTTAAAATTTTTTGAATTTTATTGGGGGATGCACATCATGTGGTTATCGCATTGCTATTAAATTTCTCTTTTATAAATTTTGACCAATAAAATAGGTAATTATTGACTATTAAGTCTAAAATGAGAGAGATAGATCATTGCTGTACCAGGGGTGGGTACAGGAGGGGGTGTGAGGGGCGCGCGCCCCCTTCAAGAAATTAAACCAATTAAATCAAAGTCACTACTAGTTTTATTGTCACATAGTACTATCTCATTAACCAGTTTTTAAAAAAATTGTTATTGGTAATATTATTAAATGATTAATATACAGTAATTATTATAAATACTTAAGACAATCACATCAAGTATTAAAATGATAAAAATAGGCATTAATTAAACTACCCAAATTTAAGTTGCTCGCCTCTCACCTTGTTGCATAAAAATTGTTTAATTTTAAATTTATTTTATCATTTTTATTATTACTATTTCAATGATTAATAATAAATAAAGATCTTTAAAATTATTTATTTTTAAATAACGTGATTTAAACAAAATCTTTGAATAATACCACACATATAACGTGTTAGAAGGCTTAGTGGTAAAATTTCGTTTTAGAATGAGAAATAACTAGCTATACTATAGAGTGGAGTCAAAGTTCGATTGTTCGAAATCTGAATAATTCCATCTATTTTGTCTAATTGATTGAATAGCTATATAACTATTTATATAATGATTGTTATTATATTTAAACTTATTTCCTTCTTAATGGTAACTATTTGTTGATATTCTTATTATTTTCTTAGAATAAATTTCAATAATAATCGCAAATTTCAACTTCATTAAAGGATTATTTTAAAGTACAGCGTTACTGAAAAATTACTTAAAGATTTACTCTCAAATTTTAAAATATTTTTATATCAAAATTTCTTGAGGTGCCCCCTCTTTTCTCCCGACCCGATCGGAACACCCACGTCCCTCTCCCCCTCATGAAAATCCTGGGTTTTCCCCTGTGCTGTACAAACATTTTCTCTAAGAGTCTAAAGGAAAAACATCATCTTCTTGAAAGACTTATTTGCTGACTCTATGGCAATGATGGGCAAACTTTTCGGGGAGTGGGCTATAAGAAAAAAAGAAAAACATCAGGTGGGCCAACACAGTTTATTAAAAAATTACAATGGTAAATTTTACAAAACTATTGTACAATTAAATCCTATTAATTATTAAATTAATTTGTATTATAATGATATATAATTCTAATATAATGTGGGTTGTCTACACTGTTTAACAAATACTCAAATAAAACAGATACTTAACTCTACTACTTGAATGAAGGAGTGTGTGGTAAGTGGAACTAAGACGAGGTGACAATATGTTACTATCGTTTATGATAGTTGAGATATTATCAGACTAAGAACAACCTTTGGGTAAATAGGTGAAATGCGGGTTGCGGGTTGCCCCTTCAACTGTAAAGCTCCTTCTTAAATTAGAGGCTGGCGCAGATGTGACTCTTCACTTCCAACAACCATTGACCAAGCCCTTAATGTCGACCACGTTGGTCTTAAGAGTAAAATGCTTTCCTCAGGACCCGATGCTCGTGGGTTCAAACCCAGCTAAGGCATACGGATTTATCTTGAGCGGTAAATATCTGTAGCACAACCTCCTTCGGAGGGGAAGTAAAGCCGTCGGTCCCGTGTCGATTGTGGCATAAAAAAGAACCCCGGAAATTATGTGAAAATATCTTTTCCAGCAAAATTGGTAGACTCCTTTTGCATCCACTCATAGAAAATTATCTTGTGTTGATACAACCAGTTGGTTTAGAAAGTGCACTTTAAATAGCTCAAATAAATAAAAATTTAGAATATCTTACCGGTATTGCACGTCGGGTAGGGTATTTTTATTAGATATTTACTAAATATAATTCACCATGGTGAACCGGATATACCACGTCGTTATATACGTCCTGCGTGATATCTGAACGCGTGAACAGTCGCGTACACCGGATTGTGAAGTAGGGGAACTCAAAAGATTTTGGGGGAAGTTCCCCCCCCCCCCCAAGCCACCAGAGGAAAATTATTTGCTACCATTATATAAACATAGAAAACTTTTGGAAAGGTTTTAATGGTATTTGCTGACTTGATAATTTACACTTTTAGTATTATAAATGTGTAATTAACATTTTAAGAATCTAACTAAATAATACATAAGTAGGCTCAACTTAAAAAAAAGCATAGCACAGTGTCTTACTAGTCATTCGGGTTATACGCTTAAGTACTAATTACGCTAATGGGTTAGGAATTAGGAAGGTTGAATTTAGAGGAAGGGAACCCACATTTGTGTGGAGAGAGAGTGGAAAGGCATTAAGGAAAAACCAACCCTAGTTCACCCAACCGAAGTTCGAACCTCGATCTCTCCGTCCTCGGCAGTCTAGCTCAACACGAAACTAGCGTGTTAGCCAAATATACCACTGAGACGGGGCCTAGCTTAAAGTTGGCTTAACCCTCACATAGGCTTACTGTCACAACAAATCACCGATAATTTATAGTAAATGTGTATACTTTATATTTACTAATTCTTATAATATATAAGTATATGTATATAAGTTACTTCCACTCTTATGAAATAAATAATTTTGGTGATTGATGTAGAGACTATTTCTGATAAGCTGATATTTTATTTGCTCACAATGTTTAACTGGCCATATCTTTCCCACCCTACCCACTCATTTTATTTTTATTTTCAGAGATTCTTAGATCCCAGGACACCCTCCTCCCCCAACGCTACTGCGCATGACTCATGTACAGTATTTATATTAATTAAAGGGTTCTAGTATAATGTCTAAATAAAGGAATAATTGATATCTTGTGAGCCGATTTTAATTACATGACTAATCAACAAATAAACTTACTAATGATTACAAAATCTCCGAAAATTAATACAACAATTTTGCCACTACAGCCTGGGGCACTTACGTATTGGTGTATCTCTTGAATCGTGATATAATAAAAGGTTTCCGTCAGCGCGGGCGAATGAATATCTTCTCTTGATATCACTGTCGTTGTTGGCAGGTTACGTGAACGATGGGAGCAACACATGTGTCCCCATATGTACCGACCAGTGCCCGAGTGACTGCCGAGGAATACGAGTCTGCCTCTGAGAGAAGACCACGACGATTGGCAACGCACCAGGCTTCCTTCAAACTTTCTGCACTCAAAATAATCTCACTAGAAAATTGAGAGTAAATTGCTAACTCTCACTATCGTGTGTGTTAGTCTATAACTGATTCTGTATTAAAATTAATATAAAAAGAAAGCACACTATTTAGGCATTAATTATTATATATTACCCGCTTCGGTGTCTGAATGGTCTAAGACGCTACTCTCGCAGTAGACTAGACTGCTGACAACGGGGAGATCAAGGTTCGATTCTCGTTCGGGTGAACTGAGGATGGTTTTCCAAAATATTATTCCACTCTCCTTCCATGCAAATGTGGGTACACTTCTTATAAATATAACCTTCCTGATCCCTAAAACCATTAGCGTAATTAGTGTCTATATATGCGTATATCCCGTAAGACACAGTGCTAAAAAAAGTAAAAATATTTAATTAAATATTATCTTCTTAATATATATAGTCTATATAATTCTTCTGTACGTGTGTATGTCACTGAATTCCTCCTAAACGGCTGGACCGATTTTGATGAAATTTTTTGTGTGTGTTTGAGTGGGTCCATGGATGGTTTAGATTTACAATTGGACCCGGTAGGTGGCACTGCAATCGGGTCCTAGGATTTTTTTTTTAGATTTTTTTCATATCAGAACATGTAACCTCAAAATTTCACCCCCCCGACCACCACCCCCCAATATTTATAATAATTAATATAATATTAATAATTGACCGTTAACACCTTCAATTATGCCACCCAAACGAAAAGCCAACGTTCGGGCAGGACAACGTCTGTCGGGTCCGCTAGTTAATTATATAATTAAAAAGCTTATGAAAACATAAATACTTTTATCTTTTTTGTTTGGTATCGAGCTGCCCTTGAGGCAAGATACCACGTTTAACACCTATAGAGAACAACCGGTAAAATTATGGTTTTGTGTATTATGATTTTTACATTTCCTACGGCTGGATTAATTACTTTTTTATATTTTTGAAAATGTACAGCCGATAGCTAGCTTAAGAGCCTGTCTCACACTCCGGTTAGTGCGTAACTTATGGAAGTAATAGAGCTCGAATCATTTAAATGCAGTAAGATGCAGACTTCATCAGAAGGCAGTAGAATTTATACCAGAGGAACGATTTTACCATCTTTTAAAAACACAACAAAGTCGAAAAACAATTGTTTTAAATAATAAAAACACTAACTCAATGATCCCAATTTTGCTGTTTCATGTGAATAACGTATAATCAGCCTTGAGATTGTCTGTTATTATTCTTTCTAGTACAAAAGTAGGTGTTAGAAATATCCACGACATTCTTACAAAGTATGTCTAACATTAATTGTTTTTATTTTGATAATTTTATATAAATACATAAAAGTCTAAACACACTGGTAGCTAATGAATAAAAATAAATAGCTGCTCACTCATGAACCTTAATGTTACTCCGAAGGTTAAACATTACCAAATTTATAAAAATGTGTCAAATAATTAGCGTAATTGTATGTCTATGAAATAGTTTTGGAAGAGAGGTAGGAGAATAAAATAGCCTGAGAAAGGAGTGGAGACGGTAGTGGGGCACGGGTGGGGGGGGGGCAGGTTTAGTAGTGGGGTGGTGTTATTTTAGTTGTTATCATGCCTACTCAAACTAACACACGTGAACTTCATTGTTCCTTGATTTCCTTCTCCTCTCGTTTCCTTTTCTTCTGAGCATTCTTGCACGCGATCTGGTAAAGGAACTGTATGAGGGTCCGAGTGGGCCGGCTGGTCATTTTGCCCATAGTGAGATAAGGTAAGTCCTCGTCTTTGGCCATCGAGGTGTTGCTGATTTCCATGTGCATCCAATTCCCGCAGAGAATGAACTCCTTCAGGAAGGCGCCAGTAACGCAAGGTTCACCCTTCTTGTGGAAGTGATATTCCATGACGGAGTTGATGAGATCTGCGCAATGGATGTCGTCAATCATGTGCTTGTAATGCTTTGTTGGAGAAGACAGGACTAGCTGACGACCCTAAGGCCGTTTCGAACCCGCTCGTAAGACTCCCGATGGAGAGGATCATCTAAGGGGTGTACTGGTGGAAATCGTAGTCCATCGTGTCAACTACGATGAGACGACCCTCATTGTTGGTATCCTCGACAATTATAGTCTTTCCACTGCAGGACATAATTATATCCCCAGGTTGCATACACATGCCGATTGGCACGTTCTCGCACAAGAGGATCACACAGTTCACGTTGATTGGGAGCCTCAAGATGGCGATGGCTCTCATCATGGACACGATTGCACTAGCACCGGTGACATCTGTCTTCGGGTCATTGTTCAGGTTGATACCGCCACTGTCATACGTCACGCCCTTTCTTATCATGACGATAGGTCTCTCATCTTCTTCTCCACCGCAATACACGACTTCCAGAATGACCAGGGGCTTGCAGGATCCCCGAGTTACAGCTAGGAGAGCCAACATATACATACTGTCGATCTAGTCCCACAACCTGATGTCTACCTTCAGTCCACAGAATACAGGACATCCTGGGCGCCTTTGACAAACAAGTGAGGCGTCACGATGTTTGGAAGCGATGACGAGAAGTATCGAGCCAGGTTTTGCGCATCCCCTTTCACCAATCCAATGTTGAACCCCACTTCGTCCTCAACACCTTACAGTTCTATCTTGGGTAGAGGATCCTTATGGCGCCACGCGCTGAGGGTGGCACTCTCCACCGCCTACTCGCTTTGATCCAAAGTCCTCCACCAGTATGTGCTTGGAGCCCAGATCACGTAACTTACGCGTCCCGATGGCCACCCCTACCCGGACGTTCTCCTTCACCTCGTCCATATGTTCTGAAGGGTTGCAGCCATCTTCCATGTCCCGACGTTGACAACGGAACGTGTTAAAACTCCGGGTCGATGTTGTCGAACACCTTGACCTGTCTGTGTCCGATGTGGCAGTGGGGTTCCAGTAACTCATTTAGTTTTCCCCCAGTCTTTTGTTTGAAGGATTCCACCGAGGGGGTGAACACATATTTCCTCTCCTCTCTCTCTCTCCCCCCCCCTCCCACCGTCTTCACTCCGGGAACAAAGCTGAATACAACCTGTGGATTTGGAGAAAGCTATTTTTGTTTAGTAATTTTTTGAACAGAGCCATATTGAAAATTTTGTGAACAGTTACATTTCTATGGTTATATAAATATTGGCAAACAATTTATTTATATTTTATATTAATCTTATGTAGAGTTTTCTGATCACAATATTGTTCTAGTATGTGTGCAACTATTTCTTTAGATGACCCTATATATTACTTGCAAACATATCTAGTATATCATTTATTTTAATATTGAATATATTGTTTACTTTTACTAATTGTTTTGTCAGAAAATATTCAAGAAATTTATTAGCTTCCTTGAAGGTGTATTGCAAATATAGCAAGAAAGGTTTTTTTTTTTAATTCACGTTTAGCATGTAACATTGAGTTACATTTGAACTCGCCTCCATGCTAAACTTCATACTCAACTAGCCAAAAAATCATACCACCCGCCCCAAATAATATTCAATAATATTCTAAATCCTACAATAGTACTCTTCACTATTGTAGTTCCTGTAAATTGAAACAACGTTTTAGACAATTCAAATCAATAAAATCAATTCAATAGAACTATGGATTACATTGGAATCTAAACTCACCAAATCTATCGTGTGTAGACAACGACGAGCTACACAGGGTAGTAACAGAGACTCCTTCACCGAAGTCAACACCGACTAAATCAAATAGATACTGAAGCCACGCCAAGCAATACTATCCACGTTCAATAGAATTCTACCATTCTGCACCCTGGTGGATAGTTCCACAACTACAGAAATGACGTCCGATTGAAGAATCGCTGTTCAAAATGAAAAATGGAACAACAATATCAACAATCCTCGTCATGTTCGATTCCTTCTGGAAGGAATTGTTCTCACCCCCCACCTTGTTTCCGTGCTGTGAAAAACCCCTATTTAAAGTCCTGTGAGCGCATTATTAAATTGACTATTTAACCAACACTGGACGGATGAACATAGTCCTAGTACCAGGATTATGCCAGGATCATCACGTGATAAACTACAAACTTTAACAATGGCAACGTATACTATTAACTTAATTATTCAAAAATTTAACTTTTTATGCCGTATTTATTTTCTTCGCCAAATTGTAAAATATATAATGTCTGTCGCCATTTGGGCGCTCGAGACAGTTGTTTAGTTTTGATCTTTAATTTATAATAACTTTGATATTTTTTTGTGATGAAGAAGTTTATCATTATTTTATTCTGAAATAATGTTGTAAATAATATGTTTTGATTTCTTTTGTGATAATGAACACTTATAAAATTTAACTTCGAGTCGTAAATTGTTTAACTGATAAAATTAATTAGTGATTAATTTTATATTTTGATCGTAGTTTAAATGTTTTCACTAGACTTTGTTTATTGTGATATTGTTAACTTTAATTTCACGAATAGATGGAAGTTTCTAAACTGTAAGTTAGGTCAGTCCCACGGGAGTTTGACTAAAGTCTGTTAGCCAAACTCTCGCGTATTTTAAAAATGTCTAATAAATATTCTTTATATATTTATTATTTAATTTGTTTGCTGTCTGCTTTAAGTGATGCAATGCAGACAGGTTTGAAACAGTATAATAAGGCCATTAGGCTCTTATTTTAATCTTATATAAATCATATATAAATCTTATAAATTTATTAACTGATTTATTATTTGTTTACTTGTATTCGTTTGAACACTGTGGGTCGTTTGTCTCATAAAGACTAGCCCATCTGATTGTTTGATATGTCTAACAGTAGAGAAGTTCTGGCTAAGGAACTACACTAATGACTGTTTATTTCTAACATGATTTTCCACTGAACTCAGTACGATTATTGAGACCATGTAATTAATTTGAATTCTTCTTTGCTAATTGTTTTTTGCTTTGAATAAACCATTTATGGTATTACTATTTAAATCTTGCATTTCATGTCCTTTGAATATTAGGCTAAATGTAGATTGCACCCTCCCTCTAGCTTTTAGTTATCGATGGTCGTAAGGGAAAGGATTGGAGAGAGGGGTGTAACAAGCAGGTGGGATACGGATTTTAAAATTTTATTTAATAAAGTACGACACCTTAGCTCAGTCGGTAGCGTGCCTGTCTACTGAGTAATGGGTCCCGGGTTTGATTTCTAGTATGACCAAAAAATTTATCATTGGTGAAATATGGTTCCCCCTTTCAAAGTGATGAATTAACAGCCGGGGGGTGGATGTTGTGTCTATTATAGATTTAAGTTAGTTTTTAAGTCGCGTGCTGATATAATCAGTCGTTTTTGAAAGTGCACGTTAAACACCTAAAGAAAAATGTAAAACTTTTTTTAGGAAAGTGCAACCTCATTGGCGTGGAGCGAAAGGATGTGAAAGTCACAGTGAGTAGCGGATGAGAAACCAAATCCTTTAATAAAACCAGATAGGATCCTAACCCATACTTTCCCCTCAACGTCAGCAAAGTGTAATGAGACGGGATTGATTTGAGATAGAATTCCTGCCAAATGTATTGCAAGCTTGTTTTCGATGATTTTCCTTTTATTGTTCACCCTCTATCACTACATACCAATGTTAGCGCTGCTTCTCTATAATATGCTTCTCATTTGTACTCTTTATAATAAGTCATTAATAGAGCTCGGATTTGTATACAAAATGCACGTTCTTTTTTACATATCTAGAGGTATTCGGAAATGATATACTTTGTTAGTCACACCTTTTAGACCATTTGGCCGGTGCTTGATAGTCCATATAAATACATAGACTGGGGAAAAATTATTTTGCACGCATATTTTAAATTTATGAGGCATATCTTATTCGTATGTTTAAGGTAAAAATGCGTATTTTACTCATAACTGTCGTACTTGTCCCCCCTCTGTCATCGGTTTGTTATTAATTAATTAATTAAATCTCTGCATTCAATAGGGTATATAAATAAAACAAAACTAGTGTGTAGATGCGTGTGTGTTCTGAAGATGGTATCGAGGAAAAAATCCAGTACATTCATAAAAGCTTCTCTAAATACCTGAGATTATTAAACAGTTGGAGGCTTGAAGTAATTCTTTACAGTATTCACTTACTCTGATAGATCAAATTTTAGTAGCATTGCCTTCAGAAACTCAAGGTGTTGCTAAAATTTCATTATATAAGCTTGGTCAGGTATTAAATAAAATTTATGGCTATAAAACAATCTGTCAAATTATCAAAAAGTTGTCTGGGGAAAAAACTGAAACTCAAGAGGAATTCATCGAAGAAGAATTGTGGTGTTTTTCACATACATACACCTGCCTCATCATGCGATGTCGAAAGGACATAATTTTTCGTTGTATAAAACATTCTTCAGGGAGAGACGTAGGATCTTGACAGAAGAACATCTCAGGATGACCTTCCTTATATACTGTAACAACCACGGATAAGGTAAGATTTTCCACAAAACAAGTAGTTCATTTGATTTTTGTTCATTTATTTTTGCATGTTATGGTGCATATTTTTTACATTTTTCGTGCATATTTTACTATTTTATTGTGCAAGCAAATCCAAGCTCAAGCCATTAATAGCCCTTACATTTAAATATAAAAATTAAATAAGAATTTAAAAAAAGGAGACTCTTATGAACAAAAATGTATAAAATGTCTATGAATAAACTTAGTTATAACATATAAACACATTCTCACTTGCTAACTAAACAATCATTCTTATAATAGATTTTTTTTGTACCGTATCTCCCTACCAGTTTGGGATGTACGCTTGTATTTATTAATTACGCTAGTGGTTTTAGCGATGAGGAAGGTTTTATTTATAAGTAAAGTCTACCCACATTTGCGTGGAGAGAGAGTGGAAAACCATTTTAGAAAAATCAACCTTAGTACACCTGACCGATATTCAAACATCGATATCCCCGTCATCGGCAGTCTAGTATATTACAAGAATATCACCTTAGACCATGCGGCCACCGAAGCGGTCATATTTAACTATTTTAATTTATCATAACATTCCCGATCATGACCGATCAAGGATATTTTGGTCACACTTAAATACTATTTGAAAGTATACTCGTGTTTGCGAGTTTATAAGAAACAAAGATTGACTTTTAATGAGGATGTAGTTTTCTTACGCCATAAACCGAAAATTGTTGCGATCGAAATATCGAGCACGATAAATCACTTGCCTACCCCTGCGTTGGACCGATCGGCAACCCGAGCAGCTTGCATTCATGCATACGTAAAGTAAATACGTTTATTCTACTTATTCCCAACCTGTAGGTCTTGTCCAGGGACTCAGGAACTCGTGAGGCTGGGGGTTGTTGAGCCCACCCCGTTTTTATTTTGGGGTAAGGGGACTGGTACTATCTTAAGAACACCCTTCTCCAATATTTATCGTCTATATAAAACACATAGAGTTAAATTTACAAATGTTATATTCACTTTTCATGTTTAAAAATGGAAATAAAAGTTCACGTTTTTTTCTTAATATGTCTACCATAATTTTCCCCCACTGTCACAACAATAAACAAGAAAAAATTGATTTAAAGTCGAGTGTATTTATTCGAATTATTTCTTTATCCCACGGTAGGGTCAGTGGTAACTGACAGTAACAATATGTAATAAAATCAGTTTTGTAATGACACTGTTTTGGACCCCTCTAATATATTCGAAAAGTCATGGATGAACTGTAATTTTCTTTAAAGTGATATAAGCAATTCATCCTTTTAATATTTCATCAATGGAAAGTCATGCGTTTTCATAAATAATGTTAATGTAATATGCTTTAAACTTTTTATTTATCAACTCTATAGTATTGAAAAATCTAATGACTCGGCTCCCTATACCCAATAGGAAGTCAGCCTTCACAACACCTGCCGCCAGGACTCTTTCTATTAGTTGGTTTTGACACTTGTGACAAGGGGTCAAAGAGGCAAGGGGTAGGTCATATATAAGCCGCTTGTGCGTATTAACACACACAGTGCCGGTAATATAAATCTACAGAACAGTATTTGAATACATAGATAGTGCCATAAATACACAGTGCCGGTAGCATTAATCTAGATAACGTGTAATATCATGAGAGTTCCATTAAATTAAATTCATAGAGTACACAGAAAACTAATCTGTAATTCAACGAAAAAGTATCATTTCATATAATATCTTTGTACCGAAGGGAAATCTTCTTAATAAACTGTGTGCAACATCGAAAGTCTTGTTTATTCAATATCGTTATAGATAGTGTTGAATCACAGGGCATTATCACTATTACAATCCGTACCGCTTTAATTAGTACTCGATCACGGGGCAGATATCAGCTAATTAGACGGTAATAATTTTAATTGGTGCTCAATCACGTGGCTATAAATACCAATATTAAACCAAAGCATTATAAATTGACAACCATCGTGGGTCGATATTATTATAGTTTCATATATTCATACGCCAAGCCATACGTACTAGATGTATCACAACTCACAATGTTGATAAAATAATATTATAGTTACAATTTTTTTTCTAATCAGACCAATAAAAGTAGATTTTTTCTAAACTTTCTATATTCCTAATTCAGATCATGACAAAGATAGGCATCATAAAGTGCCCACCAAGGTAAGGTACTAAGGTAGCCTCCCTCCCCAACTCTTCGGCTTAGCCTCTCATACCTCACTCGAAGAGTGAACGTGAGTTTAGGCAGTATTTTTGAAGTTTTTATAGATAACATTGTTGGCCAAATAATCAATATTTCTTCTATAGAAACATATAGTTTAATTTTCTGCACATGCTTATCTCAACAGTTCTTGAATATCTGTCAAAGGTGTCCTGAATTTAATGACAACTTTTTCTCTTTATTTAAAAGTTTGTTACCAAATCCCACTATGCTCATGACAGATATTCAAAACTATTGAGATTATCATGTGTAGAAACTAACTCTATGTTTCTATAGAAGAAATATTTGATTATTTTGACCAAAAAATGTTTATGCTATAAAAACTGCAAAATTAATGCACTAAACTCGCGCTCACTAGCACCCACTTAAGCCAATTCTGTTTTAATTTGTCTGTTTGAGTTTAGTTATAAATTGTGTTGAAAGTACAAATTCATCACATTCCTTATTAAAAAGGAACACTTTGTCGTTAAAAGAATAATATTTGTAGCTTGGAATGATTTTTCTTACTAATGGCTATTTTATCATACAGCCAGCACACATTCCTAGTGCAGTGCGAATATCTATGCGAACCAGAGAGTCCCAGTTGATAAACCCACGTCCGGTCTATTTTAATGTATCAATTGGTTCAGTTATCCTGTTGCCATAGTCTTCATTCAACATGGTAACCAACGTCATAGTGGCAGTGTCCTCCCTGTTGGTCTACCATTGTCTGTTTGGTGTCGTGGATGCGGCCGATAAGACCGATGACGTTGACAAAGACTCGAAAGTGGACCCTGCCGCTCTTGCCGTGTTACAGGAGATAGTAAGGGTGATCACAGGGGGATATCTCGACCAGGAGAACAACAGGAGATATTGCGGCCAAGAGACCATCAGGTATGTGCACCATTTTCTAGCATATCTAATTAGTTTTATAATTAGTATGTTTGATCTTTGATACTAGGGGCCATATATGTATTACGTAACACAGTTGGGGGGGGGGGTGGAGGGATCCATCGTAGTGTTACGCTAAGTGACATAACGATGTTTTAGTTTATAGTACAAACAATAAGAATAAAATAAGTTGTTTGAATTTATGAAATTAAATTAAATGAAATAGTTAGGCTACTAAAAAAATTTGTTTTTTATTTGTAGTTTATTTATTTGCAGGAGTACTTAACTGTTTTTCATATTCATTTCCAAAAGATGCGATCAATCATATGACACTGTCACGTCCTTTTTTGTTGATGCATATCAGTAAAACTACGATGACAGGTTTCAGGTCACATTGTATCGCTGTTTAGGGTTCAGTTACTGAATACATAATACATATAAATAAAAATGTTTGACTAGAAATTGCATCCTTTATTCAAAATACTGTTCATTTTAAACTTATAAGATCCGACGTGAAAATAACTAGTCTGCTAAAAAAAAACAGCTCATTTGAAAATGACATGAGGAAAGGTTCTTTTTTCATAGTTTAAATTGGAAGCGTTACGTAACTTTAGGGGGGAAAACGGGTTTGATAAAGAGCTACGGAGCGTGATATAGGGGGGGGGGGAGAGGATCAAAAAAGGCCTAAAATTGCGTTACGTAATACATGTATGGCCCCTAGTGTTATTGAATTGTTGTAAAATGACCATCAGCTATGTACAGACAATCACCATTCAATCTAGCAAAACTAAATAGTTTTTTATTTACTATGTGTACTAAGTTGTTTATCGCTAGAAATAGTTTTTCCACTTTACCTCCGCGCAAATAAGAGAGTTTTTTTTTCAACCTAATATAGTACTCATTCGGTTTGTGTGCATACATAAATTACGCTAGCTGAATAGAGAGGAGGAAGAATTTTAGAAGGAATGTACCTTCATTTGTTCGGAGGGAGAGTGAGAAACTATTTAGTAAAAACCCCTTCAGTACACCCGATCAGGATTTTATAACCGATCTCTCTTTCACCGGAAGTCCAGTTTTTTTTGCCTTAAACCATTCTACATCTGATAGGGATAAAATTTAATTAGTTTAAAACCATATGTATAATGTTTTTTGTTTTTTGTTTCAGAGAATACTTTGGGAAGAATACTACGGACCTTGAGCATCAGGTACAGAAATAATTTTCTAAAATAACCTTCTTCAATAGAATATTATATTTAAATATGGGAAGAATACACTATTTCAAGAATCTGATTTCATTTTACCTACGAATTCTGAATATCAAATTCAAACCCGAATCTTAATTTAAATAAATAATTTGGGGTATGGCTGTTAAGTTTTTACTGTGATTATGTTTGGTTAAAACACCAATAATAGATCTGAAATAAATTCAAGCTCAATGTTGGAAATAAGCATCTATTTTTAGGTTTTGAAAAGTTATGCTGTTTCTACACAACATTTAAACATAATTTTTTTTAAATAAAACGCCTAAAGACTATAAAGCTAATGAAATTTAAATCATCTAACAGAGTAAGAGTGAACTTAAAACAATGCATTAACAAAGAAAGGCAAATTGAAGTGTCTAAAGGTTAAAGCCACAAATCCTGGACAACTAAGGTGGGATGGAGGGAGTACGAGGAATAATGTAATGATACTTTTTTGGGCCCCTCTAATTTATTTGAAAAGTCATGGATGAAGTATATTTTTCTTTAAAAAAACTGTATGTAAATTTTCCTTTTAATACTTCATCCATGGATGATCAGGCAGAATTGAACAATTTAATTTCAGTACAAGATTATAAATTCAAATTATATCTTTATTACTAATATCATTTTAATTAATTTAAGTAAGTTCAAGTATATTACGTATTAAACTTTTCTTTGTTTAAATAATTCTTTCGTTCCATTTACAAGTGTGGTGATGAGCTGGTTACCTTTTAGATCAAACAGTATTAGGACAACCAATAAGAAGCTAGCCTTCCTAACGTCAGATTGCCAAGAGCTCTCCTATTGGTTGGTTTTAACACTGATGATAAGGGGTCCAAGAAGCAAGGGGTGGGTCATATATAAAGGGCTGGTGAAGCTTCTGCTTAGCTCGAACTCTGGCTCTCCGCGTCGGTTGGTTATACGAGTAAGATCTGTGCCAGTGCAATGTAAAATGTTCATTTATAAAAGTGTGGTTTCAACTCAATAAATAGTGCATTCGTATTGAACTCAACTAGCTTGGGACCCGCCTCGGTGGCGTAGTTGGCTAACGCGCCAGTCGTGTTGAGCCTGACCACCAAGGACGGGGAGATCGAGGTTCGAATCTCGGTCGGGTGAACTGGGGGAGGTTTTCCCTAAATGGTTTTCCACTCTCCCTTCACGCAAATGCGGGTTCACTTCCTCTAAATTCAACCTTCCCAAATACCCGCCTCGGTGGCGTAGTTGGCTAACGCGCTAGTCGTGTTGAGCCCGACTGCCGAGGACGGGGAGATCGAGGTTCAAATCTCGGTCGGGTGAACTGGGGGTGGTTTTTCCTAAATGGTTTTCCACTCTCCCTCCACGCAAATGCGGGTTCACTTCCTCTATTCAACCTTCCCTGTTCCTAATCCATTAGCGTAATTAGTACTTAAGGGTATAACCCGAACGGGTAGTAAGACGCGGTGCTAAATAATAATAATAATAAAGCCTTCCCAATTCCTAATTCATTAGTGTAATTAGTACTTAAGCGTATAACCCGAACGGGTAGTAAGACGCGTTGCTAAATAATAATAATAATAATAATAATAATAATAATAATAATAATAATAATAATAATAATAATAATAACTAGCTTGGGAACTTATTGAACCAATTCTTTAAAAAAACTTTAGTGGATGAGGTATAACATAATCACAACTATCACCTGGCTGTGTGCTAACTGCTCAGTGCAACAATCAGTAATCAGCACCCCAAGATGGACGAATGGGGCATGTTAGGCGTAATAACGAGCTTACCATAATCGGCCCCCAACCTTGGGGCGCGGTATCGCCATAATTGTAATTTTTTTGCAGTTTTTACAGATAAATTATTTTTTTTCCTTGAATAAAATATTGCTCCAGTAGAAATATAGAGCTTAATTTTCTTCACATGGTGATATCTCAACAGTTGTTGGAAATATGTAATGAGCATGGTTTTTAAATGAAGATAAAAAGTTTTCATGATATTACAGGGCACCCTTGAGAGATATTCAAGAACTACCGAGATTACCATGTGATGACATTTTTGAACTCTTTGTACTGAAACAATATTTGATTTATTTTGACCAAAAAACTGTTTATCTATTAAAAAAAACCCTGCAAAAACACTGACCTTTTCTCGCGTTCCTTTCCTCCATCTAAACTAGATTCGTTCGGTCGAGAAGCGAGAGCCCCAGAAAAACTCTCTCGTGTGCAAGAAATTGCGAGACAAGATTACTATCGGCCGCTTGCATGAAGTGTTGCGTCACCGGCAAGTAGCTCGTGAAATCTAACTGCAAGGAACTGTTTTTTATTTAAGGTATTTAACGTGCACTTTCTGAACCAATAGCTTATAATCAGCATACGACTTATATTATTATTATTATTTAGCACAGCGTCTTACTACCCGTTCGGGTTATACGCTTAAATACTAATTACGCTAATAGATTAGGAATTGGGTAGGTTGAATTTAGAGGAAGTGAACCCGCATTTGCGTGGAGGGAGAGTGGAAAACCATTTAGGAAAAACCACCCCCAGTTCACCCGACCGAGATTCGAACCTCGATCTCCCCGTCCTCGGCAGTCGGGCTCAACACGACTAGCGCGTTAGCCAACTACACCACCGAGGCGGGTCCATACGACTTATAAACCAACTTAACTCTAGAACAGACACAACAACCAGCCCCCAGACATTAATTCATCACTACAGGCACGTATCCAGGTGGAGGGCTCATGAGACTGAAGGCCCCCTCCCACTCCTAAATATAAAAAAAAATTAAAAATTATTTTAAAACGATAGTAGTAATAAGTTCCTAATTAAAAAATAAAGTTGTAATTAATTTTGGTCTCACATTTTTAACAAGACTAAAAATCGTGAATAATAAGATGCGATATACTCAGGAATTTCATCACACTCACACAGATAAAAATATGTCAAATTTTCGTAAAACGTATTGTATAGTTGACCCATGCTTAATAATTACTAATAATTAACATACTTTTTATTACTTTTAATAGAAAATGTATTAGTTTATATAAAAATGTATGTAAAATTATTATTTTTTTCTATTAAAATTCATAAAAAGTATATCAATTATTAGTGATTGTAAGAATGGGTCTACTTCAATATATTTTTTGTACGTAATCTTTATATATTTTTCTCTCCGTGCAGGTCAGATTCGTCCACCCTCCTCCCGACGCTGTTTAGTGTTAAGATCGTCGAATAATGCGTTCCTGAAGGTGTACTAAGTGAACAATACGAGCCAATTGATATTAATATAATTATTAAGGTGTATTTAATAATATGTAAACGTAATACAATAGGGTGTGACTAAGGTATCATTGGGTATAGATAGTAACAAAGTTAAGTTACTATAGACTATAGATATTTTTGGTGCTACGTGACTTGAAACACAGCCCCTATTCAAATTGCGCAGATAGGTCCATTAAGAGTAAATATGGGAAACTACCAGGGTCACATGTTGTCCCCTGATGTTCCAAAAATCCACGGTTACGCCACTTGTACTACGTAGAATGGAAATTCTAGAAATAAACAAGAGGGTTATATAAACCCTGTAAATTGAGCTCTCGCTCTCAGTCAGACAGAATCACTCTCAGACAGACACTGTCTGAACGTTACTAGTTTATTCTGGATTCCTTGTTGAAACAACTTGTACTTTAGAAGTAATAAATAGTTCATCTATCATATTACTTCGTACGAGTTTATTTTCTAACTCTAAGATTCGAGGTTCGTATCAAGGATTTGGAGTTGCAGAGAATCAAAAGTTTCTATCCTCTAGTTCCTGGAACTGATCATTCTGGGATACGACAAGATGACCGTAGTCGTTGAGCAATATTTGGATAATGAGCCCACCCCATCTCCTACCCCCACCAAAAGAAAATTCAGGTTAAGAGCCTGCATCAATATGAAACCCGCAACCTTTTAGCTCATTAGACAGACACGCTACCGACTGAGCTAAGGTGTCAAACGCAAAAAACAGTAAACCACGAACACGTGATATTGTTTTCTAAAACTATTAGCTCGTAATAGGCTAAGGGACAGTTTCATAGTCAGACTTAGTGAGCCTAAAGTGCGAGTCGATACTAAATACAGGACGACACCTACCTAAACCAAAATGGAATGGGCCAGTTTCGCATATGAAACTGGCCCATTCCATTTTGGTTTAGGTAGGTGTCGTCCTGTATTTAGTATCGACTCGCACTTTAGGCTCACTAAGTCTGACTATGAAACTGGCCCTAAGACTTCTGAACTAAAACTAAAGTTGGGCCCATGTTCATATTTCCTTACGTACTCTATTGTAAGAAACATCGAGATTGAATTTTCCCACCCCTACCCAAATGATTTAATTAATCAGCCCGCCAGGGCGCTAAATATATTCTGTAAATATTAATTGTTCTATGTATGTTTGTTTTCGAGAGCCCTACGGGGCTGGTGTTAACTGTTTATTGTCCAATATGTTTCCTGTTTATTGCATGTATATGATTGTGGATGTTAAAAATAAAACGCTTACAAACAAACAAACATCGAGATTGTGAACCATGCTTGATGCTTGGAGTTGGAAAACATTAACTGTTTTATGGCGTATCGCGATTAATGAGACCCCTTGAACCGTGAATGTCGCATGTAGGAATAGGAAGGGCGGACCACGACCGCCTTGTCACCAGAAAACCAGACAAGACGAGGTTGACTCCTTATTCCACGCCCACCGTGAGTGAGCAAAAAAAAAGTGTTTTTGTCCTTCGTATCTTTCTAAACGCGTGTAAGGAGAGTGGAAAAACATTTATTAACAACAGCTCTCAGTACACCCAGCTAACAGCTGGGATTCGAACACTAGCTTTCCTATCGAGAGGAAACCAATACTTCAGTGCAATTTTCAAAGGAAACCGCATATATGACAGAAAAATTACTGGATCTTCTTTTACGTATTCATACGTCAAGCTATGTGATCTTTAGCTGTCAATTTTGACAGATATCATCAACACCTACAAAATAACAATAGTAAAATGTTATACATTTTGATCATAAAAAATATACATTTGTATTTTCTGGAAAGACCTGCTTTTGAAAATTGGACTGTAGATGAGCCTGATATTTAGTCCGGCGAGGGTAAGTCAAATATTGTTGATAATGATAATGATAATAGGGAAAATGTTGTTTCAGGTTTTCAGGCCACGCATCGTCCCGAAGTGTTGCGAAGGCTACGCGCTCAACGCTTCGACAAAGTGCGTGCCACAGTGCTTTGGCGGCTGCACCCACGGGCGTTGCGTGGCGCCCGAGATGTGCCGCTGCTCCCAGGGGTACACCAAGGACGCGAGTGGCCACTACTGCGTCCCGACGTGCGATGAAATGAACGAGTGCCACTTTGGGGCTTGCGTGGGCCCGGATTGTGTCTGTTTCCAGGGGTACATCAATAAGGGCAAGATCTGCGTACCGAAATGTGAGGGTGGGTGCCACAACGGGAACTGCACCGAGCCTGAACAGTGCGTGTGTAACAAAGGTACGTCGTGGTGGAAAAGTACCCACATCTACGTGGAAGGAGTGTGGGAAACCATTCAGGGGTTAGGAAAGAAGGGGGAACTCATTACACTCGACCAGGATTCAATACCTGACATTCGCGTCATCAGACTTCAGCACAGTTGTCAAAGGTAGGTAAGGGGCTTTTAGAAAATACTTTTTTTGTGTGGTCAAAAGTGATAACATTTTATTATATTATTATTGTTATTTTTGATAATATCTATCGAAAGTGATAGCTTCAGATCACATTACCTTATGTATGAATAAATGAAAGTAGATCTGCAATTAGATAGCACTTTTGAGGGAACTGCAAGTAGTAAGGTTTCCACCAAGGTCGTAGCCAAGAGGGGGTTTAGACAGTTCAACTGCCCCGCCCCTTCCCCATAAAGCTTACAAACCAATTAATACCGCTTAATTTACATTCCAAACAAATAAATAAAAATATTGACAGTGGAAGTTTGAGAACAGCCAACTTGGAGATAGATTTTTTTTTCGGTAAAATTGATAACATTTTACTATTTTATTAGTTTTTTAGGTATTAATAAAATCAAATTTGACTGCTGCTTATCACACGACTTGACATATCAATACCTATCGAAAAATTATTTTAAGATTAAATCTATAAAGCCCGCTTCATTTGGCGTATAGTCTAACGCGCTACTCTCGAAGTGGGATAGACTGCCAATGACGGGGAGATCGAGGTTCGAATCTCAGTCGGGTTTCCACTCTCCCTCCATGCAAATGCGGGCACACTTCATATAAATTTAACCTTTATAATCCCTAAAACCATTAGCGTAATTAGTACATAAGCGTATAACCCAAATGGGGAAGTAAGACGCGGTGCTAAAAAAAAAGAAACTGTTAAAAGTTTGTTTCTATTTAAATATGGGTGTAGACAGTGATCGAAAGCTAGGGTTGACTACTCAGAGCACAGACAGTGACAAACTCTTCCTCCTCATCGTTTTGAGGGACCTGTCTAGGCCCTCCCCAGCCCAAAGAGTTTGAGGCTCTCTGCGCACAATGGCGACTAAATAGTTGCCTATATTAGTGCTCATCTCGCCTCAAAATCCATCGGAAGAGCCTTCCTTATCTGTCAGCTAGAAACACTACTAGATCTACTTTCACGCATTCATAAGATCTGCAGGTTTCACTTTTGATATATATTATTATTATTATTATTATATTAGCACCGCGTCTTACTACCCGTTCGGGTTATACGCACTTACGCTAATGTGCAATGGTAGGGTGATTGTGAGATGAAATGGAGGACCTACAGTTTAACGTGGAATCCGAACCACGGTGGAGGCCTGGCATTCATCACATTCACAAGTTGTGATTAATACACATCTTGTCAGAGGTGAAGGAAGGGTTTGGCAATCAGATAAATCTCTGCCGGGACCGAGGATTGAACCCCGGACTCTCAGCACAGAAGGATATATATTATCAATACCCATTAAATTGTAATAATAATATAGTAAAATGTGATTAATGTTGACCGCAATAAAATATGTTTGTTTTTCTGAAAGGACCTTTAGTAACATACACACTATATACTATGTATGGATGCTGAGACGCTTAGAACTAACAAACGATAGACCCCCATTTCTCCCTCTCAGGTTACTTGATGTATCTCCACACTAACAAATGATTGACTCCTATTTCTCCCTCTCAGGTTATTTGATGGATCCCCACGGCAAGTGTATGCCTGTGTGCAAGGATGGCTGCGTCAACGCGACGTGTATCAGACCCAACCACTGTTCCTGCAACGACGGTTTTGAAAAGAAGGCCGGTTTACTCTCCTCCAACGTGTGCGTCCCCCAGTGCGACTACGAATGTCAGCACGGCGACTGCACGGACCCCAACTTCTGTTCGTGTCACCAAGGCTACAGGAAGCAAAAGAACGGTGATCACATATGTCACCCCATCTGCGACGTCCCTTGCGAGAACGCCACGTGTACGTCTCCCAACGTCTGCACCTGCCATCCAAAGTACACGTTCATCGAGGGCTCTAGGACCGCCTGCACGAGGAAACCCTTCGTCTGCCCCGGGGGGTGCGGGAACGGGACTTGCACTGACGACAACATCTGCACCTGTTACGCTGGTCACGTCAGGCACCCCAGCACGAGGAAGTGCGTCCCTCACTGTTCCCCGCCTTGTGACAACGGCGTTTGCTCCGCTCCCGGTGTCTGCAAATGTAACCAAGGGTATCAGAGGGACTTTTATCTCAAGACCTGCACGCCCGTGTGCAGTAACGGGTGCGTCAACGCCGACTGCACCGGTCCGGAGACTTGCACCTGTCATCAAGGTTACGCCAAGGACACCACCGACTATATGGAGAGGTCATGTAGACCTCTGTGTGAGCCGTACTGCAGAAACGGCGTGTGCTCTGCTCCCAACTTTTGTCAGTGCAATCCGGGATATCAGATGAGCCCGGATTCAAACTACGAATGCATTTAGTCGACACCACTCATGTCTCAAACACAAGGGTGATATTTTCGTAGTTAATTCATTACAGAAACTTGTATTGAAATAAGAAGGCAAACTACCAAGAAATAACCAGCCATATAGCTACCACAAAATATACGATGCGCATTAAATACGTCATTGATTTGGGGATTGTTCAAATTACCAACAAAAATAAATGTCCTTTTAGAAAATAATTTGTACATGTATATATTAAAAATAAAGTGTATCTTCTGTAACGATCCAATAGGTTTTTTCACTTATGTGTACAGTACTTCTATAAAAGCGCTTAATTAAAACAACTTCTTTTAAACATTTTCTTTAGACAAATATATTTTGATTTACTTTTGTTTGAAAAATGACTCCTGGACACGGGAATCGAACCCGGGAGTTTTGGTTAGTATGATAATGCTCTAACACTGGACTATCCAGGAATCATCCCGTATCCAGGGTGATTCTTCACTTATATTTTAAGGCAGAGTCTGTGATGGACGTGCGGAAATCGTCCTCTACAAATGTGTTATTAATTAATATCATGAGCTTATCAGATGACGCAGCAACATTTGACTCGGTAGTTGGCTTTTTGCGGCCTATAGTACAATGACAATTGAAGAGTCCATTATCATGATGGATTAAATAGCAAAGCTATTATTTTTGTTAATTACGGCTATAGCTGTATCTAGATATTTTGTTTTTTAAACTGAGAAATTAAACCTGGACACGGGAATCGAACCCAATGGCGTACTAAGCCAAAGGTTTCGGGTTATATTCCCGTGTTTAGGATTGTGAGTATATATATAAGGATATGGGCATGTCATATCGATCAAACACAACATTAAGTTTATTAATACAGCCGTAGTTCTTTGAAGTATATTTTTCTTCAAAGAACTGATGTAGACTTTCCTTTTAATACTTTATCCATGGATGACCAGGCAAATTTGAACGATTTAATTTCAGTACAAGATTCTAAACTCAAATTATATCTTTATTATTAATACCACTTTAATTATTTATTATATGTATCTTACTATGTTTTAAGACCATAAGGAATTTTCGAAAGTAAATTCAAATATATTACGTATTAAACCTTTCTGTGTTTAAAAACTTATTTCGTTCCATTTAACAATCTGGTGATGAGCTGGCCACCTTTTCGGTCAAACAATTACTAGGACAACCAATAAAAAGCTAGGCATCACAGCATCAGACTGCTAAGAGCTCTCCTATTGGTTGGATTTAACAATAAAGACAGGGTGTCCAAGAAGCAAGAAGTAGGTAGGTCATATACAAAGGGTTGTGGTAGCTCAAGCGTTAGCTCTAACTCTGGCAGTCCGCATCCTTTAATTATAAAAGTAAGATCAGTGTCAGTGCAATGTAAATTTTTCAATAATAAAAGTGTGATTTCAAGTGCACTCGTATTTAACTCAACTAGCTTGGAAACTTATTAAACCAATTCCCTATAAAATTCTAGTGGATAAAGTACAACATAAGCAGCCGTATGCTAACTGAGCACTTTATATATTTAAGATATTAACCTTGACTCAATATTTGTTTTCGTTGTACGAGTCAAATTGGTCAAACAAACAATCACAACATATTAAACAAATAATTGTCAGATTAGTTTTTAACGAAAATGAGAAATAAAACTTATTAAAACAAGTTAAAAGGTATACAATATCGTAAACATATCTATTCAAAGGTTTGATTATTTTGTTTATAGTATAAAAATTATAATACCCAATTTTTTTCTTAATATTTTTTAAAAATCTATCTAAGTCTTATCTGATTGATAGTCCCGTTACTCCTTCAGGTGTTCAAGTTAATGATGTAGATTTCTGGAACCTTAATTAGCCGACATGTTTCGGTACTCGAGTTATTGTACCTTAAACATGGAAGTCGTTAAATGATGGAACATGATGTGACGACGAGTACGATTGATTGATTGATTGATTGATTGATTGATTACAAATTTTCCTGACACAGGGATTCATCGCATGTATGAGTAAGGGGTAGGCTTCATCACCTATAAAAAAAAGCGGGGGGGCTTTGATGTCACAACCTGGGAGGGCGTTATCTTCCGGAATGTTAAGCGCACTCTTTGCCATTTGGCCATACAAGGAAGACTTTCTAAACGTGCCCCCATCACTCTGTTTCCCATAGGCTCCAACCTCAGTGATAGTAAACTTACAATTAGCATCACTCATGGCCTGCAGAACAACTTTAAAGTAGCATTTATAACTAAAGAACGTAGAGCCTGACCATTTAGGACAAATAATTCGGATGTGCTTCCCATCTATAGATCCTAGACCGTTAGGGAATCCTCATTTATTGTATAACGCATCAGCGATTGCTTTGAATTCTTCTGCAGTAGGTTTTCTTCATATGCAGTGATTGTAAAACTTGCCATAAGAGTGGTAAAATCTGTTTGACATTAAGGGATACAGTCAAGATACCGAGTCGAAATTTTCCTGCCAGAATCGCGTAAGAGTTTCCTGTTGCAAAAAACCTGAAAATAAACACAATATGTTAGATTTTTCCTGCTGTTTCTGGCCTACTGCACTTCTCCATTTATTTTTATGTAAATGTCTTTATTCGTTAAAGTAGTTTTATTTTGGAATTTTTTCTGCGAATAAGTTTTTTTGTGTGTTGTAGCAACAAGTGATGTTAAAAAGAAGTGTAAGAATCTTCGACACAGTTCAAAGAAAAGTTTGAGAAACTTCCTACACCAAAATCAGGAGATTCTGCTTCCAAGGATTAAATAGAATGGCCACTCTTTATGGTCTTGCTTTTTCTGCGCGACAATTTTGAGCCTAGGCCAACCAGCTAGAATTTGATTCCAAGTGAAACAGTTGATGAAAGTCAATCAATTGGTGAGAGTAATTCCGATTTGGATGATTTAGACAACCCAGCAACACCCATTTCTGGTACCTCAACTTCACGATCTACTCCATATTTCTCTACAACAGCTGACGGTTAAGGCTACAGGAAAGGGGCAAGACCTGTAGATCAGACAGGCAATCAACTGGTAGAAATTGAAAGGGAGAAGTTGCGGATGCTTAAAGACAAGAAATTACAATCAATGGCCAACATGATGAAGACATTGCTTTCATCAGCTCTCTTCTTCCTCATGTGAGATTCATGGAACCTATAAACAAAAAGTTGTTCAGAATTGAAGTTGAAAAATTTGTCATGGAACGACCATATGGAGTTGGCTATGGATTAGTGAGAAGCAGGGATACAAATCAAAGCAATATATACACAGAAGGACGGGGGCATTTTCATCCTCCGCCACCATCATCACACTTCCAAACTCATCAAGGTGCCTCTCATTTATCAAATTCTGGTCGCTACTCAACCTATATACTTCTTCACTAACAGTCTATAAATATGGGGGCACCTACATCATCACAAGTGATTCATGATACTCTCGATCATAGTGCTAACAATCGCCTCTGTGGTGGCGGTCAGGAATATACTAAATTTCGAACAACCAAGAAGCTCTTTTCACAGACATGGACGAACCAAACTGATTTGCTAAATATTATTTTCTTCGTCTAACAATATTGTTTCTTCTAGTTATTGGAAGAAAATTAATCTTGTTTTTACTGAAGGAAAAAAGTGTTTCATTGCCATTTTTATACAGTGCGCTGAAATTAGTATCTATTTGATTTTATTTTTCAATGGTTTCATGTTCACACCAATTATGTAAAAGTAATAACAAAGTTTATTTTAACAACAGATAAATAAGAGAAAAAATTCTTACCTTAGAGTTAGCACCAATCGCTCTTCCGCAGAGATGGGATTGACAATGTTTGCCTTAATGTTTAACTGGTTTATAATTTCTGGTTCACTAAGATTTAAAATATACTGAAATGTTGGTTGTGGTATCCTTAAGTGACTGAAAAACCTCTCGTAATAACTCTTGAGCTCTTTATAGAACTGGTGAAAGTAACCATGGCAAAGGCGTTCTTGATTCAAAGGGTGTACTTCTTCTTTCTTCGTGTCACAAACAACATCTTTGTCAAAAATGAATCACTATCACTGTCAGTAGATGTCTGAGACAGAATAGTTTTTAAGAGGAAAAAGCTCCAATAACAAAAAGCGAAATAATCAACACATTGATAACCTCTCGTGCAAATATTTTACAACTATGTGAACAGTTGCAGGGTAAATGCTCCATGGCAAGCATCATAGCTACATGCGAGCAGCGAGGTGTCTGGCGAGCATCCATGTGCCAGCAGCGATGATGCAACATAAACGTACATTAAAAGAGCCTACGTAGTAATGACTACCGTACTTCAAAGGTTGTACCTCCCACCCGTTTCGAGCCATTAGCGGGGGGGATGTTTTAGCAGTTGGGTGTGCTCGTGTTCACACGTAGAGTACAGAATGCCTACTTAAGTCAGAACACTTTTTTTATAATCGCGTTTTAATACCGATTCAGGATGTACGCTTATGTACTATTTAAGCTATTGAGTTTGGCCAAGAATAAGGGATGTTGAATTTAGTGGTGTATCCACATTTACGTGGAGAAAAAGTGGGAAACTATTCAGGAAAATCACCTTCAGTACACATACTAAAAGTATCACATCCAATAAAAAAAACGTGTGTACATGGAAAAACTACAGATCTGAGACAAAATATGTAATTGTGACATCTTGTTCTTTATATTTTTTATTTAATATAGTGTTTGCTTTTAAGCAATGTTATCAAACATATTTTGAGTCAATGTCATTAATTATTAGTGTTTTTAGACAATTAAATGTTTGTGTTACAGAGTAGAATATTAAGGCACGTATCTTTAATTTTTATCTTTAGTTAACAACACTTTCTTTCATAATCGACACATTGGAAAGATAGAATATAGAAGGGAATTTTAGGATTTCATTGAACGTTTACCTTGACTAAAGATGGGTAACCACATTCGAGAGAAATTTATATTACTTTATAATTGCAATTAGCGATATCGATAGTAAAATAATTGAAAAAGTCAGTAAAATATATTTTATTAATCGTTGTTGACATTCATAATATCATGTGATCATTCAAATTTACAAAATAGAAACATAACCTAACTAGGTTGTGATGCGTATTCAGTCGATAAATACAATACAATGTAACATATCTCAATTGGGAGGCATAACTGCAAAAATACATTCAATATCCTTTGGAATTTTTTTCGGAGGTGTTTCCGACATATTCTTCACCTCATAAGTTTTTGAGCAGTCATCAAATACGTTAATACGAGTAACTGCCCAGAATACTTTGACCAAAGTAACGACATTGGCTTTCTTTCGAGCATCTTTGGAAATTCTACTTCCCAAAACACTACTCATGATTTGTTTCTCCATTCGGGTCACTTGCTTGGGTTTTAACGCCTTGTCATACTCGTCAATTAAATGTAATTCACAGAAGTCTTCATTTTCATCTGGAGATGAAATTGATTCATTAATTACAGTTATCAGATTACAGTTTCTTTGAACTGGACCTTTGATTAAATGTTCTTTTGTAGGATCCAGTTTACACTTTGACCGTTTGAAGCGACTTTGAAAGGAGCGTTTCTCTAGTATTCTAGAAGCTTTATTGTGTTCTTTAGTCTTTACTACCTCTATAGAAGACTGCTTTGGTGAACCTTCTGAAAACACTGAACCATTATTTGAAACCAATTCTATAACATTTGATTCTGATTTATTTTGTTTGTACCTAGCTGGTGACGTTGATTTTATTTTGATTTGCAATTTAGTTTTATCTCCAAAGTTAATAGAATCAATTTGAAATGATCCTAGTTTTACATGGTTTTCTTTAGATTGTCCAGTTGATTTAATTTCTGAAACAAGATTGTCTGGAATCAAACGATTACTGGAAGAACGCTTCCTGGAATAATCCCTTGGCTTCGCTTGCGGTGTTGGCTGAACATGTTCATTTTTTGATTCGTTGCTTTTAGTTTGTGATAGTAGGGATTCAAAACTCGATGTGCGTTTTACTTTTGTTGTTGACTTTGTCTGATCTTCAAGTGATACTTGTTTAGCATAATCATTTCTTAATTTTATATTTGAAATTTGTGAAAGGGGGGATTTAAAGCAATGTGAACGCTCTCTTTTTTCTGTTGACTCTGTACGATCTTCAAGTGATTCTTGTTTAGAATGATCTTTTCTTAACTCACTACTTGAAGTTTGTGATAAATAAGATTCAAAGCTATTTGAACGAGCTATTTTTGGTGCTAACTCTGTCTTATCTTCACGTGATTCTTGTTTAGGCTGATCTTTTCTTAATTCACTGCATGAAATTTGTGATAGAGGGGATTTAAAGCTATTTGAACGAGCTATTTTTGGTGTTGACTCTGTCTGACCATCAATTGATTCATGTTTAGGCTGACCTTTTCTTAGTTCGCTTGCTGAATTTTGTTTTAGAGGGGATTCAGAACTATATGGAGGTTTCCTTTTTGATGTTGACTCTCTCTGATCTTCAAGCGATTCCAATTTAGCATGATTTTTTCTTAATTCACTGCTTAAAGATTGTGATAGAGGGAATTTAAAGCTATCTGAACGTTCTCTTTTTTCTGTTGACTCTGTACGATCTTCAAGTGATTCTTGTTTAGCATAATATTTTCTTAATTCAATATTTGAAGTTTGCGATGGAGGGGAGTTGAAATTATGAGAACGTCTTCTTTTTGGTGTTGACTCTATCTGATCTTCAATTGATTCTTGTTTAGGCTGATCTTTTCTTAGATCACTATCTGAAGTTTGTGATAGAGGGGATTCAGACCTATGTGACTGTTCTCTTTTTGGTGTTGTGTCTGTCTGGTCTTCAAGTGATACTTGTTTAGAATGATCTTTTCTTAGTTCACTAGCTGAAGTTTGTGATAGAAGTGATTCAGAACTATGTAAAAGTTCTCTTTTTGGTGTTGTCTCTGTCTGGTCTTCAAGTGATACTTGTTTAGAATGATCTTTTCTTAGTTCACTAGCTGAAGTTTGTGATAGAAGTGATTCAGAACTATGTAAAAGTTTCTCTTTTTGGTGTTTTCTCTGTCTGGTCTTCAATTGATACTTGTTTAGGCTGCTCTTTTCTTAGTTCACTAGTTGAAGTTTGTGACAGAGTGATTTTAGTGCTATGTGAACATTCTCTTTTTTCTGTTGACTGTGTACGATCTTCAAGTGATTCTTGTTTAGAATGATCTTTTCTTAATTCACTAATTGGAGTTTGTGATAATGGGGATTTAAACTTATGTGGACAATCTCTTTTTGGTGTCAACTCTGTCTGAATTTCAAGTGAATTATGTTTATGTTCATCTTTTCTTAATTCCCTACTTGAAGTTTGTGATAGAGGTGATTTAAAAATAAGTGAACGTTTTCTTTTTTCTTTTGACTCCGTACGATCTTCAAGTGGTTCTAGATTAGAATGATCTTTTCTTAATTCGCTACTTGAAGTTTCTGATAGAGGAGATTTAAAGCTATATGAACGAGCTATTTTTGGTGTTGACTCTGTCTGACGCTCAATTGATTCTTGTTTAGGCTGTTCACTAGCTGAATTTTGTTTTAGAGGGTATACAGGACTGTGTGAACGTTCTCTTTTTGATCTTGACTCTCTCTGATCTTCAAGCGACTCATATTTAGCTTGATCTTTTCTTAATTCACTGCTTGAAGTTTGTGATAGGGGGGATTTAAAGCTATCTGAACGTTCTCTTTTTTCTGTTGACTCTGTACTATCTCCAAGTGATTCTTGCTTAGCATGATATTTTCTTAATTCACTACTTGAAGTTTGTGATGGTGGGGAGTTGAAGTTATGTGAACGTCTTCTTTTTGATGTTGACTCTGTCTGATCTTCAATTGATTCTTGTTTAGGCTGATCTTTTCTTAGTTCACTAGATGAAGTTTGTGATTGAGGGGATTCAGAGCTATGTAAAAGTTCTCTTTTTGGTGTTGACTCTGTATGATCTTCAAGTGATTCTTGTTTAGCATGAACTTTTCTTAGTTCGCAACTTGAAGTTTGTGATAGAGGGGATTTAAAGCTATTTGAAAGAGATATTTTCGGTGTTGATTCTGTCTGATCTTCACGTGATTCTTGTTTAGGCTGATCTTTTCTTAGTTCACTAGATGAAGTTTGTGATAGAGGGGATTCAGAGCTATGTAAAAGTTCTCTTTTCGGTGTTGTATCTGTCTGATCTTCAAGTGATACTTGTTTAGAATGATCTTTTCCTAATTCGCTACTTGAAGTGTGTGATAGAGGGGAATCAAAACTCGCTGAAACCTTTTCTTTCTCCGTAGACTTTGGGCGATCTTCAAGTGAGTTTAGTTTATAATGATCTTTTCTTAGTTCACTAAGTGAGGTTTGTGAAAGAGGGGATTCAGAGCTATGTGAACATTCTTTTTTTGATGTTGACTCTTTCTGATCTTCAAGAGACTCCAATTTAACTTGATTTTTTCTTAAAACGCTGTCTGAAGTTTGTGATATAGGGGATTTAATGCTATGTGAAAGTTCTCTTTTTTCAATTGACTCTCTACAATCTTCAAGTGATTCTTGTTTAGAATGTTCTTTTCTTACTTCACTACTTGAAGATTGTGATAGAGGGGATTCAGAGCTATGTGAAGGTTCCCTTTTTCCTGTTGACTCTGTCTGATCTTCAAGCGACTTCAATTTAGCTTGATCTTTTCTTAATTCACTACTTGAATTTTGTGATAGAAGGGATTCAGAGCTATATGTAAGTATTCTTTTTGGTGTTGACACTTTCTGACTTTCAAGTGATTCTTGTTTAGTCTGATCTTTTCTTAGTTCACTAGATGAAGTTTGTGATAGAGGGGATTCACAGCGATGTGAGCCTTCTCTTTTTGGTATTGACTCTGTCTTATCTTCAAGTGATTCCTGTTTAGCATGATCTTTTTTTAATTCACTACTTGAAGTTTGTGATGGAGGGGATTTAAGGCTATGTGAACATTCTCTCTTTGGTGTTGACGCTGCACTAACATTAAATGATTCGTGTTTAGCATGATCTTTACTTAGTTCACTACTTGAAGTTTTTGAGAGACTAGACTCAAAGATAGGTGATAGAAGTGGCTCAAAGCTGGGTATACGCCCTTCTATTGCTGTCAGCTTTATCTGATCATCAAGTAATTCTTGCTTAGAACGATTTTTTCCTAACTCGCTACTTGAAGTTTGTGATAGAGGAGATTCAAAGCTATGTGAAAGTTCTCTTTTTCCTGCAGATTTTGTCTGATCTTCAAACGAATCTAATCTGGCATGAGCTGTTTTTAATTCGCTAATTGAAGTTTCTGATAGATGGGATTCAAAGCTGTGTGAACGTTCCCTTTTTTCTGTTAACTCTGTCTGATCTTCACGTGATTCTTGTTTATAAAGTTCTGTTTCTGATTCACTACTCAAAAGCTCTGATACAAGAGATCCATAACTAAACGACGAATCATATGAGTTTCCTGGAATCTCATTTTCTAGCGAAGACTCATCACTTTTTTGTGATGAATAAGATTCTTTCAACTCGTCATTCTCAATATTGGATTGTTTTGAATCAGGTTTATTTGTTTGACTGATTCCAGAAGGTTTTGGACTCAGTGGTTGTTGAATCAAATATTGTTCTCCTTTAGTTATTGTCGAATTTTTATCTTGCATTGAGGAATTCTTGTTCATTTGTTCTCTCCTATTGATCTCTCTCCGTTCCTCCTTACGTGAGTTTGCTATTCTTTGTAATTCTTCCTGACCAAGGGCACCAAATGTCACAGGTGGCATTTGAATCTCTCCTCTTTGTTCTTTTACGATCATTTCAGTCTCCTGTAATGAATTATCTCTGTTTTGACTCTGTATAGATTTTCCCTTATATTTTCCAAGGCTAAGTGGTTTTGATTCAGTTAAGTTGGTTTGACTGGTTCTATCTGATATTCTACCTACCCCGTTTGAAATTTCAATGAGAGAGTGACGAACATTTTTCTCGGCCTGTAGTGAAGAGCTTTGCTTATCTCTGTAAGAGGCGTCAGTGTTTTCACAAGGCTCTACTAGGCCTAGCAATATTCTAATAACTCGTGAGATATCAACAAATTCCTTTGGAAAACCATCTAAATTGACTTTCCCCAAATGATCTTCTGAATATATTGGTCTTAATGGAATGGTTTTTGATTCTGACATTTCAATCACTGATATATTTTTATAACTCGTTTTATCATTCTTATTTATCAATGAGCATGGCTTTTTTCTTTGTGAAGAGTTATCGTTCAATTCCAAACTGTCAACATTAGAAAATTCTCTTAAAACATTAGTTGATTCACTCCTTGTGTCATTGGAGTCTTTATGAATAGAAGATGGTTCCTCTAAGCCCTGCTCGTAGTTGGACTTGTTATTTGTATCGAAATAGCTGTTTAGTAATATGTAAGATTTTATTGTTCTATTTAGTTTACCTTTGATATGTTGTATTACGTTCTCCCCACTTGACTCAACTTTAGCATCACGTTTTTCTCTGTTTGATATTTGGTGGGAAGTGTCAAAAGATTTGTGTGTCATGCTGGGAACGTCTAGTTTGGTGTGCTTATGAGATGTTTTACCCTTACCTGGTACATACCTGTACTTATCGCATGGTTTGTCTGAATCTAACATCGGACCTGAAGAGGCATTATCGTTTAGGGTATTTTTAACTTTGTCTAATGCGTGTCGTTTAACTCTTTCTCTTCTAGGAAAGACGTTATCTGCTGACTCTTCACTTTCTCTAGTTTCGCTATGTAATCGTAAATAATCAGTTTTATCTTTGCGAAAATATTTGTTCCCAAACGTATCATAATCATTTGGCAAACATATACTTTGATTTTTAAGTTTTTCACTATAGTTTACTCTAACTAGTGTGTCATTTTCCTCTGTACCTTTCTTTATAATGGGTATTGGTAACAGCTCGTAGTGCCTTGAAAATGTGTCTTGGTTTAGGTTCTCAATGTTTGGAACTTTAAACCTGTACATTTTAATCTGTCTATTCTTGTTATCATTTGGTCTAAAGACAGGTTTAACTTGATAATTTTCCATTGTGTCAAAAAAATAAAAATAAACGGATTAATTTCTATAAACACTAGACCTCAGTGTTGTCATGGATTTAAAAGGGATTATATCTAATTGTTTCTTCATTTTAGTAAGATAAGGAGCACACGAATCACATTATAAATAAGAAGGCAAGGTTTATATAACAAAGGAGATAAGATTCTAAGATCATAAATTAATTTACCATTAATAAACCATTTATTTCATTAGAAATGTTGTGATAAATTTGTAATGCAGTTTGGTTGCCATTGAGAATAAACAAGAAGTGTTTGATATCCATAACAAAGTAGCTTCTTATTTGGCCATGGTTATTTTAATTGTTTAATATTGATGTGTTCTATTACAAACTAATAGCTTTCATGTATTATTAAATTTTTTATCTCTATCGCATTAGTTTACAACAAAAATTACAATCAATATGAAGTAATCCGCCACCCTTCTTTACTTTATTTTTATTTTTTGTAAAAATATTACAATTTATTTGTCAATTAAAATGAGCTTTGATGTTCGTCCGTGGCATAAACACGCCATATTGTTCCCCGGCATAATGCATATGTTATAATCTTATACAGGAAAACCTAGATGGGCCTTCTATACAAATGTTATAATTATAATTATTCAAGTTTAGTTTGTTCTTGACTGTCGAGTTACTGAAAATTGCATATAACTAGTGAGAAAATAAAAGAGCTTGTTCTATCAACCTGTTGCTATTTTCAAACATAAAGATATGAGAAATAATCATAACGTGAGGTAATCGTGTAAGATTGGCCCACTGAAGATGGAGAGATCGGGGTACGAATCCTGGTCGGATCTATTAAGGGTGGTATTTCCTAATTGGTTTTCCAATCTCCATCCATGCAAATGCGGGTAGATTACCTCTAAAATGTTTCTTCCTCATCCCTGCTACATTAGAGTAAATGAAAAATTATGTGTATAAGCTGAATAGTTATTAGAACATGGTGATAAAAGTTCAATGGTAAATAATTAAGCTCCAAAATAAATCCAATTTGTTGATTAATCCACCTTTTTACAAGCATTTCCTTGAAATTCACCTTACTTTTTAAACATATAAAATACTTTAACAATAACTACTATGATGTCATACAATATTTGGCTATTAATATATGTGAAACAATAACAACAACAAAAACTGACATTCTATTTCACAATTTCAAAAAATGTATCATCATGAAGAATCTAGAGTAAAACCATCTTATCAATTTATGAACGTGAAGAAAACAAACCTGAAACTTTATAAGTTCAAGGCTTTGACGTGTGGTTATTTGGAACATGATGTTTCGACTCCGTTTAACGATTTGATGTCTGCTCCAGATCTTGTTACTAAAAAACGCACGCATGAAAATAGGAATATATCTAAGCAAAGTGATGAAAACCCGGTAAGTTATACTTCTAGAATAAATGAACCAAACCAAAATTTTATGTCAATTAAATCACCAAAGTTGATTAAGTCTTATCACATTGTTGGCACATTATGTGAGGTTGCATCTCATCAGAGAGATAAATGTCCATCGAAAAATAATCTGGTCTTATTATGCAACAATGAATCAAGTAATTAGTGGTATAGATCAAGATATGTTTTCAAAACTGGCCAAACAATAACTGGATGTGAAACAGGGGAGTGTGAATTTACAAATAGGGAGGTACTTCCAAATAGTAAGCTTTTGGAAAGTGCAAATAATTTAAGCTAGATGGAATGTATCACGTTTCGACCTTGAACACGGATATTGTAAATACTCCACTACGTTCAAAAGGACAGAAAATACTGTTTTCACACAGAAGGTGTCATTATATAGAGAATCTAATGTGAATACAGAGATAAAGATCGATTCGGATAAAGGGAATTTCAATAAAGCTAATGAATGCACCAACAAATCACTTCATACATCTTGTTGTGGTTTTGCTGCGTCGGTGAATGCAGATAAAAAAAGAAAGAGTATTTCGACTATGTCCAAATTTATCGATGTTGAACCAAACAAAACTCTAAAGTCTATTCACACGAGTAAGATAAAGTGGAATATAAACCATTTGTAAGGTGGATACTATCTGCTCATAGGAAATGAATTTGAATTTATATTAGAAATTGTGGCTAAAAATTGTGACATATAATATACGTTTTAAATATGTAAAACCTCCAATATTTGTTTATATTCGATGTAATGATAACATAGATGGATTAGTGACAGTAAATTGGACCGTTTTTCCGCCCTAGTATAGTTTTATTAAAATAAATAATTTATCATAATAGTTATGGAATCGATTAATAATCCAAGATTAATAGCATTTAAACCAAATCTGTATTCTGGCTCACCAGGTGCTCAAACCTGGACCAGTACCGGGGTAAAAACTTGCACCACCTTCTTCTAAAAGTTTTACAAACAACAAAATTAAATTTAGATTTGAGTAGATCAATCCGGAAATACTATTCACTAATCATATATAAAAATGTATTCTTTGCTGGACATATTTCGGTGTCATTTTCTAAAAGTTGTTTTCTGCTAAAAAAAAAAAAAATGCCATTATACATGTCCATATTGCTAAAGGTACGATTTTTGAGAGGTTTGAAAACCCATTCCTATTTATTATTATGTGTCATTAACACATTGAGCCTCTTTTTATTTACCAAGAAACACAGGGTTACATGCTGAAAAGGAACCATGTATACATAACGATGTCCGGTGTCCTATTTTGAACCGAACCATCTGTCTGAGAAATAATTCGAGGAACTGCATGACAAATTTTTAGTTTAATTTCTCGCAAATGCAAGAAGATTTACTATGTTAAAGGTCAACTTCTATTTTCAATCTTTATTTTTTGTAACAATGTACATTTTTCTACATGGTGGTATATCCCCCCCAAAAAAATTATACAAAATCTTATTTAAAAACCTTAGTAAATATACTAATTTTTTAATCACCACATAATGCATGATGCAATTATTTAATTGTAAATTGGTTGAAAGATGTAACAATATAAAATGTTTACATTTATTGAGTTATTAAATATGATTGTTATTTTATAAACTTAAATATTTTTATTTTCAAATAATCAATAGTCTAAAATGTATATGTATTCACACTTAATATTTTTACTTTAAACCAACTACTAGTTAGTAGCATGTATAACAAATTAATGCTGCTTCTAAATACTCATTATTCAAGCATCTGAATAATAGGTGTAATGGAAGGGTGATTGTGAGATGAAATGGAGGACCTACAGTTTAACGTGGAATCCGAACCACGGTGGAGGCCTGGCATTCCTCACATTCACAAGTTGTGATTAATACAAGTCTTGTCAGAGGTGAAGGAAGTGTTTGGCAATCAGATAAATCTGTGCTGGTACGGAGCAATGAACCTCGGACCCTCAGTACAGAAGTCTAACACCTCACCCATAGACCACCAGGTCACCCCGGAACCGAACTAAACGGTCGATTCATTTTTAAAGTTAACCTTAGCTTGATTTAAACATTAAGCTCATTTAGTTTATTTTAACGATGAATGGTGGTCAGAGTTCAAATCCCGAACGAGTAAACAAAGGGTCCATCTTTCTAAATGGTTTCCCTTTGACTCTCCACAGAAATGTGGGTACATTTCCTCTGTTTTAGATATTGCTAATCATTAATACACTAGTGTAATTAATAATAATATTAACTAAACTCACTAAGTGTGCTTTATACAGATATGCAGAACTAATAGAGTAGAGGAAAAAAGGGGGGGCGCGTGTTAATTACGGTTATAGGCTCATCTACATATTATTTTAATTAAAAAATGACATCTTGACGCGGGAATTGAATTTGGGACTTACAAACTATGTTTAGATAGTTGTTATAAAACTAATTCGTTACGTCTGAACAAAGGGGAGAAAATACAATTAAAAAAAAAAGTTGACGAGAAAGGACATAAAAAGAGATTATGATTGTGTAGCGGGAAAGGGGGAGGTTAAATATTGATGTAGACATTCTGTGCATAAATGCACATATTGTTAGTGTCCATCTGGACACGTCTGTACCCTGAACCTAGCTAATACGGTAGTGGCTCGCAAATTATGTTATGTGATGCCATTGTAGGTTGTCGGAGTTATTATTTGTTTAACTTTTATTTTAGTGCCGCGTATCTTACTACCTGTTCAGGTTATAAGACTTTGTACTAATTACTGTAATCTTAAATCTAGGACAGACACAAAATCCATCCATTACAACAATGATACATTTCTCGACCATGCCAGTGATCGAGCCCGGACCCTTAGATCCGTAGGTGGACGCACTACCACCGGAGCTAAACTTCGTAATTTTCTAGCAAGATCATATTTTTTTCTAAGTTATATCCACAAACAAATTTATAGATTTTTGTGTGCAAAAGCGCTCATTTATTTTTTAAAAAAGGTGAGGAGGGTGCACAGCATAGACTTTCTCGCTACTGTAAATAAAATAGAGATATTTAATTAAAACTCGTAAGATATTTGAAACGAGAGGATAGATATTGCTGCACACTCTACCAAAGAACATAAACGAAATAATATACACTGTTAGAGAAAAGAGTAATATCACACCCAAAGAGCATTACACCAATTTCCTAATTTAAAGACTTCCGTAATATATATAATGTATTTATATATATTTATCTGTATATATTATATAAGTGTATTATATATATATGTGTCGTAGGCTAATTAGAAAATCTGGCTTAATGAAAAAGGCACCGTCAATTTACAATGAACCAGGCTAGTTAGAAAATAATATTATATTTGCTTATCAGCCTGATAACTTTTAGGCTTATTGCAATGAGCCCATACAGCTTAAGGCTAGTAAGAAAATGCACCTTTGTTCGCTCAATCAGTCTAGTTGATTACAGGCTTATTGCAATACGCCCAAGATAATGAAGACTTATTAAAAAGTCTACAGCAGAGGTTCCCAAACTGTGGGACGTATAATTATTACTAATGGTATGCCGTGAGAATCCAAACAAAACAAACAAATTAAAGTCGTAAAAAATGGCCTCATAAAATCTAATAAATACATTACAACCCAGTCTAATAGAAGTGACCTCTAGATTTCTGGTACATAAATTCATAAAGACATCCCAGAAAAATATGTAACATTTTGTGAAGCTGTGAATAAGGAATCAAAGTTTGAGGGCCTGGGATATGCCAGTTGCAAGTGTATAGTCTCAAAAAAACAGCGTCAAACGAAAAAGTGTGCCTATAAGAAGCGAACCTAATTGTGCACATCAAAATATGTAAAGTGTGAACTGACAATGGTAAATGTCACCATATACTTGTAAACGCGTTACATTACTTGAACTCGAGATTTTTAATCAAATCTTGCAATCGTACGGAACTTAGCAAGTTAATTTAAGAACAAGCTGAAAGAAAAAAATATTATATTCTGTTGACCAGCGGTTTCCAAACTTTTGGAATGGTGTACCACCCCAACAATTTCCGTAATTTGGTGTATGTTAAACTGTTTGCGTGTTTATTACAAGACTGTGCGGCTGCACCGTCTGTCTGAGCTGTAATCAATTTTGCCACCCCTACAATCACCGAGTGAATCTATTTTAATTTAGATTATACTGGGTCGTAATATATTTAAGAAGCTATAAGTTTGCCAAATTTCAAGTTTATAGCTCATCTGGAAGTAGATAAAACATTAATGCCAGTGAGTGAGTCAGCCATGTAGCTTTATAGTAGTATAATTTAAAATAACGATTTTTATATTTAATATGTCTTCATTTTTGAAATTAAAAGTTATTTCGTATCCCAAAGAGGTGCGGCGATACGATAAAAATTGGAAGTTTCCTTAAGTGTAAATTACCCTCAAAGTTATTTTCATGAGGAAATGAGAACTTCCATTTTGTTTTAATATTAAACAATATATATAACTATATATTTATATATATATTGAGGGTAATTTACACTTAAGGAATCTTCCAATTTTTATCGTATCGCCGCACCTCTTTGGGATACTAATACATATATATATATATATATATATATACGCATTTTAATCGAGTCGAGTTTGATATAATCTATTTTTCCACTTTCCATCCCTAAGTAAAAAAATACTACCATTAATTTTAGGATTGGATAATTTTTTTTTTTTAACTCTGAAAAACTTATGAAAACCCCATATCTCAAGTTTTATCCCAATTGGTAAAATAGTTTTGTCTCTAGTCAGAGCTACAGACTGACTTTTTTTTTAAAAAAAACTTATTTTTGGATATATGGGGTCATGAAACGTCAACATCCATCAAAATCTCGAGTTTGATGTTTTTTGACAAATACTATTTTTTCTCAACCAGAGAGGTGTGAGATGATCAAAAGTAACATTATATATTAACTAGTTGGTCTTTGCAGCAATGGCTGCAGATTATTACACTAAAATGTATTTTAAACTTTTTATTGGGAAAGGATCTAAATAATAAGCCCTGACTCACTTTTTGATTAAAAGTTTACTCGTCAAGGGCTATCAACTTTTCTTAGATATTTTGTTTTCAGTGTGTAATTTGAATCAAAACGTATATTTTCCCCCTTCACGCCCCGATGGGAACTTTAAAATTACCCCTCTCCCAGATCTATCTATTAGTTGCACAAACCATTCAAGTACCTAACGATTGAGCTGATACTATTTTTAAACAAAGACAAATATTTTACTTACTAATATACAGTTATATACAAATCATGATTTCCATGGTGATGTAAACAAAGAATGATTGTACAGAAGGAAAAGAAGGAAGATTACCTTGGAAAATTGGGTTTTAGCTTTAGGCTACTATTTATACCGATATCCTGATTCGCTTATCTATAAAATGAGTGTTCGTTTGTCAAAATCTGTTCAGTCATTTCCTCGTAATTTCTATTACTGGAAACGGGCTTATCAAATTATATATAAGATATATGATAGAGAGAATGATAAAATGTGATAGTGAAAATGAGAGTGTGTTTGAATTTGTTATTGTGCAAGTGTGTGGGTGAGTGTTAAAATGAGAATATGAGTGTGAGAAAGTGAGTGTGAATGTGAAAATGAGAGTGTGAGTGTGAGTTGTGAGAAAGTGAGCGTAGGAGACTGAGAATGAGCAATTGAGAAATATCGAGGGAGTGTGAGCGAGTGATAGTGAGAGTATGTGTATGTGTTCGAGAGATAAATACTGGGAGAAGAGGGAAAGAGTGTGTGTGTGTTTGTGTGTATGTGTAAGGAAAGCCAGAAAGTGTGTGTGAGGAGAGAGTGTGTGTTTGAAAGAGAGAGAAATAAAGCATGTAAAATTTTAGGAGAGATATTGTGTGAAGGAGAGAGAAAATTTGAGGGTATGTGGGAGAGATTTCGAGGGATAAAGTTAAATTGTGAAAGAGTTAGAGCGAGAATTTAAGAGAAAGAGTGTTTAAGAGAAAGAGTTAGAGAGATAATTTGAGAGAACGAGTTTGAGAGAGAGAGTGAGAGTGAGAATGAGATAGAGACAGTTTGAGTTTGAGTTTTTGAGATAGTGAGATAGAGAGAGTTCTAGTCAGAAATTTTGAGAGAGTTTGAAATAGAGAGAGTTTGAGATATAAAGAGAACGTTTGTGAGAGAGCGTTTAAGAGATAGAACGTTTGAAAGAGCTTTTGAGAGATAGAGAGCGTTTGAGAAAGAGTGAGCTATTGAGAGAGAGCGTTTGACAGAGAGGTTAAGAGAGAGAGTATAATAAAATAATGTGAGAGAAATTGTGTGATAGAGCGTGTATGTGAGTGTAGAGAGTGTGTGAGAGAGAGAATGAGAAAAGATTATAATAAAGAGAGTGTTTTATAGAGAGTGTGTGTGAGGGAGTGAGTGGGAGAGAGTGTGTGTGAGGAAGAGAGTGGGAGAGAGTGTGTGTGAGGGAGAGAGTGGGAGAGAGCGTGTGAGTGGGAGAGAGCGTGTGAGAGTGTTTTATAGAGAGTGTGTGTGAGGGAGTGAGTGGGAGAGAGTGTGTGTGAGGAAGAGAGTGGGAGAGAGTGTGTGTGAGGGAGAGAGTGGGAGAGAGCGTGTGAGAGCGTGGGAGTATGATAGAGAGAGAGAGAATGTGAAAATATAGATGTGGTACTCAAACATTTGAAATATCATTCCCTCAAAATTAATTATCAACATGGAAACATAAAGTCTGTTCACCGTAGGAATTGTTTTCTGAAAGGCCCTTTTCCTTACCAGTAAGCTATTATATAGTAGGATATTGGTAGGAAAAAAGACCTTTCAGAGAGTAATTCCTATCGTGAATGGAGTATAAGTGAACTTACTGTATTTGTAAGAATGTGAAAAGATATATGGGGTATACAAAACATTACTAATTTTAAATACACTCTCAAAATTAAGCGATAAAATGAAAACATAGCTTAACTTATGTATTTGTATTATGTTATTATTTGCTAAAATGAACATCAAAACCCATTATTTGGAAAAAATTAACATCAAAACTCATACTTAAATAGTTAAAATGGCTAACTTTTTTAAACACTATTCAAGATCATTTTATCGTTTTTGAGCTTATAATACATACTAAAACATATTTAAAAACAATTTTATCATGTGCGAAACAAAACGTAGACAATATTTTCACGAACTTAACAACTTAACCTTTTAATTTTCAAATTATACTCAATATTATTGATTTAAATTACAATCAACGATAACATTCCAATAAAAAATAAATATCTCCCCAGTTTAGGCAGCTCAATTTAGATGTGTTATGACCAGCATTCAAAGAGAAAATTGTAATGTGTTTGGACCAACAATTAATGAAGATTGAGTTATTATTTTTTAGCCAAGGCAATATAGTTATTTAGAGATTTACAGCCATGCAGCAAATAACGGTTTCCATGATGATTAAACAAATAATGAAAAATTGAAAATTCTCTTTGAAAATCGGGTTTCCGTGGAAAACTACTATTTTTCCCGACATCATGGACTCCTAACTGTTAAAATGTTATTTTGTCAAAATATGTTCAGTCATTTCCTCATAATTACTATTACCGGAAACGGGCCTATCAAATTATGTGTAAGAAGAATGATATATTAACCTAAAAATTTCATCTCATGGCCTTTATGACTAAAAAGTAATCTATCTTTATTTATCTAACATAATGCACAATTGTCAATACCTACTAAAGTAACTCAAATATAGGCTTTGATCTCACTCTGTATTCTTTGTTCAAGGTCATTCTTAAATTTATTATTATTATTTATTATTATTTAGCACCGCGTCTTACTACCCGTTCGAGCTATACGCTTGAGTACTAATTACATTAATGGATTAGGAATTGGGAAGGTTGAATTTAGAGGAAGTGAACCCGTTTTTCGGGGAGGTAGATTGGAAAACCATTTAGGAAAAACCACCTTAGTTCACCTGACCGAGATTCGAACCTCGATCTCCCCGTCCTCGGTGGTCTAGCTCAAGTCCTTCTTGAAAATATTTTCTAAATTTTTTCTTATTAAATACTTAATAAGTGGTTTACTGTATTGGTAAAACATTTATGTGGTCCGCAGCTAAATAAAGGTTGGTGACTTCTGCTTTACAAATTACATCCAAGAAATCATTTAGAATTAATAAAAATTGTTCAAACGGCAGCATAAAGCTATCATGGATCAACGATGGAGTGTGTTTCTGATTATTATTAAATGGCCGACGATTTTACACATCTATTACCGACTAACCCTTAAAATATGAGGGATAAATTGACCCTAATACAGATTTAGCCCTAGATAGCTCAGTGGTAAGATATTGACGTGCTAAGTTGGAGGTTCCAGATTTAGTTCCAGATTTAAAAAGAATTTTCAAAAAAGTTAATTATTTAAGTTCAATAATATAATATAGGTTTTAAGTCATTTCACCAACTTATTAGCGGTTTGGGCTTTCCTAATTTCTTCGTAAAAGCCTTTAATTGCCTTGGAATGCTTATTACTTTTCCCTTTTACATATCTTCTGTCATCTTTAAACTTTTGTGGGGCCATTTTTTAAAATAATAAAATTTGTTTTTCCCCAATTAACACACTTCACACATCCCTAAAGATATTAAATGAAATCACACTCAGCCACACTGAAAAAAAAATCCTTTCATCAATAGTAGAACTTGCTACACTGACTTGGAAACGGTGGGAAGCCAGGTGACAATTCCTAAAGAGAGATGGTGATGGATCAGGTCAATAAGCTTTACAAACATGCCAAAACCTCTAGCGACATATTTATGTTTTCAAGGACAGACAGCTAGTTACTTGGAGTGAGAAGAGATTAGCTGTCTGCTCTACTCTAACCAGGCCGTTCTGTTTCGTCTTTGCGGGGTTGTATCAGATACATTTTCAAAATCCGGGGGCAAAATATGAAGCACCTCGGCTCGTATAATTTTTCATGAGTTTCAGATTGAATATTAATGTGAATGAAGTGCCATTATAAAGTTAAAAGAAGTCGACGTTAATTGATTTACTTCCCCCATTTATTAGACACGTTTAAGTATACAAAATAATTAATTGAATATTGCATTTATTTGGAATTTTTTTGCGCTATTAATTGAAGATTCATGGAAATAATATTTATTTCAATTTATAAACCTCCTCAAATACTTCTAATATTCCAAATATGCAATCTTTGCATCATTTGATTTTTCTAAAAATTGTTGAATTAGATGCCAACATCTCAAATTTTGAGTAAACATTGTGCTTAAAATATACATTTAATCCATATTTAATACACTGATCCAAGTTTGGTTTATGAAGACCTACTAATTTATATATATATATATATATATATAATTATAATCTAATTTTGGGCCATACACCCTTAAGTTCACACACAATACTGTATTTTAAAAAATGTATTTATTCACAGGTAATTCATCATTTATCTTTGGGCAGACCTGGCAACTTTAAGAGACTCTTTTCCCTTCCCGAAATGATGATCACTGAACATACCATTATCTGTCATCTTATCCCTATTGGTTCCCGCCTGTGGCAAGTTCAGTTTTTATTATTACAGTCATACATTTTCCACTACCGGCTTGATAGGCCTGTTGTCGCTTCATGCGACCTATAGTATAACTTAAATATAAAATAAGCACATCACCCAGCACCCGGCCATTAATTCATCACTGTGAAAGGGAAATCACACATTTCATCAATGATAAATTTTTCGGCTACGCTGGGAATCGAAATATATTCAAAACCAATGTCAATATCAAAAGGCAAGTGTGATGACTTAATGTAACGTCTCTAAATTGGGCAGATACCTACAATGTATAATCCATTTATGATTGGTTTACATTTAGAAAGGAATAATATTATAATAGAACATTAAGGTTAGTTAATATTACATCCAATTTAGAAATATCTTCCTGTATATTAAATAATTTGGATGTGTGTGTGTTTATATATATATATCTTATACCCACATCTTATTACCTGTCAGGTTATACATGGGATATTAATAAACGATATAGTGTAAAATAGTAATCTTCTATGTCTGGATTACATATTGATTTCATCACAGTATAAACATTACTATAGTATTAATATATTGTAAACTAAAATTTAAATTGAAACTATTTTTTTAATCTTCTTTTGCCTCTCTTCACTACTTATCAAAAGTGAGTTAACAATAATAATACTTGCAGCCATCAAAGTGTGATTCACCCATTCAAGAAATCGTTAAACTAATTCCGTAAGTGGACGTCTTCAGCAGGAGCTGGATTGTTCCTTCTTGACATAGAATCTCTAGAAAGTACATATTTGTAGTCCGAAATGTTCATTGGGCTCTCTTTGTCCATAATCACATTATGTACAATACAAACAGCTTTTACCATCTACTCCGCTGTTTCTACAATCGTTTCAATGGATTTGCACATTATTCGCCATTTTGCTGCTGCAATTCTAAAAGAACATTCAACAGTTTTTCTAACTCGAGAAAGGGCTTTATTAAACTTCTCCATTGATTGATCTCGATTTTTCCTGACATAGGTCTTCATCACATGTATGAGTAGGAGGTATGCCTCATCGCCTATAAAAACAAAGGGGGGCTTTGATGTCACTACCTGGGATGGCGTTATCTTCCGGAATGTTAAGCGCGCTCTTTGCCACTTGGCCATCAAGACAGACTTTCTAAACGTGCCCCCATCACTTTGTTTCCCATAGGCTCCAACCTCAGGGAAAGTAAACTTACAATTAGCATCACTCACGGCCTGCAGAACTACTGAACAGTAGCATTTATAGCTAAATAACATGGAGCCTGACCATTTAAGACAAATAATTCGCATGTGATTCCCATCTATGGATCCTAGACCGTTAGGGAATCCTCGTTTCTTGTATAACTTATCAGCGATTGCTTTGAACTCTTCTGCAGTAGGTGGCTTCATATGCAGTGGTTGTAAAACTTGCCATAACGGTGGTAAAATTTGTTTGACAATCAGGGATACAGTCGTGACCCCGAGTCGAAATTCTCCTGCCAGACTTGCGTATGAGTTTCCTGTTGCCAAAAACCTAAAAATAATTACAATCCGATAGATTTTTCCTGCTATTTCTAGCCTACTGCTCTTCTCAATTTATTTTTATGTAAATGTCTTTATTCGTTAAAGCAGTTTTATTTCGGAATATTTTTCTACAAAATAAGTTTTTTTGTGTATTGCAGCAACAAGTGATGTTAAAAAGAAGTGTAAGAATCTTCGACAACAGTTCAAAGAAAAGTTTGAGAAACTTCCTACAACCAAATCAGGTGATCCCGCTTCCAAGGATTCAATAGAATGGCCACACTTTACGGTCTTGCTTTACCTGCGCGACAATTTTGAGCCTAGGCCACAGAGAAGGAAATTAATTTCGATTTGGATGATTTAGACAACCCAGCAACACCCATTTCTGGTACCTCAACTTCACGATCTACTCCATATTTCTCTACAACAGCTGATGGTTTAGTCTACAGTAAAAGGACACGATCTGTAGATCAGATAGGCAATCAAATTGTAGAAATTGAAAGGAAGAAGTTGCGAATGTGTAATAACCAAGACTTACACTCAGTGGACAAACATGATGAAGATATTGCTTTCGTCACATCTCTTCTTCCTCATGTGAGATTCATGGAACCTATAAACAAAATGTTGTTCAGAATTGAAGTTGAAAAATTTGTCATGGAACGACCATATGGAGTTGGCTATGGATCAGTGAGAAGCAGGGATACAAATCAAAGCAATATATACACAGAAGGACGGGGGCATTTTCATCCTTCACCACCATCATCACACTTCCAAACTCATCAAGGTGCCTCTCATTTATCAAATTCTGGTCGCTACTCAACCTATATACTTCTTCACCAACAGTCTATAAATATGGGGGCACCTACATCATCACAAGTGATTCATGACACTCTTGATCATAGTGTTAGCAATAGCCTCTGTGGTGGCGGTCAGTAATATACTGAATTTCGAACAACGCAAGAAACTCTTTTTACAGACATGAACAAACCAAAATGATTTGCTAAATATTATTTTCTTCGTCTAACAATATTGTTTCTTCTAGTTATTGGAGGAAAATAGATCTTGTTTTTACTGAAGGAAAAAAGTGTTTCATTGCCATTTTTATACAGTGCGCTGAAATTAGTATCTATTTGATTTTATTTTTCAATGGTTTCATTTTCACACCAATTATGTAAATGTAATAACAAAGTTTATTTTAACAACAGATAAATAAGAGAAAAAATTCTTACCTCAAAGTTAGCACTAGACGCTCTTTCGCAGAGATGGGATTGACAATGTTTGCTTTAATGTTTAACTGTTTTATAATTTCTGGTTCAATAAGATTTAAAATATACTGGAAGGTTGGTTGTGGTATCCTTAAGTGACTGAAAAACCTCTCGTAATAACTCTTGAACTCTTTATAAAACTGGTGAAAGTAACCATGGTGAAGGCGTTCTTGATTCAAAGGGTGCACTTCTTCTTTCTTCGTGTCACAAACAAAATTTTTTTCAAAAATGAATCACTATCACTGTCAGTAGATGTCTGAGACAGAATAGTTTTAAGAGAAAAAAGCTCCAATAACAAAAAACGAAAAATCAATTCATAGATAACCTCTCGTGCCAACATCTTACAGCTATGTGAACAGTTGCAGGGTAAATGCTCCATGGCAAGCATCATAGCTACATACGAGCAGCGAGGTGTCAGGCGAGCATCCATGTGCCAGCAGTGAAGATGTAACATAAACGTACATTAAAAGAGCCTACGTAGTAATGACTACCGTACTTCAAAGGTTGTACCTCCCACCCGTTTCGAGCCATTAGCGGGGGGGATGTTTTAGCAGTTGGGTGTGCTCGTGTTCACACGTAGAGTACAGAATACCTACTTATATCAGAACACTTTTTTTAGAATCGCGTTTTAATACCGATTCAGGATGTATGCTTAAGTACTAATTAAGCTATTGAGTTTGGCCAGGAATAGGGATGTTGAATTTAGTTGTGTATCCACATTTGCGTGGAGAAAGTGTGGGAAACAATTCAGGAAAATCACCTTCGGTACACATACTAAAAGTGTCACATCCAATACAAAAACGTGTGTACATGGAAAAACTACAGATCTGGGACAAAATATGTAATTGTGACATCCCGGCTTTTTATATTTTTATTGAACATTGTGTTTGCAGTGAAGCAATGTTGCCAAACATATTTTGAGTCAGTGTAATTAATTTATTAGTGTTCTTAGAATATTAAAAATTTGTGTTACATAGTAGAATATTAAGGTTATTATATTTAATTGATATCATTAGTTAACAACACTTTTGTTCATAAGCGACACACTGGAAAGATAGAATGTAGAGGGGAATTTTAAGGATTTCAATGAACGTTTACCTTGAATAAAGTTGGGTAGCCACATTCCGGAGAAATTTATATTATTTTATAAATGCAGTTAGTGCTATAGATAATACAATAATTGAAAACGCCAATAAAATACATTTTACTAATCGGTTTTGACATTTATAATGTCATGTGATCATTCAAATTTACAAAATATAAACATAACCTAACTAGGTTGTGATGCGTATTCAGTCGATAAATACAATACAATGTAACATACCTCATTTGGGAGGCATAACTGCAAAAATACATTCGATATCTTTTGGAATTTTTTTTGGAGGTTTTTCCGACATATTCTTTACCTCATAAGTTTTTGAGCAGTCATCAAATACGTTTATACGAGTAACTGCCCAGAATACTTTGACCAAAGTAACGATATTAGCTTTCTTTGGAGCATCTTTGGAAATTCCACTTCCCAAAACACTACTCATGATTTGTTTCTCCATTCGGGTCACTTGCTTGGGTTTTAACGCCTTGTCATATTCGTCAATTAAATGTATTTCACAGAAGTCTTCTTTTTCATCTGGAGATGAAATTGATTCATTAATTACAGTTATCAGATTACAGTTTCTTTGAACTGGACCTTTGATTAAATGTTCTTTTGTAGGATCCAGTTTACACTTTGACCGTTTGAAGCTACTTTGAAAGGAGCGTTTCTCGAGTATTCTAGAAGCTTTAGTGTGTTCTTTAGTCTTTACTACCTCTATGGAAGACTGCTTTGGTGAATCTTCTGTAAACACAGAACCATTATTTGAAACCAATTCTAGAACATTAGATTCTGATTTATTTTGTTTATACCTAGCAGGTGACGTTGATTTTATTTTGATTTGCAATTTAGTTTTATCTACAAAATTAATAGATTCCATTTTATATGATCCTAGATTCACAGGGTTTTCTTTAGATTGCCCAGTTGATTTAATATCTGAACCAAGATTGTCTGGCATCAAACAATTACTGGAAGAACGCTTCCTGGAATAATCCCTTGGCTTCGATTGCGGTGTTGGTTGAACATGTTCATTTTTTGATTCGTTGCTTTTAGTTTGTGATAGTAAGGATTCAAAACTCGGTGAGCGTTTTACTTTTGTTGTTGACTTTGTCTGATCTTCAAGTGATACTTTTTTTTCATAATCATTTCTTAATTCTATATTTGAAATTTGTGAAAGGGGGGATTTAAAGCTATATGAACGTTCTCTTTTTTCTGTTGACTCTGTACGATCTTCAAGTGATTCTTGTTTAGAAATATCTTTTGTTAATTCACTATTTGAAGTTTGTGATAAAGGGGATTTAAAGCTATGTGAACATTCTCTTTCTGGTGTTGACTTTATCAGACCTTCAATTGATTCATGTTTAGCATGATCATTTCTTAAATCACTAGTTGAAGTTTCTGATAGAGGGGATTTAATGCTATGTGAAATTTCTCTTTTTGGTGTTGACTCTATACAATCTTCTAGTGATTCTTGTTTAGAATGTTCATTTAATTCACTACTTGAAGTTTGTGCTACAGGAGAATTTAAAGCTTTGTGAACGTTCTCTTTTTTCTGTTGACTCTGTACGATCTTCAAGTGATTCTTTTTTAGAATGATCTTTTCTTAATTCTCTACTTGATGTTTGTGATACAGGAGATTTAAATATATGTGAACGTTCTCTTTTTTGTGTTGACTCTGTACGATTTTCAAGTGATGCTTGTTTAGAAATATATTTTAATTCACTACTTGAAGTTTGTGATACAGGGGATTTAAAGCTATGTGAACGTTCTCTTATTGATGTTGACTTTATCAGACCTTCGATTGATTCATGTTTAGCATGATCATTTCTGAAATCACTAGTTGAAGTTTGTGATAAAGAGGATTTAATGCTATGTGAACGTTCTCTCTTTGGTGTTGACTCTGTCTGACCTTCAAGTGATTCGTGTTTAGAATGATATTTTAATTTACTACTTGAAGTTTGTGATACAGGAGATTTAAAGCTATGTGAATGTTCTCTTTTTGGTGTTGACTCTGTATGATCTTCAAGTGATTCTTGTTTAGAATGATCTTTTAATTTACTACTTGAAGGTTGTGATACAGGGGATTTAAAGCTATGTGAACGTTTTCTTTTTGGTGTTGACTCTGTACGATCTTCAAGTGATTCTTGTTTTGAATGATCTTTTATTATTTCACTATTTGAAGTTTATATCAGAGGGGATTCAGAGCAATGGGAACATTCCCTTTTTGATGTTGACTTTCTCTGATCTTCAAGCGAATCCAATTTAGGATGATCTTTTGTTAATTCAATACTTGAAGTTTGTGATACAGGAGATTTAAAGCTATGTGAATGTTCTGTTTTTTGTGTTGACTCTGTATGATCTTCAAGTGATTCTTGTTTAGAATGATCTTTTAATTTACTACTTGAAGGTTGTGATACAGGGGATTTAAAGCTATGTGAACGTTCTCTTTTTGGTGTTGACTCTGTCTGACCTTCAAGTGACTCGTGTTTAGAATGATATTTTAATTTACTACTTGAAGGTTGTGATACAGGGGATTTAAAGCTATGTGAACGTTCTCTTTTTGGTGTTGACTCTGTACGATCTTCAAGTGATTCTTGTTTAGCATGATCTTTTTTTAATTCACTACTTGAAATTTGTGATAGAGAGGATTTAAATCTATGTGAAGGTTCGCTTTTTGGTGTTGACTCTGTCCAACCCTCAATTGGATCTTGTTTAGGCTGATATTTTCTTAGTTCATTAGCTGATGATTGAGATAGAGGGGATTCATAGCTATGCGACAGTTTTCTTTTTGGTGTTGACTCTCTCTGATCTTCTTGTTTAGGCTGATCTTTTCTTAGTTCACTAGCTGAGGTTTGTGATAGAGGGGTTTTAATGGTATGTGAACGTTCTTTGTTTTGTGTTGACTCTGTCTGCTCTTCAAGTGATTCTTCTTTAGGCTGATCTTTTCTTAGTTCACTAGATGAAATTTGTGAGATTGGGGTTTCAGTTCTATGTGAACGTTCTCTTTTTTTTGTTGACTCTGTCTGACCTTCGAGTGCTTCTTTTTTAGGTTGATATTTTCTTTTTTCACTAACAGAGGTTTCTAATTGAGGGGATCCAGAGCTATGTGAACGTTCCCTTTTTGTTGTTGACTCTGTACGATCTTCAAGTGATGCTTGTTTAGAAATATCTTTTATTAATTCACTACTTGAAGTTTGTGATAGCGGGGATTTAAAGCTATATGAACGTTCTCTTTTTGGTGTTGTCTTTATCAGACCTTCGATTGATTTATGTTTAGCATGATCGTTTCTTAAATCACTAGTTGAAGTTTCTGATAGAGGGGATCTAATGCTATGTGAATGTTCTCTTTTTTCTGTTGACTCTTTACGATCTTCAAGAGATTCTTGTTTAGAATGATCTTTTCTTAATTCACTACCTGAATTTTGTGATACAGGTGATTTAAAGCTATGTATACGTTCTATTTTTTCTGTTGATTCTGTATGATCTTCAAGTGATTCTTGTTTAGCATGATCTTTTCTTAATTCACTACTTGAAGTTTGTGATAGAGAGGATTTAAATCTGTGTGAACGTTCGCTTTTTGGTGTTGACTCTCTCCGACCTTCAATTGAAACTATTTTAGGCTGATATTTTCTTAGTTCACTAGCTGAAGATTGAGATAGAGGGGATTCATATCTACGCGAAAGTTGTCGTTTTGGTGTTGACTCTCTCTGATCTTCAATTGATTCTTGTTTAGGCTGATCTTTTCTTAGTTCACTAGCTGAAGGTTGTGATAGAGGGGTTTCAATGGTATGTGAACCTTCTCTGTTTTGTGTTGACTCTGTCTGATCTTCAAATGATTCTTGTTTAGGCTGATCTTCTCTTAGTTCACTAGATGAAATTTGTGAAATTGGGGTTTCAGTGTTATGTGAACGTTCAGTTTTTTTTGTTGACTCTGTTTGACCTTCGAGTGCTTCTTTTTTAGGCTGATATTTTCTTTGTTCACTATCTGGGGTTTCTAATTGAGGGGATTCAGAGCTATGTGAACGTTCCGTTTTTGTTGTTGGACTCACTTTGATCTTCAAGCGAAACCAGTTTAGCATGATCTTTTCTTAATTCACTGCTTAAAGTTTGTAATACAGGGGATATAAAGCTATGCGAACGTTCTCTTTTTGGTGTTGACTCTGTCGAACCTTCAAGCGAATTCTGTTTAGAGATGTCTTTTCTTAATTCATTAATTGAATTTGGAGATAAAGCGGATTTAAAGCTTTGTGAACGTTTTCTCTTTTTTGTTGACTCTCTCTTACCTTCATGTGATTCTTGTTTAGGCTGATTTTTTCTTAGTTCACTAGCTGAAGGTTGTGATAGAGGGGTTTCAATGGTATGTGAACGTTCTCTGTTTTTTGTTGATTCTGTCTGACCTTCACGTGATTCTTCTTTAGGCTGATCTTTTCTTAATTCACTACTTGAAGTTTGTGATAGACGAAATTCAGAGCTATGTGAATGTTCTCTCTTTGCAGTTGACTCTTTACGATCTTCAATTGATTCTTGTTTAGAATGATCTTTTCTTTCTTTACTGCTTGAAGTTTGTGATACAGGGGATTTAAAGATATGTGAACGTTCTCTTTTTGGTGTTGACTCTGTACGATCTTCAAGTGATTCGTGTTGAGCATGATCTTTTCTTAATTTACTACTTGATTTTTGAGATAGATGGGATTCAGAGCTATATGTAGGTCTTCTTGGTCCTGTTGACTCTCTCTGACCTTCAAGTGATTCTTGTTTAAGCTGATCTTTTCTTAGATCGCTAGCAGAAGTTTGTGATAGAGGGGATTCAGAGTTATATGTAAGTTTTCTTTTTGCTGTTGACTCTCTCTGACCTTCAAGTGATTCTTGTTTAGGCTGATCTTTTCTTAGTTCGCTAGCAGAAGTTTGTGATAGAGGGGATTCAGAGCTATATTTAAGTATTCTTTTTGCTGTTGACTCTCTCTGACCTTCAAGTGATTCTTGTTCAGCCTGATCTTTTCTTAGTTCGCTAGCAGAAATTTGTAATAGAGAGGATTCAGAGCTATATGCAAGTCTTCTTTTTGCTGTTGGCTCTCTCTGACTTTCAAGTGATTCTTGTTTAGGCTGATCTTTTCTTAATTCACTACTTGAAGTTTGTGATGGAGGGGATTTAAAGCTAAGCGAACATTCTCTCTTTGGTGTTGACGCTGCACGAACTTTAAGTGATCTGCGTTTAGCATGATCTTTTCTTAATTCACTACTTGAAGTTTGTGATGGAGGGGATTTAAAGCTAAGCGAACATTCTCTCTTTGGTGTTGACGCTGCACGAACTTTAAGTGATTCGCGTTTAGCATGATCTTTTCTTAATTCACTACTTGAAGTTTGTGATACAAGGGGTTCAAAGCTGGGTGAACTATTTTCTGTTGCTGACAACTTTATCTCATTGTCAAGCGACTCTAATTTAAATTGATCTTTGCTTAATTCACTACTTGAAGTTTGTGAGAGAATAGATTCAAAGATAGCTGATATAAGGGGTTCAAAGCTGGGTAAGCTCTCTCCCGTTTCTGTCAGCTTTATCTGATCTTCAAGTAATTCTTGCTTAGAACGATCTTTTCTTAACTCGCTACTTGAATTTTGTGCTAGACTGGATTCAAAGCTATGTGAACGTTCTCTTCTTGATGTTGAATCTGTGAGATCTTCACTTGATTCTTGTTTAGCAATTTCTTTTTCTGATTCACTACTCAAAAGCTCTGATATACGGGATCCATAACTATGCGTATCATCTAATTCGTCTGAAATCAAAAATTCTCGCGAAAAGTCATAACTGGTTTGTGATGAATAATATCTTGACTGTCCAATCCCAATAATTGATTGTTTTGAATCAGATAAATTTGTTTGACTGCTTTCAGTAGATTTTGCACTTAGTGGCTGAGTTTCAATCGATTTCTGTTTGGCATGAAATTTTCTTAATTCACTATTTGAAGTTTGTGGTTGAGAGGATTTAAAGCTATGTGAAAGTTCTCTTTTTTCTGTTGACTCTGTACGATCTTCAAGTGATTCTTGTTTATCATGATCTTTTCTTAATTCGCTAATTGATGTTTGTAACGGAAATGATCTAAATCTTTTTGAACGCTTTGCTTTTGCTTTAGACGCTGGCTGACCTTCAAGTAATGCTTGCCTATCATGAACTTTTCTTAATTCACAATCCGAAGTTTGTAATAGTAGAGATTTAAAACTATTAGGGAGTTTTTTATTTACTGTCAACTTAGTTGTATCTTCAAGTGTTACTTGTTTAACATATTCTCTTTCTGAATCACAACTCAAAAGCTGTAATACAAGGGATCCATAACTAAACGACGAATCATATGAGTTTCCTGGAATTACATTTTCTCGCGAAGACTCATCACTTTTTTGTGATGAATAAGATTCTTTCAACTCGTCATTCTCAATAAGGTATGGTTTTGAATCAGGTTTATTTATTTGACTGATTCCAGAAGGTTTTGGACTCAGTGGTTTTTGAACCAAATATTGTTCTCCTTTAATTATTATCGCATCTTTTTCTCGCATTGAGGCATTCTTGTCCATTTGTTCTCTCCTATATATATCGCTCCGTTTCTCCTTAAGTGAGTTTTCTATTCTTTGTAATTCTTCCTGACCAAGGGCACCAAATGTCACAGGTGGCATTTGAATCTCGCCTCTTTGTTCTTTTACGATCATTTCAGTCTCCTGTAATGAATTATCTCTGTTTTGGCTCTGTATAGATTTTCCCTTATATTTTCCAAGGCTAAGTGGTTTTGATTCAGTTAAGTTGGTTTGACTGGTTCTATCTGATATTCTACCTACCCCGTTTGAAATTTCAATGAGAGAGTGACGAAAAATTTTCTCGGCCTGTAGTGAAGAGCTTTGCTTATCCCTGTAAGAGGCGTCAGTGTTTTCACAAGACTCTACTAGGCCTAACAATATTCTAATAACTCGTGAGATATCAACAAATTCCTTTGGAAAACTATCTAAATAACCTTTCCCCAAATGATCTTCTGAATATATTGGTCTTAATGGAATGGTTTTTGATTCTGACATTTCAATCACTGATATATTTTTATAACTCGTTTTATCATTCTTATTTATCAATGAGTATGGCTTTTTTCTTTGTGAAGAGTTATCGTTCAATTCCAAACTGTCAACATTAGAAAATTCTCTTAAAACATTAGTTTGACTTGTCCTTGTGTCATTGGAGTCTTCATGAATAGCAGATGGTTCCTCTAAGCCTGCTCGTAGTTGGACTTGTTATTTGTATCGAAATAGGTGTTTAGTAATATGTAAGATTTTATTGTTCTATTCAGTTTACCTTTGATATGTTGTATTACGTTCTCCCCACTTGACTCAACTTTAGCATCACGTTTTTCTCTGTTTGCTATTTGGTGGGAAGTGTCGTCAAAAGATTATGTGTGTCATGCTGGGAACGTCTAGTTTGGTGTGCTTATGAGATGTTTTACCTCTACCTGGTACATACCTGTACTTATCGCATGGTTTGTCTGAATCTAACATCGGACCTGAAGAGGTATTATCGTTTATGGTATTTTTAACTTTGTCTAATGCGTGCCGTTTACACTTTCTTTTCTAGGGAAGACGTTATCTGCTGACTCTTCACTTTCTCTAGTTCGCTATATAATCGTAAATAATCAGTTTTACCTTTGCGAAAATATTTGTTCCCAAACGTTTCATAATCATTTGGCAAACATATACTTTGATTTTTAAGTTTTTCACTATAGTTTACTCTAACTAGTGTGTCATTTTCCTCAGTATCCTTTCTTTAAGATGGGTTTTGGTAACACTCGTAGTGCCTTGAAAATGTGTCTTGGTTTAGGTTTCAATATTTGGAACTTTAAACCTGTACATTTTAATCTGTCTATTCTTGTTATCATTTGGTCTAAAGACAGGTTTAACTTGATAATTTTCCATTGTGTCAAAAAAATAAAAATAAACGGATTAATTTCTATAAACACTAGACCTCATGTTGTCATGGATTTAAAAGGGATTATATCTAATTGTTTCTTCATTTTAGTAAGATAAGGAGCACACGAATCACATTATAGTAAGAAGGCAAGGTTTATATAACAAAGGAGGTAAGATCAATATATATTAATTTTCCATTAATCACCATTTATTTCATTAGATAAAAATGCTGTCATAAATTTTTAATGCAGTTTGGTTGCCATTGAGAATAAACAAGAAGTGTTTGGTATCCATAACAAAGTATCTTCTTATTTTGCCATGATTATTTTAATTGTTTAATATTGATGTGTTCTATTACAAACTAATAGCTTTCATGTATTATTAAGTTTTTTACCTGTTTATCATTAATTTACAACAAAAATTACCATCAATTTGATGTAATCTGCCACCTTATTTTACTGTTCCTTTTTTTTAAATTTAAAAATATATAATTTATTTTCAATTAAAATGAACATCGATGTTTGTCCGTGGCATATAAACGCCATATTGTCCCCGACCTCCACCATAGGGACCTAAATCAGTTTTAGATCACAGTAAGATAGTAGTATATTGGGATACTATCAAATAAGTTTATTAGACCAAGATTGTGTTTTTTTAACTTTTCAAACGTTCAATAGGTAGAGCCTATCCTATCACACTGATGATAAACAGTTACGTTTGGATTAATTAATGCATATGTTATAATCTTATACATGAAAACCTAGATGGGCCTTCTATACAATGTTATAATTATAATGTTATTCAAGTTTAGTTTGTTCTTGACTCTCGAATTACTGTTGATTGCATATGTGTAATGAGAAAATAAAAGAGCTTGTGCTATCAACCTGTTGCTATTTTCAAACATAAAAATTTGAAAAATAATCATAACCTGAGGTAATCGTGTAAGATTGGCCTACTGAAAATGGGTAGATCGGGGTACGAATCTGGTCGGGTCTATTAAGGGCGGTATTTCCTAATTGGTTTTCCAATCTCCTTCAATGCAAATGCGGGTAAATTACCTCTAAAATATTTCTTCCTCAACCCTGCCACATTATAGTAAATGAAAAATTATGTGTATAAGCTGAATAGTTATTAGAACATGGTGATAAAAGTTCAATGGTAAATAATTAAGCTCCAAAATAAATCCAATTTGTTGATTAATCCACCTTTTTACAAGCATTTCCTTGAAATTCACCTTACTTTTTAAACATATAAAATACTCTAACAATAACTACTATGATGTCATACAATACTTGGCTATTAATATATGTGAAACAATAACAACAACAAAAACTGACATTCTATTTCACAAATTCAAAAAATGTATCATCATGAAAAATCTAGAGTAAAACCATCTTATCAATTTATGAACGTGAAGAAAACAAACATGAAACTTTATAAGTTCAAGTCTTTGACGTGTGATTATTTGGAACATGATGTTTGGACCTCCGTTTAACGATTTGATGTCTGCTCCAGATATTGTTACCAATAATACATGTGAAGCATTATGCAATAAGGAGAGCATAAATCACTCAACACAAAGTCTTGGTATATTAGGTTCAAAAAGACTATGCATGAAAATAGGAATATAAGGTAAATGATGAAAACCCGGTAAGTTATACTTCTAGAATAAATGAACCAAGCCAAAATTGTATGTCAATTAAATCACCAAAGTTGATTAAGTCTTATCACATTGTTGGCACATTAGGTGAGGTTGCATCTCATCAGAGATATATGTGTCCATCGAAAAATAATCTGGTCTTATTATGCAACAATGGATCAAGTAATTGGTGGTATGGATCAAGATTGTGTTCAAAACTGGCCAAACAATAACTGGATGTGAAACAGGGGAGTGTGAATTTACAAATAGGGAGGTACTTACAAACAGTAAGTTTTTGGAAAGTGCGATTCCTGAAATTAATACAGCTGAACCAAAAAAGAAGAATTTAAGCTAGATGGAATGTATCACGTTTCGACCTTGAACACGGATAATGTAAATACTCCATATGTTCAAAAGGACAGAAAACAAAAGAAAGAGTGTTTTGACTATGTCCAAATTTACCGATGTTGAACCAAACAAAACTCTAAAGTCTATTCATACGAGTAAGATTTAGTGGAACATAAACCATTTGTAAGGTGGATCCTATCTGCTCATAGGAGATGAATTTGAATTCATGTTAGAAATTGTGGCTAAAAATTGTGCCATATAATATACGTTTTAAACATGTAAAGCTCCATATATTTGTTTATATTCGATATAATGATAACATAGCCGGATTAATGACAATAAATTGGACCGTTTTTCCACTCTAGAATAGTTTTAGTATAATCAATAATTTATCATAATAGTTATGGAATCGATTAATAATCCAAGATTTATAGCATTTAAACTAAATTTGTATTTTGGCTCACAAGGTGTTCAAACCTGGTCCAGTACCGGGGGAAAAACTTTCCCCACCTTCTTCTAAAAGTTTTACAAACAACAAAACTAAATTTAGATTTGAATAGATCAATCCGGAAATACTATTCACTTTTGAATAGTCATAGGAATAGAAAATTTACCAAACATAAAATATTCTTGCTTTCCTTGCTGCATATGGCCCATTCCTGAATAATAAATGTGTCACACATATTATATGCTCAATGCAAAGGAGAGCAAGCGAATTAAGTCTTTCATTGGGCACCCTAGATTTGAAACTTGCGAGTAGAAAGTCGCTAGCAGATTACTTGATAATCACTCGTAATCATAATAATATTGGATCAAAAATTAAATCTACTGAAATATCGAAAGAGAAACATATAAAATTAGTAAAATTTAAAAGGAAAAATGATTAATTCAAATGACTTATTTTATAGTTCTGATGAATTGTCTCGTGAAGATCCAAACAAGAAGCATAAATCAAGTACTGATATATATATATATATATATATATATATATATATATATATATATATAACCCGCCTCGTTGGCGTAGTTGGCTAAGGCGCTAGTCGTGTTGAGCTCGACCGCCGAGGACGGGGAGATCGAGGTTCGAATCTCGGTCGGGTGAACTGGGGGTGGTTTTTCCTAAATGGTTTTCCACTCTCCCTCCACGCAAATGCGGGTTCACTTCCTCTAAATTCAACCCTCCCAATTCCTAATCCATTAGTGTAATTAGTACTTAAGCGTATAACCCGAACGGGTAGTAAGACGCGGTGATAAATACAATACAAGTACTGATATAAATAAAATGAATCTTTTTTACTTAGATTTATTTGACAAAAACAATCTAGCGATGACACTACGTCTTACAACAAACATAAATAAAGGTCACCTGCGTTCAGTGTGTGACTGTTGGATGAAAAACGATCCATAACTTCGTTAATGAAAATGTTCTTCCATTAAAAACATCGATGTAAATGCATATTACTCTCTGTATCCATAAAGTAAAAGAGATGAAAACTATATGTATAGTGCTGTAACTCAGCACATAACCACAACAAAACATCTTATTCCAGTATTGCTAAGTGAATGTGCGAGTTTTCTATTCTCCTTTCTTTTATCCTCTTTGCCCACTCACTCCATGTCTCATAAAAATTACATTTCAATAAATACAGTCAATTTTCATTGGAAGAACCTTATCTGACAGCTAGAAAAGCTACTAAATCTAAATTCATATTTCGAGTCATGTTACCTCTTTACAATGTATATAAAATAGCACTAATCATATATATCAAAATGTATTCTTTGCTGGCCACAATTCGGTGTCATTTTCTAAAAGTTGTTTTCTGCTAAAAAAAAATAATGCTACTATACATGTTCATATTGTTAAAGGTACGATTTTTGAGAGGTTTTAAAACCCATTCCTATCTAATATTATGTGTCATTAACACATTGAACCTCTTTTTTCTTATAAGAAACACAGGGTTACATGCTGAAAAGGAACCATGTATACATAAGGATGTCCAGTGTCCTATTTTGAACCGAACCATCTGTCCGAGAAACAATTCGAGGCACTGCAGGACAAATTTTTAGTTTAATTTCTCGCAAATGCAAGAAGATTTACTATGTTAAAGGTCAACTTCTATTTTCAATATTTATTTTTTGTAACAATGTACATTTTTCAACATGGTGGTATATCCCCCCAAAAACATTATATAAAAACTTATTTACAAACCTTAGTAAATATACTAATTTTTTAATCACCACTTAATGCATGATGTAATTATTTAATTTTAAATTGGTTGAGAGATGTAACAATATAAAATGTTTACATTTATTGAATTATTAAATATGATTGGTATTTTAAAAAATCAAATATTTTTATTTTCAAACAATCAATAGTCTAAAATATATATGTATTCACACTTAATATTTTTAATTTCAACCAACGACTAATTAGTAATATGTATCACAAATTAATGCTGCTGCTAAATACTCATTTTTCAAGCATCTGAATAATAGGTCGTATTTGTTGAATTTTAATCAAGCACAACTTGCTGGATAGAAAAAAAGACTTTGTTTATTCGGCTTATGGTCAAAGATCAAATTTATATATGGTAATATAACATAAGTTAATTATAAGGGCTGTGTTTGGTAAACTTAGCTTCAAAAAATATGTCAGCCATTAAGTTTACCATCATTTGTTATTTAACCATTTGAATGGTACACATTGAATGGAAATTATTTACCATTCTCATGGCCCCCACTTAAGTTCACACACAATACTGTATTTAAAAAAATGTATTTATTCACAGGTAATTCATCATTTATCTTTGGGCAGACCTGGCAACTTTAAGAGACTCTTTTCCCTTCCCGAAATGATGATCACTGATCGGGTCCACACCATCGTACTCCGAATTCACATCATCGTAGTATGCGTAGTCATAAGAGACGTCCTTCAAGTTCTGCGTTGAGGAAGCGGGCTTACTCACTGTCTCCGGTCTTTTGCTGACGTGGACTTTAGCGGCTGGGATCTCGTATGCAGGTGCTGCGGCATTGGCAACGACCTTGAGACTGTCTTGACTATTGAAACCACCAACACCCAAAGTTGTTTTGCTGGTCGCAACATTCACCGAAGACCCTCTACTAGAGAATGGGACTGCAGCGGATGACTGCCTACTAGAAGTACTTCCTGCTACCTCCGGTTGTTTTGTCGTCGAGTACGATACGGCGAACGCTCTAGGCGTTGCGACGGTCGTTTGAGTGTAGTAGTTGTTATTGTTGGTGAAAGCTTTGGTCGTCTGTTTGTTGTTGTATGCGTTGCTGAATGTTGAACTTTGCTCCGTGCTTGAGTACGTCGATGATTTGGGCGCTGCGTTCGAGTTGTAGTAGTTATTGTTGGTGTTGTTGAAAGCATTGTAATTATTATTGGTATTTGTTTTGCTGTCGTAGGTGTTTTGATACGTGTTGAAGCTGCTAGGTCTATAGTTATTGCTAGGTGCGGTCTTCAAGAACTCACCCTCGAATTTTATCAGCATCGGTCTGGGAGTTGGCGTTGTAGCTTGCCTGGACTTGGGTTGTCCTCTTTTGGTAGTCGAAGTTGTCACTCTTGTACTTGGTGAACTCCTCACTACTCGTTGGTTGATATTTGTAGTCGTACGACGGGGCTTTCGTGGTTGTCGAAGTAGCCGATGGATAGTTTAACGTGGTCTTGGAGACGTTTTCCGTGTTCCCTTGGTTATAGCTGTTACCAGTTTTCCTCTGGTAATTATTGTTGTACTGGTCGTATGTTGAAGGAGATGCGGTGGATGAATACTCGGTGTTTCCTCTTTGGTTGAACTTATTATTGTTGTAGTTGTAATCATTGTTAACGTTTTGATAGTTTGCTGTGGTTTGGTAGTTGGTGGTCGAAGATGCTTCTTGTTGTAACTGTTCCTTCCTCTTTGTTGGTTCTGGTTGTTATAATAAATGTTGGGCGCTTGCGTACTGCTGGTAGTTGAATACTCTGGTACCTTTCTCTGTGGGTCTGATAATTGTTGTAATTATTATTTACTTTTGGTGCCAGGGTTGTTGAAGATTCAAAGGACTTGAAGGTTGTAGAACTTAGAGCCGCATTGGTGTTGTAATAGTTGTTATTAGCGTTGTAATTGTTTTGATTGTTGCTAGTTTGCTGATAGTTATCATAGTTATAATTATTGCGAGCAGCAGACGAGGTTGGTGTCTGCGTTGTCGAGTTAGCGGTTGGATTTACCCTCTGAATTGTGTTGTAGCGCTGGGTATACACGTTGTAGTTAGATGTTGATGGGCTAACCGTCGAAGAAAAGTAGTTTCCATTGTTGCCAGCGAAGGAAGAGGACGTGTCGTAGCTCTTCTGACCGTTGTTGTAGTTGTTATTGTTGTAAGTTTCTGGCTGGTTATACGGGGCGCGGCCGTACTGGGACTGTTGTACTGGAAGCTGCCGCTATCTTGCGCCGCCACGTTGTTATAATCTTGTTGTTGCTGGGGGCGCTTGCGTAGCTTACGGACCGCGACCTTCTTCTTGTTGACGATTGGGGCGCTATCGAAGGATTGGTCTACGAACGTTACCGGCACCGGGTGTAGTGGTAGTGGTGTGGTGTGGTGGTGACTATAACTTTTTTGATAGGCTTACGCGGGTAGTTTTCGGTCTCGTAGTCGTCCTCTTTGCCCTTGTCCTTACCGAAGAAATTGCCGCTGCCACTACTCCTGTTTTAAACACATTAAATAACAGTTAGAGGTATGGAGACGATAGTATGTTAATTAATGCAAGTATCTCACATGGATAATTTCACTTTATTTTTAGGTCAGAACTCTAAGAAAGACTAGTATGCAAGTCAAATTTATATACTAATGTGGTTTATAAATAGACTAATTACTCATAAACAGCGCATGCCTAGATATTTTCCCATTTGGACGTGGCTAACATCTCTCTGAGGCCGTGACGTCATTTGAGGACAATGCGCTATAGGTCGATAGTCATGTTGCTTTGGTTGGCTGTATATTATTTGATACACAGTCCAGGAATAATAAGTCCATTGGTTCCCACTTTTACAATGTCTAAGAAAAATATATCTAAGATTCTGAACCAAATTGTGATTTTTACTATTCAACAAGCCATTTACATAATCTCATCATTATTATTTTGTATTAAAAAAAATTGGCAAAAATACACGAAAGAAAAATGAGTAATATTTTTGGCATAATGAATGTAAGTCTTCTTGGCTGAGAGTGTACAATCACGTGTTAAAAGTATATTCTACTTTTTTTACGCAGCAATAGACCTACTGTCGTTCATAAACTTAATCTTTGAATGAATATACGAGATCATGATGAGAAAGGTGAATCTTTTAAAATGCATCAGATGAGGGTCGAAACACCTGCAATACACCCGGTCAGGCATCGAACCATGGGAAACAATTTGAGGTCCAATACATTAAACGTGGGAGGGGGGATCCCTTCTGGTAATGAACTGGGACAAACGATTAACGCTCAAACCATAAAACGTAGTGAAGTACAGTTTTCTGCATTAAATTGACAGCAGCGAAATTAAGACAGTTGATTTAATAGTGTATCTATCTTAAAATAATTATTTTTTTATTTAGTTTTTTTTAATTTGGTAAAAGGTTCTTACGGACTTCTTAAAGGTGGGGACAGAAAACCCGTCATGATACGACGCTTGTTTCGAGCTGTTTACTTACCAAAGTAGGTGTTATCCGTGGGGTGAGGGGCTTACTAAGTAACATAGAATCTAATGTGGGCAACCCAATAGTCAAATGAGCGTAAGAATCACCAGGCCCATATTTTGTAAATATTGCTGCTGTAGGCTACCTGAGGTCCTTCTGCTGCAGGCGTCTGTCTCCTGTTTCGCTCCTCTGCAGGAAGTACTCTTCTTCCTCCTCGGCGGGTCGGGTCTGTGGGCGGGGGCGCTGCCTAAGGGTGGGTGAGGCAGACGCCCGAAGGCTCGGCCGGGTGGTGGATGGCCCCAGAGGGATGGGCGTGGGGCTACTGGCGGAGAAACTGGAGGTCTTCACTGGGCTGTAGCCTGCAAACAAAAAGTTATTTTATTATTTCTTTTAGCACCAAGACTATTAATGGCTTTTAATCTACGGGGTAAGGACGAGGAAGACTTTTTTCAAGCCTCTCATATTGCTACACTTTCGGACTATACGCATTGTACTAATTACGCTAATGTGTTAGGGATGATGAAGGTTGAATTTAGAGAAGTGTACCCACAATTGCGTGGAGGTAGAGTGGAAAACTTTCTAGGACAGTGGTATCCAACCTGAAGGACGTGAACACTTTAGGGGAGGGGAGTGGACAAAAACATTAAGAATCAACGTCAAAAATAGTTTAAGAATTTAATACATTTTAATGGGGGGAGTGGAACCACTAGGAGAATACGTTATAAAACAATTAAGAATCAAAGAAAATTTTTATTTCAATATTTTTTCCAAAGTACGTGAGATAAATTGGTTCTTGCAGACCGTTGGTTGATTTACTCCCAGAGGACTGTTCTTGAACTAAATGCTAACGACATGACACGGCCAACGCACAGTCCTGTAATTGTGAGTCCGTCTTAAGTGTTAATATATCATCTCTATGCTGCCAATGTTATATTGGTTTTTGTATAAAATAAATAAGTGGTTCTAAACAACACTTTTTCTTAATCTTATTTTTGTAATCACCCCAAAAAGTAAAGAAAAGATGGGGGGTGTTGCGGGAATTAGATGATCTGACAAGAGGGACGTTATTTGAAAGAAAAAAAAGGCTTGGAACCACTGATCTTGGAAAACTACCCTCAATTATTAACCCAACCAGGATTCAAACCTCGACATCAGCAATCCAGTCCAACACGGTAGTGACGCGTTATGCCATGCGACCACCGAAGAGGATATTAATTAGATAGATAGTAGGAAAGGAGCTCGTATTAGATCGAGAAAGGTGAGGTAAGACCAAAATTGTAAATCACAAGGCATAAAACTACCCTCAGTTCAAAACTCCGACCTTGGGTTTCCATTACCACATATTAAATCAATTGCGAAACTGACGTCTTAGACCATTAGCCACCGACGCGGGCTACAATTGTTCATTGTTTGTAGACACTTTGTTTTGCTGATTAAACACTATTAGTTTAGTAATTACTTTAAAAATAGCGGTTAGTGGGATGGAAGGGGACGCTAGAAAAGGGAAGTGTGTTTGCACTTTTTATAACAAAACTTATTTCTGGCTAAAATAAATAAAATATGGCTCCAGTATGAACATAGAATTTAATTTTCTTCAAGTGATGATATCCAACAGTTGTTTGGAATCTATCATGAGCATAGCGAGCTTGCCAATAATTTGTAATATGAACGGGCCTAAACCTTATAAATGAGTAACACAGAGGCGCAAACTGAAAAAAATTATGATTGTTGTTAGTTAATACTATTCACAGCCACTGAGGGGGGAAAACTAGGGTATTTACAGTCAGATTTTTATAGCAAAAGACTTTTAGAAAATGTGGAAATAGTTTTTTACGTACGGACAACATTGATAATATTTGTACTATTTTATTCGTGTTATTTAAAAGATATTATAAATCAAAGGTGACAGTACTGCAGATCACACGGTTTGACGTATGAATATGTGAAAGTAGGTTCGAGTAACCTTAATAGCGGTCTTCCTATGAAAATTGGACTGTTTGTGTTCACTTCCTGATACCACTAAAATAGTGTGGGTGCTTCGGGAATTGTTTAATATATATTCTATATATATATATATATTTAAACGTTACCAATGAAAATGGCAGAAAGCAACGCTATAGAATTTAAGTGTGTTTGAAAGGCAAACCTTGGGGGATAAATGATTATAATTAGGACGTGAGCCGTATATAAATCATATTCGAATAAATTACAAAACGACACCTGGACAAGGGAAGTGAACTCAGCAACTTTGGCTTAGCGTGCCACTGCTCTGCCTTAGAACTATCCGGGTATCGTCCCGTACTTGAGGCAGTTCTTTATTCATATTTTAAGGCAGAGTCTGTGATGGACGTGTGGATATAATTGGCTACTAAGAGCAATCGTTGATATCACAGCCACCGTGTGACTTAGCCATTGGCGACACTTGAAGGTAGGCAATTTATGTTGTTGTTTTTTGTCCCGGTTCTGGCTGAGTGAAAATCCTATTTCCACCTACTCTCAAATATTCAGAACTTACCGATACGATAAAGGTCGAAGTTGTCGCTATAGTAGAGAGTGGTTGCCTCGCAATCGATGTCGAACCAGTTTGCGCAGATCTGGTTCTCTTGGTCGAATGAAGTCTCATTAGGGCACAGGAAACGGAAGTCTTGTAGCTAAAAATAATAATAAGAGTAATTTATAGAATTATTTTTAGCGCCGCGTCTTACCACCTGTTCGGGTTATACGCTTATGTACCAATTACGCTGGTTATTTTAGTAATGAGGAAGGTTATATATGTATGAAGTGTACCCACATTAACGTGGAGGGAGTGTGGAAAACAGTTTTGGGGAAAAAAGCCTCAGTACAACCGACCAAGATTCGAACCTCGATCTCCCCGTCATGGGTAGACTAGTCTACTGCAAGAGTAGCGCATTAGATCACACGACCACTGAAGCGGGTATAGAATTTAATTCAATTTATAAAATTTAAATAAGTGAATGGGTAGAATATATGATACAAAAAACAGCTTTAATTAAATAAATATGATGTAAGAAAAAAATGAACTGCAATAGGTAGATTCATAACATTCAAAAATATATGATTACTAGTCAATGTATGATATTTAGGCACTTAACAAAATAAAATGAGTATAGATTTGTGAGACTAGTTACACCACTTGTTACTGTCAGATGAGGCTGTTCCTTTGAAGCTAATTGTACCACGTAATGTACAGGGTAGAGAAGGCAAGAATAAGGTGGTATGGACATGTGAGAAGAATGTAGAGGGAAAGGATGACCAGGAGGATGTTGGATATGGAGGAGGGAGGAAGACCAACGGACAGATGACTGAAGGGAGTAAGGAGGAGTGTGGAGGAGAGAGGAGAGGACTGGGCCAAGGTGGAGGCCAAGAGGAAGACAAGGGACAGAAGGAGTAAGGAGGAGTGTGGAGGATAGAGGAGAGGACTGGGCCAAGGTGGAGGTAGAGAGGTGGTGGTTGGAAAGGAGGCTGTGGAGAGCCTTATGTTCCAAATAGACCCATCCTGTGGGTGGAAGCTGTTCATCATGATGATGGTGATGATGTGATGATGAATATATTGTTATTTGAGACCCTGGGGTCCGCACTCACCCCCACGCCGGGGATTTTGACGCAGACGTGGAACATCTGACAGTCGGTCTCCGGGTCAGCGTAATATCCTCCTATGATCTTGTTACTACAGTCGAAGTTGGTGTCAGGCATGTCGTCCAGACTGTAGTTTGGAGGTCTCTTCTGCGCAGTCGCAAGGACCGCCAAGAATCCTAAGCGCACACAACAATAATAATAACAACAACTCTACTTTGATACATCCCCCCCCCTCACTCCCCACCTCCCTACAGGCAAGGTGGATGGAGTGTTAAGGACGGTACACACAGAACGCTAAGCTAAGCTAAGATTTGCTCTGTTAAAAGGTTAGCTCGATCCCTATACCAGCCTGCCGTCGGTTTTTTCTCCAAGCACGGAGCGCTGCTGTGACGTCACCGAGCGACCCAGTTCGTTCCTATGTTTGATGCTCAGTTAACACACACTATTGCGCGCTGATTTAAGGTAAAATCTCCATGTGTTTATCTACAAGTGCGGTGTTAAGTTGTTTAGTTGAGTGGTTTTATGAATATACAGTTTATATTCACTATTAATCGTATAATAGTACATTCATTGTAATAGTTTATTCAGTATATTCAGTTTATTCGTTTGGATCAAAGCAATATTGTTAAAATTTGCTGTTTATTAAAGATTTACTGAGATGTCGGGAATGAGGTTTACAGTAGCTGTGTGTAACAATAGTGCCGTAAAAACTGACGGTAGTAATAATATGTACCGTTTATTTCCAAAGTACCCTGAGACACGATAAAAATGGATACACCTCTGTAAACGAGATGGTAAGTGGAACCCAGATTAGTGTATAATTTGTTCTGAACACTTTGTTACTATGAACGTGATCTTAAGTCTGAGCTTATGAACTTGCCTCCAAAGAGAAAATTAAAAGCAACTGCTATACCTTCATTAAAACTTAGTGTTGCCAATGAAAATTCTTCTATTGTAAATAGTAATAAAAATGAACTAAATGAGAGTCGCAACTTAAGGCGTGACAAAAGGATTAATAAACAGTTAGTACTAGACATTATAGGCTTAGATGATGTCTCGTAAAAAGAAGAAAGTTACAATGGCACGCCATTAAGTGACCGAAATACTAAGAACTTAAAGGTAAACGACATTTTGGAAATTATTAGAAAGTATGAAAATGCAATAGAATAAAATAAAATTTTGGAAACGAAACTTTTAAAAGACCATTGAGAGAGAAATATTTGAATATTCGAAGACTCCACAACACAATTGTATCAATGAAAATTAATAAAATTCATAATTATGTTATTGAAACCGAAATAAAGTAAAAGTTAAGTGAGGTTTTTACAACTAAACAGTTAAGAATTAATAGCCGGAGCTATTATTTATGGTTATTAGTGGGATTATCCACCTAGATATCATATCTGAAAATTGAAAAATGACACCTGCACACGGATCGAACCCGGGACCTCTGGCTTAGTACGCCAATGCTCTAACCACTGAGCTATCCAGGATTCGTCTCGTGCCCTGGGTCATTCTTCACTCATATTTAATTTACTCCTTAAAAAGAAAGAAAAATTATTGGACCAGAAAGAAAGATCTTTAGCAGTCACACTGAGATACTTAGAAAAATGTACGTACATATATTTAAGGGACAAACGTCCCTTGCCAGGGTTATCAACATTACGAAAGTGGGCTTCGAATCTCACTATAAGGAAAGGATTTATAGAAGATGTAATGAAAATTCTGAAAATCGCAGGAGAAAATATGCAACAGCACCAAAAGATTGCTATTTTGCAATATGATGCAAAATTGGACCAAGTTTTTGGACCACACAAACAAATGCAAATTGTTATGGTGAGAGGTTTGTTTTATAGTTGAAAAAACCAATTTTTATTGACTTCAATTGTAATATGACCAAGAACATTTTTAATTATGCTATTGTCAAGATAGAAAATTGTGGTTACCAAGTAGTGGCTTGTGTTTCTGATATGGGTGGAAGTAACTACCTTGTCTGTAATAAAATTGGGTCACAATAGAGAAACCTTGGTTTTGCTACCAAATGACAAAACGAAAAAACTATACCTTTTTCCCAATGCTCCCTATTTGTTAAAAATGCTTAGGAATGGCTCTTAGATACATGTTTGTCCTTCAAGATGGGGCTAAGCTTGACAAATCTCCATTGATAGCTTGACTTATGCTTGACAGTGATGACCTAAGAGTCTGTCATAAGTTAAAAACTATTAATTTTTCAAGCGAGGGGTCAGAAAGGCAAAATGTTCGTTTGGCAGCACAGTTGTTGTCAAACACAACAGCCAAGGCGCTGTACTTTTTGAATACAGGAGAATCGGCTGAATAGCTACAAGCTTGGCTTCTGTTATCAGCTCAGTGAACTATTGGTTTGATATAATGAACACCTATATGCCTGAGAGAAATAGCATGTATAGCATGTATAATCTTGTGCAAAATATGCTGTGTTGTGGATAAATTACATTTTAGCCTTTCCAAAAGGGAATACTCCTGTCCATTAAATCCCTGAAGTTGTTATTGAGTGATGTTAGGTTTAGATTTAATATGCAATAGATCTTGACTCACAGGCTTAACCAGGATGCCCTTGAAAACTTTTTTCTCAAATAAAGACTTGGTGGTTTTAAAATACCATTCAACTCCACTCAATGCGCTGAATATACTAAGAATGATTTTAATAGTTAAAAACCCAGGTATTCTCCAAAATAATGTAAATTCAGCTCCATCGCCCATCTAGGATGAAGAATATATCGTCGTTACTGTGTTCGATCAAGCAAGTAATTCCATGTACTATTTTTGTACTACTGATGAATGTAAGACCCCTAAGGAAGATGAATCATTTTTGAGGCTGTGGTTCCATGAATGGAAAGAGGCAAGTCTAACTGAAGACACATTGGAAGGTGCACAAAGTACTTAGTTGGTTGGGGGCAAAAATATATAGTAATAAATATTCATCCTAAAATATACGTACAAAAGCAACGAATCCAAAAATGAGTCTACCTGGCTGTGACATTTGAGTTTTGGGGGTCTAGTAGAATATCACCTGAGTGACATAATATCAGCAGAAAATGCGAGGAAAGTTCTAAGAATTTCACAAGACAATCTCAACAAATGTGAAGGTGTTGTGAAAGTTTTATCTCACAAAATATCAAACCTGTTTCCCGGGTTCTCAGTGGAAGTAATTTGTAGATATATTAAAACGAGAACCGTGGTAAGATACGATTTTTAAAACGGTCAACTAGAGAACAACAAAGTGAAAATAAGGCGTCATGACAAACAATGCCAAAAATAGAAAAGCTAGAGAAAATCACAACATAATAATGTAGTCAATGTAAAAAATTATTGTAAATTTAAATAATCAAAATTTTGTCATAATAACTGGGTCTTTTTTAACCCCCTTAAATAGTTGTATTGGCCAAAAAACTAATTATGTGAAATTTCATACATTTATGATTGTTATAACTTTTTAAATGTTAATTTTATTAACATTAAAAATGATAATTTGTTCTGTTTTTTACATAAAAATGTTATAGTTTTTTTAAATGTTAATTTTTACATTAAAAATTATAATTTTTGTATGTACTTTACATCAAAAATGTATGCTATCCAGCAGCAAGGAGTAGGTTACAAAACATTACAAAAGGACACTCAGTCCTTCGCGCGCGCCTAAGCTAATCAGTTCGTAACACATAACTAAATTAAATTCACAATTAAATTCAGACTATTAGTGAAAAACTTTCTCACCAACGAAATTTGCCTGAACAATAAATAAAAAAAAATCCTCGCTTAGTAACTTTTTGATGTCATGAATTTTGCTTCATTTTTGTTTATATTAATACATCATAAAATCATTAAAGTATTTTAAGAATAACACCGTTGTGTAACACTGTTTGGATTGGTATGGATAAACATATTTGTCAATACTCCAGTAGCCGTGTAGGGACGTGTTTTAAGCGCGCGTCACTAAATATTTGGGGTTATAAGAGCGGCGTTGGGCCGGGTCGCTGGGCTACGTCACGCGCTTGGCAAGACAACCACGAAATGGAATGATCGAGCAAACCTTTACCTTACTAACCTTGGGTAGAGGACTAGGGCATCAGCCTGTCTAGTTCAGCCAGTGACGGTTAGGTCGGGGTTTCAGAATTCCAGTCTAGTGAATCGATTTTTTAAATTAGTTTGGTATTTTTTTCATTCTCCCTCCACGCCAATGCAGGAACATTCTACCTTATTTATCCCTACCTTGTTAGTGTTATCTTGCGGACACCCTGAACGAGTAGAAGTTAAACTCATCCCCTATGCCTTGAATTTAGTTTGAAGAACTGTATCTGGTATTTACTAAAAAAAATGAATATATTCATACGTCAAGTGATGTTATCTGCAGCTATTACTTTTGATAGATACTATCAATACCTATAAAATAACACAATCAATAATATAGTAAAACTGTTAACCGCAAAAAATGTTTGAATTTCCTCAGATGTTCTTCGATCCAAAATCTGTATATAACCATCAACCCTAGCTAGCCTTAATTCATCTCACGTGACAGTTTAGGGTTAACTGAAAGGGAATGTGAGCTCAGGTTCTTATTTTTGAAGTTTTTGTAACAAAACTTGTTCTCTCCAAAATAAATAAAATATTTCTCAAGTAGATACTTCTAATTTAATTTGTTTCATATGGTAATCTCATGAGTTCTCAAATATCTGTCATGGGCATTGCTTAATTTTAACATTTCATTTTCAGTTTATTTGAAACATTTAAGTTCAAATGCCAATATTCAAGGACATTCGATATTTCTGTGTGTATAAAATTAAACTAAACGTTTATACTGAAGCAATATTTTATTTATTTTTGCAAAAAATAAGTGTTTTTATATTTAGAAAAATTGTAGAAATACTGACCTTAGGTAGCGGGACTTTTTACCCCACCCTAAGGGTGTTCAAGCGAGATTTAAATTATTTTTAATGTTTTAAAGTTTGTTAGTAAACCATTTGTACTCAGTGGGTTAACAAACTCTTGTTCTAAAATAAATATTATTTGGGGATCTTCTCTGATATTTATTTTCATTGACGTATAAAAATACTAATATATTTATTTAAGTTTAAGTGATTTTATTGGTAATATCGTGAATAAAGTTCAATACATATTTTTAAAAGTGGTTTTTATGGTAGCGAAAATATTAAGTTTGCCTTAACAGGCCTGAAAGAGTATTTATAATTTTGTAACAATGTTTGTGTCTGTGAACGAGTGGGTTAAGATGGTTGTAGTGATGGGTGGGGAGGAATATAAGGTCAACCGTTCTGGTTCCTCACCTAATAAACATATCACAGTCTTCATTATTTCGTGTCGAAGACTTCTACGGGGGACTGGAGCTTTATCTGTGAACAATAAAGCATCATTTAGATATATAAACACATGGCATTAATAGTCAACACATAGGCTAGCATACAGACACAGGTCGTGATAATCTCTATACCAGGGATGGCTAAACTATGGCATGCGTGCCAATGAGCGGTACATGAACACATTATCAGTGCTAAATTAATTTAATTACTTAAAAATTAATATATATATATATATAATACATATATTGCTAGCGTGAAGAAAAACCTATACAATATTGGAAATTAGAAAATAAATTTAGTCGGGATACGGGTCACTAACTTGTCAAAGGATGCAGAAAAATAAGGGTGGATTTTAAGAATATTTGGCATAATTCCCCCTGAAGAGAGTTAGGATTATTATTATTAGCACCGCGTCTTACTACCCGTCCGGGTTATACGCACTTACGCTAATGTGTAATGGTAGGGTGATTGTGAGATGAAATGGAGGACCTACAGTTTAACGTGGAATCCGAACCACGGTAGAGGCCTGGCATTCCTCACATTCACAAGTTGTGATTAATGAGAGTTAGGAAAAAACATGACTGTACTGTACATTGACACGCCCTGTGAACCTATCTGGGATATGAATCCCTGTCTCATGGTTTGGAGTCGAGCACGCTATCGATGGGCTAACTATCTAAGCCGTAGCACAGCCTAACCGAGTCGATTAGTTAGCCTTAATCTTTGATTTGTCATCAACATCAAGCAATCAACCCATTTTGCTTCAATGACATTTGCAGACGAGTCGTCATTTGAAAAAATAGGAAGTAAAGATTGAATGAATTCACAGGCAAGGTACAACACAATACGGTTTTTTCCCCAACTAGATGAATACATTAATCTATTATCAAATTCAACTGGATTTAATTTTATAATTTTAAATTTTAATTACACTCTAAACTTATTATTTTCTAAATACCCGCACTTTATGCTGATCCACAAACTGGGATGATTAAAATTAAAAGGAAAAATAACGGTTCCATCTACGCCGCATCAGCTCGTGGTTATGTATCTTGCAGCACAAATCAGTTCTGCAGGTTGCATCATTTAAGATTGAGGGCGTTCTCGAGAAATGCAAAGAAAAAGTTTAATTATTGAACTAAACACCGTACCAACAGTTCTTAGTGGCCGACCTTTTCAGGTATTATGCTGTTTTTATACCTATTGTGTAACTCATTCTCATCACACATTAGAAGTTATTATTATATAAATCTACCATTACTTTTGAGCATATTATGTAAAACATTCTAAGAATAAACATTGAAACATTCATTTACTACCGCAATAAACATAAAATGATCAAAATTTAGTTATTTATTTTTAAACTTGGTGCAAGAGAGAAATTGATAGAAAATCCTTATTTTAAATTGCTGTTGCGCCATGTGACTAATCTAAGTGGGCTGTTAGTGACTAGGGCATCTGGAGTACAGTGGATGCTTAAGCGCTTCTTTAAACATTTATCTTCTCCCACTAAGATTTAAAACGGGAATCAAAAAGCTCTATTTATAGTGGGTTTGCCATAAAAAATATTTATGAGATTTGATATTTAAAAAAATTCAAAGTAGCCATAATTTACAAAAATGTACCAAATGTATTTTTCAGTGTCAATATTGACATCTCTTAAATATGTAAGTAACAGAACACATGGTTTGCCATATGAATATATGAAAGTGTACATTTTTTAAAGTTATTAAATGTGCATTTCTGAACAGAAATATTTTATCCGCACCCGACTTATAAACTAACATAAATCTATAACAGACACAACACTCAGACCCCGGTCGTTAATTCATCACTGTTGAAGGGGAAATACACATTTCACCAATGATACATTTTTCGACCCTGCTGAAATAGAGCCCGGGACCCTTAGTGTAGAAGGTATAATCACTACTAACTGAGCTAAGGTGGTGACCTATGCGAGTGTAGGTAAACATATTTAAACTGTCATAGGATTATATTTTGTTAATTAGCACAACGTCTTACTACCAATTAGGGTTGTACGTCTGTGTACTGATTGCACTACTGTGTTATGTATTAGGAAGGTTTAGTTTAGAGAAAGTGCACCCTCTTTAGAGTAGAGGGAGAGTGGAAAACTATTTTGGGAAAACCACCCTCATTGCACCAAACCTGGATCGAGCCTGTCTTTGGCAGTCTAGTCTATTGCGAGAGTGGTGCCTTACACCATACGGCCACCGAAGAGGGTTGTGCCGATCTTGATTTTTTTTAAAGGGAAAAGGCAGTTTTTTAGTGCATTGAGATCTCGATAAAAGTAATTTTTATCTGAAGCTCTAGCACAAATTAAATTTTGTCAACAATTATTTAACTATTGTGTAACTTATAAATTAATTGTATATTAAAAGGTCAACCAAATAAAATCCCAAGTTTAGTAACACATTTGGTAATATTCATGTAAAGTAAACCATTAGGCATACTTTGTTTCGTAATCTTTCGAACAAAATTCTCGTTTCAGTCACTGGGCAAATTGCGTAAACCTGCAAAGCGTAAAAAAGGTTGCCTACGGCCTAAAAGCGAGAGTTTAGCCGTGAATTGTGGGAAAGCCACGGACTTACAACATGAGCGAGCATGTCTGTTCGTAACAATGATCCCGTGGGAAAGACACATGTTAGTGCAATCTGACAAGTGTTACCGGGGGAAAACGGGATGGAGTCTATTTTGTTTATTTCGGTAAAGAGCCCTTTGGCAGCGCACCACTTTAATATCCACAATCCAATGTTTATAGGATTTTTTAGCACCACTTCTTACTTCCCGTTTGGACTATGTGATAATAACGCTAATGTGTTGAAGGTTGAATTTATATTAGATTTGCCTGCATTTACGGGGAGGAAGATTAGAAAACCCTTAATTAAAAAACATCTCAGTACAGTCGTTTAGGGATTCGAACTACAACCTCTCCGTCACAGACCAACCATACAAGAAGAAACTGAAACTGACGCCATTACTCTTGTGTCCAATGGTTCGAGTAATTATTATTTATTTTTCTTAGCGCTACGTCTTAATGCCGGTTCGGGTTATAAGCATACATACTAACTATTTAATGAGTTGATGAATGATGAATTTAGATGAATCGTACCTGAATTCGCGTGGAGGGAGAGTGGAAAATCATTTTGGGGAAAACCATTCTCAGTACACTCGACCTATATTCTAATCCCGCTCTCTCTATCATCAGAAGTCTAGTTTACTGTGAGAGTGACACCTTATACCATGTGGCCACCGATCATATTCATTACAAATAAGTCCTGAAGATGGTGTAACATCACCGAAACATGTTGTCATAGAATACTAAAGCTAGTATAAAATAAGGAGAAGGGAATGAAAAATAATAACAAAGCAGTTATAGCCTTATTAATTGCTTAGATTTTGAGCATAGCATTTCTATCTGCAAATATTATCATAAAAATGTGGCTTTGTCACACCCGTATTGATTTTATAAACTAGATTTTAGAAAAACTATGGAAGTTTAAGAACACACTCCCATAATTTTACTTTCAAATCATCCTTCTGTTTTTTTAGGGATAAAAAACATTCAACGAGTGACAAAGAGGAGCTCTTTATTATCAGACGCACCGAACAAACATATATTGATTTTTTCCCTCAATAAGTATTACTACCCACTCGACCTATTGGGATATGTACTAATTACTCTGATGCGTTAAGGGGGAGGAATGTTGAATTTAAAGGAAGTGTGCATGAATTTACGTGAAGGTAGAGTGTAAAACCATTTAGTAAAAATAATCCTCAGTAAACCTACACCTGACCGGGATTCAAACCTTGATCTCCACAGCATCGGCAATCATTCATTGCAAGAGTAAAGCCTTAGACCACTCGACCAACAATTTTGGGGGTGGGGGGGAGGGTTTCAATATCATAGTGTGGGGACTGAGCTATGGTTTTTATTCTAGTGTTTAGCTAGCCTGTAGGTCGTGTTCCTATCTAATAAATTGGTTAATAACACAGATATTAAATGCATCTAGTAAAAAAATAATTAATTAATACTCATTATAATAAAACTAAACTAAACAACTCACTAAAACCCACATCGGTGGACACGTGGTCTAAGGTGTTAACACCCTTTTGTTCTCTTGCCAGTGACGGTGAGGTGGGGGTTCAAATACTATTCGGGTGTACTGAGAGTATTTTTTCCTTAATGGTTTTCCACTTTCCTCAACGTACATGCGAGTCCATTTGTGGTTGACTTACCTTCCTCCTCCGACCCAACATTAGGTTAAATATGCGAATAGACCAGACGGGTAGTAAGATGCAGGAGGGCACTAACGCACACCTTTTTTTCCCAAGAAGATGGTTCATTCTAATTAAAACCCCTTAATGTGGGCTGGAAGGGACTCGAGAAAAAGCTAGTGTTTTTGCAGTTTTCATGGTGAAACATCTATTTGTTAAAATAAATAAATATTGCTCCAGTCCAAACATACTATTGTTAAAATAAATAAAATATTGCTCCAGTCCAAACATAGAGTTCAGTTTTCCTCACATGTTGATATCAACAGTTCCTGAATATCTGGCATGAGCATAGCGGCATTAGATGAGAAACGTTTTTAATTAAGAGAATAAGTTGTCATTAAATTCCAGAACACCCTTAATAGATTTTCAAGAAATTTAGAGGTCACCATGTGAAGAAAATTAAACTCTATATTGTACTGGAACAATATTTTATTTATTTTGTCCAAAAAAAAAGTTTTGCCATAAAAACTGCAAAAGCACCGGCCTTGTCTTGCGTCCCATTCCATCCCACCTTAAATTTCTAAATTGCCTCATACTAAAGTAATTAAATTTAAAAAAGCAATAATAACAATTAATATAATAATTACCGATGATAGTGAGACGGGGATTCGTGTCCCGTTCAAGTGTACTGAAGGTGTATTTTACTATATTGAGTTCTACTCTATCTCTGCGCAAATGTAAGTACACTTCCTCTAAAACTAAACCTTGTTCATCCTAACATATTAGCGTAATTAATATATGTGTGCACAGCCTGAATGGCCAGTAAGTGAAACACGATGGAGATGAACAAAAACTTACGGTTCTGAATCTCTCGTATTTAATGACACTTTAAATCCATCCTAACCGAAATTGAAAGACAGCCTTTTAGGGGTGTCGGATGATATATTATACTACTATAAAGCCATATGGCTTACTCACGCACTTACTGATTTTAATGCTTACCCACTTCCAGATGAGCTAGAAACTTTAAATTTGGCAAACTTATAGCTTCTAGCCTGTAACCGATGGGTAAATTCCAAAAAGTACCAAAAAAAAATGTTTTAACCTCCCAAAAAATTTAAAATGGCGGAGCAACTTTAAATTCAGTGCGGACCTTTTTTGGAGGTTTCTTGTGGCTAAACGGTAAGACCTATCAAAAAACGGATTGCACCAGCAGCCACGGATTTGGCGAGATCCACAAGTTTGGTCCTATTACTTTTTGTCATATCTCCATCGGTTATACCTTAGATAGAGCAAGATTTTTGATTTTAGGTAAATTTTTCATATTTTCCACACATTTTAAAATTTTCTGACACACTTATAGGACAGCTATAATCATACAATTTGGCAGGCATATTGGAAAATTCAATTTCCATAAGCGTGCCAAATTTTATGATTCTAGTTGCCTTATAAGTATGGAGAAACTAAAATAATGTGTGAAAAATACAATAAAATACCGGTAACTTTTAAGTTTTTACGTTCAAAACAACTCTGGAATTACATTAGTTTACATCCACTTGCAAATAAAACTCACTGGGGGTTAGGGACGGAGCCCCCAACGAGCAAAGCGAGTAATTTAATATGAAATGTGATGTTGGTTTTACGAGACTATAAAGCTTATTTGAATGACAACAGTTCATTCTTTGGATGTTAATCTCCATCCATTATAATGATTGTTGTCATTCGAATGATGTTTCTAATCTCGGATATCAACATGACAATTCACATTTTTTTTTAATGTTGCGTGTTAACATTCGCAATGAATAAACAAATAAACATAATAAGAATGGTTTGTAGAAATATAGTATAAGATTGTTTGCCAATAAATTTGACAAATAAATAATTAAAAATGTATCGTGTGCATTTGTACTATGATAATATTTTGATTTTACATTTAATTGGGGGATATTGTAAACAATAAATATATTAATTCAAATATTACAAACCAGATATTAGCGAATAAAATGATACTCAATTTTGAGTCTCCAGAAGTCCTATATATTTTGAATATTATAGTAGAACTCTAAACCAATAGTAGTGACTATAATTGTGACATTAATTTATTTATTAGTTTTACAAATTAGTTTTGAGTTTTGACTCGTATATACTATTTTAAATGTAAAGAAAAAGGCATTGCTAAACTTGTTCTTAATTCAACCAATTTATAGACTCACCCCACCCCCCTTATTTTTTACGTTTACTAATCCTTAAAGCAATATCTTTATAATATAACTGAAAAAAGTTTCCAAGTGCACATTAAGTACATATATAATAATTTAGTCATTGCATTAGATTATTTTTTTCTATCTCTTTTAGAGGTCCTATTATGATCAAAATATAATAGGACTGTTAGAAAGTAGCTTTAAAAAAAATATTTTTTTTGCGGTAAACCTTAATACTATTCTACTCAAGTAATATTGCTAATAGATGTTACTATTTTCTATGAAAGTGACTGTTTAAGGTCACATAGCTTTGCAAACAAATACAGGATGGCGCAAAAGTAATTTTCTCCTTAAACACTTATCTATTTATTTCTTATTTCACACTGACTTACCAAATAATTTGTATGCAGTGCTACCAAAAATCATTTCTGAATTCAAATTTAAAACTAATAAAAGCTGATCAAATGTTATGTCTCTTATAAATTAGTATGTAATTTTTTAAACTTTTATTAGTTCATTTCAATCAAAATCGAACTGCTAATATGTTTTTAGCAAAATTATTTTTTCGACAAAACCATTCTTCTTTACATGTACCTATGTAAGTATGTTTATAATTATGTTTGTAGCTTATATTATAAAAATACATGAAACTATTATTCTAGCAAACCTGTATTAAACAAAAAAAATCCGACCTAACACATGCATCCCATTTAAGTACACTGTTAAAAAAATAATCGATCAAACCAAATCACTCTTCCTGAGGATCACCAAGTGTTGTAATAACAAACCACCATATCACTCCGCACACCAAGTAAAGGTACCTACTTCTAATAACAGCGATGTTCACTCTTCCACACCCTAACATCAACTGTGCGTCTTCTCGGATGTGAACACATTACATCTAGGCAGTAAAAAACGGCGTTCGGACAAATAGTGAAAGGTGAACCAGTAGGTCCTTCTCTAATCGTCCTTCACATCACGTTTACTGCCATCTCTTTCATTCTTACCGGCTCATCTCACTCATTCACTCTCACTTTCATTCCTTCCAGCCATGCCTTCTATCCATCCTCACGCGTCAGTGTAAAAAACATACTATCTCACTTTAAACTCGTCCCGCAAAGGTTAATCAGTGCTTCTTTATAATGTTGTTTTTGTTTTGTTTTTCTCGACCATGTCTTAGTACCCGTTCAGGCTATACGGATATATATATATATATATAATATATTTAATTTAGCACCGCGTCTTACTACCAATTCGAGCTATACGCTTAAGTACTAATACAATAATCGGTTAGGGACTAGAAAGGTTTAATTAAGAGGTAATGCAGCCACAATTCCGTAGAGGGAGCGTGTAAAATCATATAGGAAAACCCACGCTTAAAGCACCCGACTAGGATTGAACCCCGATATCCCCGTCTTCGGCAGTCTAGCCTAACGCGAGAGTAACGCGTTAGACCCCATTGCCATCGCAGCAGGTTATACGCATATATTAATTACGTTAATTGAATATGAAAAAGGATGTTGGAGTTTTAGAGTAAATGTACCCAAATTTTCATGGATATAGAGTGGGAAAACCAATTACGAAAAAAACTTTTAGTACACCCAAACTTGATTAGAACCCCGATCTCTACGTCACTGGTAATCTAGTCCAACATTAGAATGAAATGTTAAACAATGCGACCAACGATGCAGATTAGAACATATTTGAACTTTTAAGTAATTAATATTGACCAATCATTCATATAAAACGTGATTTATGTATTTATAGGTTTACTGGTCGCACGGTCTAGGACAGTGTTTTTGAAACTGTTCTACGCGTACCCCCGGGGATATGTGACCCCCAATAAGGTTTAATATAATATATTTTATAGTAATAATAGTCTTTTAAACAAATAATCGCATGTTTTGACGTGATGTCATGACATTTTATAATTCTTTCTTTCCCTATGTCGAGGATTTGTTTGGCTTTCTATTAATACGTTAAAATTTGAAACGATAGTTTACACTTTACAAGAATTTAGGGATTTGTTTCCTTTTTTTTTTCTTCATGAAGAACTGGAAGAGATATGCGACAGTAAATAATCTGGGAAACACTGCTCTAAGGCATCACACATGTGATAGACTGGATTGCAGGTGATATGGAGGTCGAGGTTTGAATCTTGGCAGAGCTCACCGAGAATGGTTTCCCACATATGATTTGTCACCATAGTTTTCACACCTGCTAATGCGGGTACATTGACTCTAAGCTAGTCTCTTAACGCCTACCTCTTGTATTAAGTCGCTAATAATTTTGGTGTTAGAACTAATTAGAAAAATAGACCGACAAGAAACTCAGTCTTATACATTGTGGTGGGCTATAAGATAACTTTAATTATTATGTTTATTCTTCACCTCTGAATAGACGTGTATTAATCACAACTTGTGCATGTGTGGAATGCAAGGCCTCCACCGTGGTTCGGATTCCACGTTAAACTGTATGTCCTCCATTTCATTTCATGATCACTCTACCATTACACATTAGCGTAAGTGCGTACAACCCGAACGGCTATTAAGACACGGTGCTAATAATACTATTTAATTATGTTTATTTGACTATAGCTTTACAAAGTCCGTCTATCCGTATTCATTTGTTGGTGTTAACGGGCAGTTTGACAGGCCATTGGCATGTATGGCTTTGACCCATGAGATCAGCACACAATTTAAACTCGTTTAAACGAAAATACCCCCCCCCCCCATCTAATTTATTTCCCCTCTCTTTCTCTTCCCAAACTATATTTTATATTTAATACAGCTCTTGTGGAGACTTCAATGAAAGAGGAAGACATATTCCCATATGTTTACTTTTTAATAATAGAAATAATGTATTATTTAAAAAACAATTAATTTTAATTCACCCCCTTAAAGGGGTAATATGCTCCACAAACTACAATAATTAATCCAAGGTCTCGATAGTTATTTTTGGCTACCGAGTCTTACTACCCCTCCAGTTGTGCGTAATATTAATTACACTGGTGTGTTAGGAATGAGAAAGGTCGAATTTAGAGGAAGTATACATTCATTTGCGTGGAAGGATTGTTGTAAACCATTAGGGGGAAATCACCCTTAGTACACTCGACCAGGATTAGAACCCCGACATCTCCGTCATTAGCAGTTCAGTCTATTGCGAAAGTGACGCACTAGACCATTCGACCACCGAAGCGGGTATCTTGAATTTTCCAAGGGCACCTTATTATAGTAAACTTGTTACTACTTTTATCCTGCTTTTCTGCACTTGACGTCTACCAACTAGTTAGGTGCACGCTCATCTAAGAGTGGTTGCTAAATTTTTAAAAAATGGCGGAGGAAACAGGAGTGGGGTTAAAACAAACGCTTAGTTAATATTTGAGGCACGTTTCTTTGAGACACATCATGTGTGGAATTTGACTAATAGTTATAAATTATTAGCCACACATGTTCTTAAAATTCTGTTTCAACTACAAAGTGTCTTTATAAATATTTATTGGGATAATTTTGTATTCATAATTTTTAAAAGAAATCAAAATTAACCATGCATAATTACTTGGAATAGTATTTTAGTTAGTTTAAAATGTATAACAATCAAACGAAATGTTTAAATTTTAAAAAAAATACCTATAACAGAGCTTTTTAAAAAGTATTTCGTGTTGGTAATATATAATTACTTTGAGGACCAGGATTCTGTATTTCAAAGTAGTTTTATGAATATATAATATTCTATGATAGCCGCTGTGAGTTTTTATAATCCGTTTCAAATTAATATTCTAGTTTTATTAAATGTAGGAAATAAGCTCCTTTGCTATAGCGTGCCCATGAGGAAATCCAACTGGGGAAACTATATATATAAAAAATAGGGAGTTTCTGCATAGTAAAGCTCGATATTATTTCTTTAAAAAAGTAAGTATATTTTATCTAGTGAATCGCTTTAATAACCGAAGTTAGTCACGTACGTACAATGCCTTGTTTTGATTTATGTGCTTAAATATTGCTATTCGGGATTGTTAATAGATTGCTTTCTGGCAATCAACGATAAATTATTAATCATTTATTGGCACTAGACTTGTTCGGGATCTCTAACTTCGGGGGAAAAAGAAAATCCGGGAAATTGGATGTTTCCGCAACTCAGAGGGGAAAATTTATTTTCCGGGATTTTTTGTTGAAAATTAATATTAAAATGTTACAATTAAGGACTCTCTATCAATGTGACGTCCATATTTAATTTCTACCGCTGATGCCGATACATTTCCTCTAAACTCTACCTTCATAATATCCATCACATTATCGTAAAAGCCCGCTTCTGTGGCTGCATGGTCTAAGGTGCTACTCTCGCAATAGACTAGACCACCGATGATGGGTAGGTAGATCGAGGTTCGAATCTCAGTCAGATGTACTCAGGGTGTTTTTCCAAAATGGTTTACACTTTCATACCACGAAAATTCGGGTACACGTCCTCTAAATATAACTTTCTAAATTCCTAAAATCATTGGAGTAATTAGTACATAAGACCCAAATGTAAGACTCGGTTCTAAAAAAAAATTATCATAAAAATTGTTAGTGCCTAGACGGGTAGTAAGAGTTGATGAAAAAACACACACACACACAAATAAATCAACTCCCAAAGATAGGATAAATCTCCAAACTATTAGGAACAAGAGTAAAAGTGTGTCTGAGTTTCGTCTTCTCTCTTGTTCCCGACAACACTGTATTCACACACCGCTGTTGTTAGAACATCTTCCCACCCCCCACCCTGTCTTCCCCCCTCATCATTCCCGCTCCTTATAACGTGATCACGTAACCGCCGGACAATACTAAGCAAAGAGGAGGGAGTGAACAACCAAACAATTGAGTATAATGGAATGCAGTTAGAAAATGGCAATAGCGTTGTGAAATTTGAACAGAGACTTCGCCACTCACACGATATTATTTTGTGTGTCTACCGTTAGAATGAAAGCGTGAGATTTTTTTTATATTTTTTTTACGTTTGAGGGACATTTCCATATTTTAAAAGATCCTAATGACCTTCAAGTTCAAGCAAGTCAATTTATTTTGATTGGATCGTTTACAGTTTGAATCGTGATGGGCTAAGATATAGGCCTTTAAAAATACTAAACAACAAAACAACAACAACAAGGTCTTACAAGCTTCAGTGGCCGAATGGTCTAAGGCGTCACTATCACGTTAGGTTGGCTTGCTTATGATTGGGAGATCGGTGTTAGAATCCCGGTCGGGTCTACTAAGGGGGGTTTTCCCTAAATGGTTTCCCACTCTCGTTCCACACAAATGCAGGTAGATTACCTTACCTCATAAATGCTTCCTTCCTCGTCCCTACCTCATTAGAGTAACTATCATAATATATGCGTACAACCTGAACAGGTAGTAAGATGCGGTAATTAATAAAACTAGGATTTAAAATTTGTCATTTCAGAATTATTTTTTTTTCACAATCGGCTAATGTGTGCACTAAATTAATGTCATTTTGTCAAACGTATCACTTAATAAAAGTTTGAAAGGAATGTTATTTCCGCTAGCGTCATGTTAATTTCTCGCGTCTTCCCCATAGCCACGCCATTCATCAGACCGTAGCTTTGATCCGTGTTTATCAGAGACTCGTGACGTCATATAGAAGGACGACATTGGTCGTGGTGAAGGAATTGGGGAGGGATACGCGATGTTCAAAATGTTTTAAAGGCCACTTGTTAAAAGGGCGTGAGAGTGATTCTTTTAACACTTTTATTACGCCGCGAATCATCCAGTCACGGCAAAAGGAACCATCACATTTATGTTCTATAGTAGAAACATAGCTACAGTATTTATTCAAGAGTGGACTATATACACTTTGGTTTGTCTTACGGCAGCTCTCAAACGTTTACCCCCACTCACACCACGTGAATATGCGCAGAGGGTATTTGTGACAAACTGAGGTTTTTTTTTTTAGCACCACGCTTTACTATCCGTTCGGGTTTTACGTTTGAGAGCTTATTAACAGGGCTGCATAGTAGATCACTATAGAAATTTTAAAATCCCGCATCATTTAAGAAGTGGTTTGATATTTTTAAATTTGGTTTTCACCAAGATGTAGGGGAAAATCATCAACAGAATTATGACCAGTTGAAGACTCTAAATTTTAAGTGAAAGTTTTTTTTTAATTCAACGATGCTTTACGCAGATTTTTTTTTGAGCACTACGTCTTACTACCCGTTTAAGTTATAGGTCTTTAAACTAATTAATAATGCACTACTGTAATAATTACTTATTGGCTTTAGGGATAGGGAAGGTTATATTGATAAGAAGTGTACCCGCATTCACGTGAAGAGAGAGCGTGAAAAACCATTTTGAAAACACTCTAAGTACATCCGACCAAGATTCGAACCTCTATATCCCCATAATCGGCAGTCTAGTCTAACATGAGAGTAGCGCGTTAGACTATGCGGCCACCGAGGTGGGGTTTTTTTACTGTAGAGATTAATGTAAAACGTTAGAAACTTAGATATAGCCATCCTTTATTAAAATCTTGTTTTGATAGGGTGATAACAGAAAATGTTAAGATATAACGGGATTATTTTAATTGGATTTTATATATAGTTATCAGCGCTGTTATTTTTCCACTGGGACTACGACTAGGACTACTACAAGGACTACTACGAGCTCCCCTCGGAAGGAAGAAAGGAAAATAAAGTAGATAATCTCCAACCCCCCTCCCCCACTTTTTTTTTTACGAGAACCCACTGCTTACACCCAATTGTATGGGAAAAAAGTCTGATTTCAAGTTCGTCTGCGTCCAAACTGGCCTCTTAAGATTCCATATCACAGCGGATTAACCGTGAAATGAGTCACAAGTCCACGCTCAATACGTAAATCGCTTCTAAGTACAGTATTCTGTATTCTTCGTTTGATAACAATGTAATTGGCATAAGTGGAATTTTTATATTTTTTTAAAATAATTATCTTTCAATTTTTATAATTTAAAAAAATATAGTGACACAGTTTCTCTGGTGTCAATTTCACTGCTCATGTAAAATACAGGAAACCCACACTACGATGTGACTTATGGTTGGAGCTAAGTTAGGTGATATCCGGAGGGCTCTTTAATTTTGTATCTTTGACGGGGCAGTAAGTAAGTTTGAATTAAATCCAATATAGTTGAAAAATGACACCAGGGTTTGGGAATCGAAACCGGGATGGTTTATCTAGTGAGGGCTGTATCCGCAACCATTTCCATCTTTGAATAAGTAAGTTGTTATCTTTCTCGTCTACATAGGTTTACGTCTTATAAAGAATTGTGTTTTTAGTATATTAAAAATTAAAAATAATAAACTTGGGTGACTTATGTCAGCCAAGAAAGAAATACGAGCTTTTATCATAATCTCGCTCTAGAATAAAACTTTTATTCAAGAAACGTCGATCACATATTTCACATAAATTACTCAGGATCAGTGAGAAATAATTTATTTAAATGGAAACAATTTTAATTTACTTTTATTTCAAGTCTTACTACTCGTCAAGGCTATCTGAATATTTACACTGGTAGGGTAGGAATTATAAATATAAAATTTAAAGAAAGTGTACCCGAATTTGTTTGGAGGACACTATTAATGGAAAACTATCCCAGCTGGGATTCAAATTCCAATCCCACCACCCTAAGAAAATAAAGAAAGTCAAGACCAACGGCTTTGTCTGCGTGCCCACAGATGTGGGGTATGGAAGTTATGCATCAAATAGTTGTATTTCAAATAATTTTAATTTAGTACTGTGGTTTGATTATTGTTTATATTATTACAGTTCAACACCAAGGATATTAACGACTTATTCTAAGTGTTAGGGACGTAGAAGGTAGTTTAAATAAAATGCACTTTCATTTGTGTTGAAATAATAAAATAGTGAAACCAGGGTGATGAATCAAATATTTAAAAAATAATCACATTTTTCTATATAGCAGTAGAAATTTATTTTTACTAAACCTATAATACACTTCAAAATATGAAAACAGTGACAAATAGCGTAGGAGTTCTATACATATTAATTTAAATTTTCTGCTCTCAAAGTGAACTTTTTTTATTTATGCTTGCTTTTTATCATATTATGCGACAGCATTAATGTTTTATTTCATTCGATGTGTTTAGGTTTTATCAATCCAATATCGATTGTTTGAAGAAACATATCCATAAAACGGACACTTATTTTCTTTATTACATTAGGAACTCTAAAGCTAATTGCCGCAATTAAAAGTACGCCACCTATCCCTATCTTGAGATAGTTCTATCCAGTCCACCTCATTAAATCCTATCTCTTTCAGGTCCACTCCACGCAAATAGAGAATTTATCAAACAACCATTTTAATATGTGTAATATTACAAAAGAATAACTTTAAAATTAAAATATTTCATAATCATAGCTGTATTTTATCACTTTGGTTTAGTTTCAAATAAATACAAATTATTTATATGAAGTATTAGAGCGTCTAAAAGTATTTTTTAATCGTTATTGCTAAAATAAAGTAATTTCTCTGTAACAAACACCATAGTCACCTTATGAGAATAGAAAGTCCAAATTGCGTGCATACCAAACAAAATTATTGGTTTCTAATTAATAGTTTATGGTTACATCATAAATCAGTTTTCATTCAAACAATCAATCAATATTTTTTATCGTGATTAGACAATTACCTATTGAAAAGCAACCAATATGGCAGTGACAACATTCATGGATGTCATCAAATTATATTGATAGTTTGGATAAAATAAATTGGTAATGTATTTTGAATACATTTTAGAAACTCTATACATATTACTCGTATTATTCGGGTAATATGTTTAAATATTACATTAATTTAAAAAGTTATTAAGATAAAATATTACATTTTACAATGGTCGATTTCATTTTGAAATTAGGAATTATAGTTACTTTTCGTAAAGAAAAATATCCAGCCTCGTGTTATAGTGGTCAAAGCCTACTGGCTGCTGACATAGAGGTCTGGGGTTCAATTATCAGCTTGTACCAGGGGATTTTCTTAGAAAGGGGGATAACTCCCATGGTCACCAAGGCTTGGTTAAGTTATGATAATATTTCCATTGGCTCCACCCCATTATTTAATTATCACCATCACCTCATCGGTACATGGAAAAAGCCTCAACAGAAAGGATGTATTATTAGTACATTCGGGCTTCTCCTGGACAACAGTACATTAATACTGGAAAATCTTTCCACAAATTGAGCTACAGTTTGATGTTGATGATTATTATTATTATTAAAGATGAAAATTTACAATTTAATTTAATTTTCGTTGTTATTAATGATTTTGAAATGAGCCACTGTGCAAACCAAACATATATTTATGTGATATTTATTTTATTATTAAGGTATGTATCACCACATAATTTGCCTATGTCAAAAAGGTTTCTTTAATTATATATAGTTTCATACAAACCGGCTCCTGAGCTACTCGTGAAATGGACTCATAGGACACTAGCTGGATGGTTTAGAAATAACCTCCTTGTTATTTATGTGGTTACGACAGCCTTGAACTTTAATGAAGAGCTCGACACACATACCAACATTACCTGAACATCTTTTCATTTGAGAGGGAAAAAAAAACTAACATGCAAAAACATGACAGGGAATAGAGTAGAGAAGTTAGGAGATGCTAACAAGATCGACGAATAAACGTACACCTTATGCTATTCTTGCTCTGAGACGGATATTATTGATAACATTTTCCATTTCTTTACGAGTGACATGGGTGAATAACTATAGGTACCCCTCATTTGATTATAAATGTTACCTAACCTATCTTTAATTTTAGTTTTAGGAACTATGGTTGTTTCTAAACGTGTCACTGCTATCCACTAGTATGATTTTGGTAGAAAGAAACACTAAATAAAACTCACACTTTTTAATTCAATATTATTCTATTTTACCATATTATTGTTAATATTTTATCTTTATTGATACTATATATTAAAAGCGACAGCCTCAGATAAAATGACTTGAAGAATATATATATGAAAAAAATAGCATTTTTTAACTGTCAAAAAACTTTCTTCCGAGCTAAATTAGACTATGTTTAAGATAGCACATAAATATTGCTTTGGTGGTTGTAATAAAGTTAACACGTTCATATTAGTTAGCAAAACAAAAAAATATTGTGAAAAGTTGTTTTATATTATGCTGGGCATTGGTTTGATGCCATGCGAAGCCCTTAGAGTCAAATCTTCCTAGATCTCATTTATAGTAAGTTTTATTGAAGTAATATTGTCAATATGTAATAATGAATAAAAATGTACTTTGCTTACTTGGCTATACCACCTCATAGATTTAAAGATCCGAGAACCTAAGAAATATTTGGAAAAATCAGATAGACTTGTTGTGTTATGTTATTTCATGTAGAGAGCAATATTGTTTTGATAGTCATAAGTATCAAGGTATATTTTGATAAGCAATTCTAGATGTTGCTAATCCCTTGTCACACAATCAAATTTTCATAGAAATAATTTTTAAAAAAGTTTTGAATAAAAGTTACGGAATTGAAATGTCACAAATGTAGCACTGTTCTCTGGAAAGCTTTTTGATGGCTCAGTTTTCATCAAAACCTTAATTTATAGAACGAGTAAAAAAATTTGATAATGTAAGGTCTTAAGTGTCTTTGGCCAATCACAGTAGAGAATATTTTTTCATACAGCGTTGATGCGGCAGTAAGTTTAAATTGTAAACTACATTCAAACTAAAATTGAATGAAATACCATCTATTAAATACGACTGTACAATGTTGTGGGACATAATGTAACTAAAATTAAGAATTATTTCTATGAGCATCTGGAAGAGCATTCAATACTATTGACAGATCGTATAATGAGGTGCTGCTTTACTTCACCACTCTATCCGGAAATCTGTTGTGCGATAGCTGTAACATGTATGAATCAATTTTAACTAAATTTGATAAGGAGATTCCTTGAGCACAGGCCAAACGATGTATGCACATAGTTTTTCAATTGGGTTATTCATTTCAATATGATAACCACTCAAAATGTTTTAGTCTAATATCTCATCTCAAGTGAGTTTAATTTAAAATTCTAAGCATTCAATTGAGTAGGCTGCCTATATTAAATTTTGATATATAATATTGAGAGACGCACGAAAAACTGCTATTTTCTTTGCTTATAAAATAATATTGAAACTAACGTTAATTTATGTTCTGTCCAACTTGATCACCAAGGAACAATATCTACTTCAAATCCAAGGAGAAATTATAGGAGACATTTCAACTTGAGATCCAAAGAGATTTTATTATTGCGCACCTGGGTCTCATCACTCGTAACTCAATATTGGAAAGACTAGCCAGTAGTAATAAAGCAGAGGACACACGAATGTACTAATCGTACATCATTTCCGTGGAGGCTCTTCCTATGTCCCGATGAGATGAGGTGATGGTGTTAGTGAGTATGAGGGTGTGAAACCAGTGGAAACTCTTAGACCTAACTTAAGTCACACTTGATATATAGCTTTGGTTTTCTCATCCTCTCTAGCCCCTAATGTGAGTGCGCCTCAACTATTAGTTTAAGTTGTTAATGTCCTTCTGATCAACGAATTAATTTAAAAAAGTACCACGTTGTTTAAAAAGTACACTTTGCATTTCTTCAGTGGCCTTTTTAAAGACTGACCAGGGCTTGTTTAAACACTAGCTTGTATAATTATGTGATCACCCACTCAGCCTATATTTGACAAGTAACAAATTGGCTATACTCTTTATATCTAACATGGGTTTGTATCTTCATTTATATCTGGCCAATGAGTGTTCTTAAGAGTGATAAGGTCATATCACAGGCTCAGTTTAAACTAACCCTGATGCTTACCACAGTAACAATCTATGCTACGCAAATGCAACTCTTAATATTGATATCTTGAACAAGTTTCTCGTAAATGTATTATTTTGAATAAAGAATCCACGTGAGCAAAACATGCGCAGAAATTAAACAATCAGGGTCAAATGTGCTACACCACATATATTACAGGGCTGTGAATAACATCCTCATAGAAATAACTCCCACATATTACAAGACTGAGAATATTATCCTCATAGAAAATATAACCCCTACACATTACAAGGTTGGGAATAACATCCTCAGAGAAATAACTCCCACAAATTACCAGAATGGGAATAACATCCTCATAGAAATAACTCCCACATATTACAAGAATGGAAATAACATCCTCATAGAAATAACCCCCACATATTACATGAATGGGAATAACATCCTCATAGAAATAAATCTCACACATTACAATAATGTGAATAACATCCTCATAGAAATAACACCCACATATTACAAGACTGGGAATAACATCCTCAAAGATATAACTACAATACTGGGAATAGCATCCTCATAGAAAATATAACACATACACATTACAAGGTTGGGAATAACATCCTCAGATAAATAACCACCACATACTAGGCTATAATGTGGGAATAGCATCCTCAGAGAAATAACCTCTACATATTAAAAGTCTGGGAATAACATCCTACTCGTTTGAAGGTCTATCGGCGTGTTTTATAGGACCACGTCTCAATATAATAATTATCCCGAGCTCGTGAAAAACGGTCCCTTTCGAAACGTATCCTTTGATCGAAATGGCAAGAGGGAACCAGTTCCCACAGTGAACCGAGCCGTGGAGCGCCGTTAGGTCGATGATAGGGATACCAGAGATGTTGGTAATAGTCGTGACCAAACTCTTTGGGAGGCTAACGGGCCGGATCCTCTCGACTTGGACGTAACGCACGCTCCACAGGGGATAAAACTAACTATGTCCAGGATTTATTGTATTAAGTGGGTTTAATGTGAAGTGGAGTTTTTATTTAATAATAATAATTGACTTTAATGGTGAAGTTAAGGGTGCCACCGTTTCTTACACCTAAACAATACAGTTAAAATTAAGTTTAACCAAATTAAATACATAAAAACATGTTAATAAAATAGAAAAACTAGAGCTAAAATGTACATGAATGACATAATATGAGCACCAGAGATTAATTTAACACAAACATAAAATTCACGTTCGTACGCGAGCGCACACACACACAAAAAGAAGGTGTGATTACGGCTCACACTCCTCAATCTCGCGAATGAGCTTCCACACGAAGATTATTTGTGACTTTACGCTTGAAACAATCCAATTATAATTTCTTTACATCGTTGGTTAGGGTATTCCATGAACGAGAAGCTGAAACAGTGAAAGAATTCGAGTAATGATTGGAATAATGAAGAGGAATGAATAAAGTTAGGTTTTCTTGTGATCGAGTGTTGAAATTATTATTAGAGTTGAGTGAGCGTTTACGTGAATAAAGGTATTGTGGGGAGTTGGAAGTCAATAGTTTCTTTATGATGGTTATCGAGTGTAGAGTTCGTCTTTCTTTAAGTCGTAGCCAAGTTAGTTTCTTATAGTATAGGTAAATATGATTACGATCACGATCACGATCACGAGCTTGTAATTTTGTGGACAACTATTCTAAAATGGTGTGTTTTAACCGCATAAGCTAGTTGCAATTTAAACGGTATTGAGTACACCCTGTATAAAATACATTACATTTGGTTGATGAGTAGGGTGGGTAGAGTACCCGTCAGTTGGCCTAAAAGTCATTTGGCCTAAAGTTTAGGCCAAATGACTTTAGGCCAAATTACTTTTAGGCCAACTGTCTTTTAGGCCAAATGACTTTTAGGCCAAATGACCTTTAGGCCAACTGGCTTTTAGGCCAAATGACTTTTAGGCCAACTGGTTTTAGGCTAAATTACTTTTAGGCCAAATGACTTTTGTTGAACTTAACTACATCTTTTTTTTTTATTCGAAATACGTTTTAGGCCAAATGACTTTAGGCCAAATGACTTTAGGCCAAATGACTTTTAGGCCAAATGACTTTTAAGCCAAATGACTTTTGTTGAACTTAGTTACATCAATTTTTTTATTCGAAATACATTTTTGGCCAAATTACTTTAGGCCAAATGACTTTTAGGCCAAATGACTTTTAGGCCAAATGACTTTAGGCCTACTGCCGCGTCTCCGGTGGGTATGGTTGCTTCCCTCCTGCCTGTGATTTTGTTATTATCCTTTCTCCACACTAATACAGGTGACGTTCCCTTTAGGTTACGTTACTCACCTCATTTTAACCTTTCAAGTTAAGTTGGGGTGTAAAGGAATGCAAGTAAAGGTCTATATTGTTACAGTTTTAAAAACGAAAACCTTTTGGTCAAAATAAATCAAATATTTCTCAAGTAGAAACATAGAGTTTTATTTTCTTCACATGGTGAAATCAACACTTGTTAGATATCTGTCATGAGTGTCTTGGCATTTAGTGACAACTTTTTCTCTTTATTTAAAATGTTTCTCATCTAATACCGCTATGGTCATGACATATATTTAACAACTGTTGATATCACTATGTTAAGAAAAATTAAACTCTTATGTTTCTACTGGAGAAATATTTTATTTAGTTTGGCCAAAAAAGTTTTGCTATAAAAACTGCAAACAAACTGGTATTTTCTCGCTTTCCCTATATCCACACCTCAATAACACTTGCATCTCTCTACCTTCATATCTAGATTTTGCTATAGATTTATATTTAGCACCGCGTCTTACTATCCGTTCAGGTTATACGCTTAAGTACTAAATACGCTAATGGATTAGGAATTGGGAGGGTTGAATTTAGAGGAAGTGAACCCGCATTTAAGTGGAGGGAGAGTGAAGAACCATTTAGGAAAAACCACCCCCAGTTCACCTGACCGAGATTCGAACCTCGATCTCCCCGTCCTCGGCGGTCGAGCTCAACACGACTAGCGCGTTAGCTAACTACGCCACCGAGGCGGGTATTTTGCTATAGAAAATTGTGTTTGGAAAGTAAACGTTAAAATACTCACTTTATTGAGGAAGTCCGTGATGTGAATCTGTAACTAATTACCTTGAAATAGTTATTGGTACATCGTGCAGCCTTGCCCACGTGTGATACAACAGGTGGGATAATATAAATGGCGGGAAGGCCGTCTGTTGAGTGATTGGATCCCGGTTCGTAGCCGGATGTTCTACAAGAGAATCTAAACGTTCTCTGATTTGTTAGTAATTTAACTTAAATTGTTGAATATATTTTTATGGAGTAGTGTGTTCATAGTTTAGTGCAACTTGTTGGTTAAGTAATTATTTGGGTTGTATTCTTAAACTTACTGTCAAAAACAGAAAGATATTGTGTAATGTGTGGATGTCTCCTTCCACTACCCCTTCATTCACCATTCTAGCATATTATATTTGTGTAGTCATTGGAAGAAACTTTTTAAGGAAGGAAACGAGAATTTAAAGTCCCTGATTTAACAGTTTTTTTCATAACAAATACATTTAGGGGTGGGGGTTGAAATAAACAAAATACTGCTTCAGTATATATGTTTTGTTTAGTTTTCGAAACATAGTAATCTCAACAGTTCTTGAATATCTGTCATGAGCATAGCACCATTTGACAAGGGATTTTTCTCTTCATTTAAAGAGTTAACGTTCAAATTCTGAGATGGCCACGACAGATATTCTAGAATTGTTGAGTTTACTATGGATTGTAAACTAAACTAAACTTAATTTATTTAATTTGTTTTTGTCAGAAACTTATTTCGTTGTGAAAAGTGCAAAAAATATTAACATTAACTCGGGAGTCCCCTCCCATCCCAACATCGACAATAGGTAATTATATTTGTCTAACATCATATATAAATATTAATATCTTCAGTAATTATTAGTGTCGACAGAACACATGATTTGGTGTTCGTACACATTAAAGTATATTCATAGTTTTTAAACTGTTGGATAAGTAAGTTTCTTCCAGCAGTGACTCAATTAAAAATGTATCTCCAACATAGATAAATATATATAAATATATCTTTTGTAAATTTAAGTACCATTAATTGTGAATATTAATTTATCTAACCTAAGAACACCAGGGGAGGGAGGTTAAGTTATAAGGAAATGCATGAGCATTTGCCTGTAGATAAGGTTTTACGCTAAATATTGTTGTATTTATTTCATTTGAGATTTTAATCAGAGTATAATTTGATGGTTAGCAAGATTGACGAAAATTTAAATAATTATTTATTTATTTAAAGATTTTGTTTTATTTTTGACAGATTAAATATCCGTTATGAACTTCTTAATCTAATAAGGATAGGTAAGGTTGTTTTAGAGGAAGTGTATCCGCATTAGGTCAGAGTAAAGATTTAAAAACCAAAGTGATATACAGGATGTGGAAATACAAGTACATCCAGCCATAATTCGAACCTCAGCCTTCTATCACTATAAATCCTGTCTACTGTGAGCCTGACACCGCAGACCACCTGCAAGTCTCAATTCAGTGACATGCATCTGCTAACTGATCCAAGAGGTCCTGAGTTTGGTTTATTGTTGGACAGAGAGTTTGTAATTGATCAATTACGTGTTTTTTATATAAAATGTTAAATCACTGAAATGGGCTTTGGTCGTTATGTTTAGTATTGGTTAGGGTCGAGCTCTGTCTTCCCGGGTCAGAAACACACACACTTTATTGTGCGCCCAACCATACCGGCTGGTAAAATAAAAAGTGAAAGTAAAGACTAGTATTGGAGGATGCGTCTCTGTGGATACGAGAGAGAGAAAAAAAACAGTTTCTCATGGCCAACTGGCTTCTTCAGCCTGAGGCCTCGCCTGACATTACTGCGGTAGTTATTTGTAGAGGTGGCTTTGCCTGGCCCTAATGACCCGTGTCATGGAAATGTCCTTCATAACCGCTAACATTTCGAACGTGAAAGATTGCGGTAATGCGGATAAAATATTGATGATGCTACTAGGTCTGTGAGTCATGGAAAGGTTTGTCGGCTTCTTACAACATTTGCTGCGATGATTAATCGTAACGGAAATAAATCATTGTTATTTTGGAGTCCACGGCATATTTCGTGCACGATTGTTGACCAGCTATTGTTACAAGTCCAGCAAGAATTACTAGAATTCTGTTGGTATTGTTTATAATCAATGTTTCATATAACTTAAGTTATCTGTGTGACATGTTCTTATAGATCTGTCGACTTCATACTATTGTTGTTTTATTCAGTGTTATAAATGGCTTAATTAGTTCAGTTTGTCCGGCTCGTACGATAGATAAATAATCAAGGTTTTAGTCAATGTTCAATTTTACATGATCACTTACACTTGATAAGTAAATAAATATTCCTGTTTTTTGATTGCATAATCTTTTCAATTCATCTTAATTTGAAAAATATTCCTTAATTAAAAGTTCAAAATCAATTTTATACTATCCACTTCAGTAGACGCGTGGTCTAACGCGCTACTCTCGCAGTGGCCTAGACTGCTGATGGCCGGGAAATCAAGGCTCGAATCTCAATCGGGTGTACAGAGGGTGATTTTTTCCAAAAATTGTTTTTCCACTCTCACTCCACGCAAGTGCCGGCATACTTTCTTTAAAAATATTACTTTCCTCAATCCCTAAAAACATTAGCGTAATTAGTTTTATAATCGTTAATCTGAACGGGTAGTAAGAGACGGGTGCTAAAAAAATAATATTACGACGAAAGTCATGCCAAATACATGTGATATTTTAATAATACTAGTTTATCACTAACCTAATCCAGTAGGTAGGAATGATGAAGGATGTTTAGAGGAAATGCACCCAAATAAGCACGAAAAGAAGAGAGGGAAATCCCAATGATAAATCATATGTGGGAAACCACCCCAGATCACCCAGCCAAGATTCGAACCGACAAATCAGTCTTGACGAGACTGGTGCTTTAGAGTTTATACTATGTGACCACCGGTGCGTGTTTTCTATTGGGGGAAAAATATAATGAATGGAGATAAACGGGTGTTATATTAACTAGGTACAATCTTAACTCACAAACGCTGTTGTTTTCCCAGAAATCGCACCTTTATTTACAAATAAGCAAATAAAGAAGATCAAAACCTTGAAATGGTCAATTCCCCTCTTCCCTTCCCCATCTCCTCTCCTAATATTCATGTTACAGTCAAATTTTAATAAGAAGGTACTTTAAAGAAAATACAAACATATATTTTATTGGCTAACATTGATAGACAAATATTTTATTAGTGTTAGTTTATAGTTATTGATAGTATAAATTATATCAAAAGTGACAGTTGCATTTAACATGAATCTACGTTGAACACGTGAAAGTAGATCTACAGTCTGATTTTCATAAGAACTGGAAAATTCATGTTGGCCCAATGATGGAAAAACAAATATTGTATTAACATTCCTAGCCCGTTTAGTTAGTAATGTAAAGAAAGATAAATTGTTTGTAAGATTTTTACAACTTTTTTATATTAACTTCTTAATTAATCAATCAAATAAGACACGTTTCTAGAATAACAAATTTTAGTGACTTTCAATCAATGTTGGTGGTTGAAAGTGTAATTCCTATAAATATCAGTGAGAACTACTACTAGATAGTAACCCCCCCCCCTCTATCTGGAAGAACAATTTAAAAATAAATCCAGCTCAAGATCGAGGACGCTTTCCCTTATCAACACTTGGCCATGTCTTAAAAAATGCCAACTTAATTAAACCCTCGGTAGTAGATTTAATTATTTTAAGATACCAAAACCACATTCCACTGATGCCTCGACAATATAAATATCTTAAGATATTTATATGACCGTCTGGTTGTAGAGGATGCTATTATCCAGTCAGTCCTGTTTTATTTTCAATTCATTCTCATTATTTTAGCTGCCAGGTAAACCTTAATCTTTTATCAAAACTGGACTGTACAACATTCTTATGTAGCGTTGGTCTTGAGGCGGAAACCAACGTTATGTTTATAACGTATGTTGAAGAGTTTGTTGTGAGTGGAAACTATTCCCCTTTATGTCGAGTTCCCTGTAAGACTTTCCCCTCACATATGCCTGAGAATGACAGGTGTAATTCCCTCCATACGTCTGTCCCAGTCTACATAGCCTGTGCAGACGGTAGCCGGATTGTATTACAGAACAACATGACAAACCTTTTTTTATTTTACTAGACTTTCATAATAAATAAAGAGCGCTATTTTAGAGAGAGAGATACATTGACAGACAAAGTGTGAGAATATAAACATAAAGTGAGTGGTTTGTTGAAAGTATGTGTAGTAAAATTACATTAATTACTTCCTTAATGGAGCAATAGTCACTCTTATAGGATTTTTAAAGTTTCTATTTAAACATATTTTTAATTAAAGTTTTATAATGGTAATGATGTTGGTGCTATTTGCAATTATATAGTCATAGACTATTCAATGATTCTATATTTAAAAAAAGTAAAATTAGATTAAACATAAAATAATGTATTAAATAATCCTTATTATTATTATTATTATTATTAATTATTTTATTAGCACGCTAACGTGTAATGGTAGGGTGATTGTGAGATGAAATGGAGGACCTACAGTTTAACGTGGAATCCGAACCAGAGGCCTGGCATTCCTCACATTCACAAGCAGTGATTAATACACATCTTGTCAGAGGTGAAAGAAGGGTTTGGCATAATCCTTTTTAAATTAGAACTATATATGTGCGTGTGTGCATAGCTTTTTTTAAAATTTCACATACCCCCTAAAATATATTCACGTAACCTGTGGGGTTTAGCGTACTCCAAGTTATATTTTATTATGTCATCCCCATCCTTACCCTTAAAATATAAATATGCAGATATCCCGGATGGGTTGTAAGAAATGGAAAGTTAAATTAAAAAAGGTAGTTTTAAACTCGAATTAATTTCATTTAAAACAGCATGAACGTAATTAAGGCCCCCATCAAAATGAATTACTGTTGCCACTAAAGACTCAACTAAAATCTCTTTTATACCACACATAAAAGATTGACTCATGACCTTGACTTTTGATACCTTCTATCAAAACTCGTAATATATTATTCTTCTATTTTTTTTAATGGAGAAGAGGATGGGTAAAGATGATTGTCGGAACCTGAATAACCGAATGACGCCTGTACAGTGGCAGCATCCGGGATGAGGTTCTGAGATCATTATCTCGGCGTGACTAGGATGGTCAGGGTGACCGCTTGACTACGACCTGACGGCCTCTCGATGGACCAATTACACAGTCTCTTTGAAGACTAGGGCTTCTTCGCCCCGAGGTGGGATAGGAGCAACCTTGACTGCAAGGATGTAAGGGGTGAGGGGGGTATATAGCCTTGCTTGTTCTAGAGGTATAAGGCCGAATGACAGTGAGTAGTTATATTCAGAAGACATATATCTATTTATTTTAAATACAGATCCTCAAAGAGTGATGCAATGTGGGACAACCGAAGCCCAACTAGTATATACCTCATTTACGATAGGAGTGTATGTGATGGCTAGCAGAAGTTTCTGTATTACAAACATTAACCTGAAGTATTTACAGAATCGTTTCTTAACACTTTTTATAAATATGGTTATATTAGTAATAAAATAAAAATGATTATTTCCACATAGCTTAACTTTAGCTACTTTCAACCAATACTTGCAATAAAGAACCTTCTGCTGTCACTTAACTTCAATCCCACCGTAGATTAGCTATAGAGCCAATGGTGTAAGATACAGTCCAATTTTCTTAAGAAGGGCCATTTAGAAAACCCAAACTTATATAGAGGATATTGTTAAGATTTAGCCATATCATTGTTGTTATTCAATATATATATCTCAAAATTGACCATTGCAGATCATATTACTTGATGCATGAATAAATTAAAGTAGTTTTACCATAATCCTGTATTTGTTAGATCCTGTCCTTCCTACAATGCAGCTGTGAGATTTATTTTGAGCACCGCGTCTTATTGTGGATTCAAACGTTCGCCGAAAAACAAGCACAGAACAGAAACGGGTTCACGTGATAAGCTCTAAACCAATCACAAGATTTCCGCTTTATCGTCGCGAGCTGTTCTGTTGAAGTTCAACTTATCTCTACTTTATCTGCTCTGCCTGAAATCTTCGTCACAGGAGAACCAATCAAGTATTAGAACCAACCATCTCAAATCAGTGCGCATGCGCATTTGACAACGCATGCACTCTACAGCCAGAAGAACGCAGACAGCTTCGTTGGCCGTTGTGAGGAGATATGAAATAACCCGTTAATGGAAAGCGTTTGTGTCGATGTATGAGATCGTACCACGACACAGAGTTATAATTTGAAAACATCCATCGAGACAATTATCTAAAATATATGTTTATCTACTAGAAAATAAAATATGTTGATAATGAGGTTTTAAGTTAGCGTTGCAATGCATCATGGGTCAACATACAGAGTGTGAATTGCTGCGTTATTCAATCAGATTCTGCTTTCTATTGATTCGACGAATGTGTGAATCAAACTTTACTACTCTTCAGAGTTTTCCACATACTGTTTTTGGACTATCGGGTAGGGATGAGGAGATATAAGGGACACACACACACACCTTATTTAAAGAAAAGCACACACGGTAAATTCTAACACCGACCTTACATCCACCAGCAAGCAAGATGAGGTTGAATCCCTATCCAGTTCTTAGACCAGTCAGGAGTGCTAACAGCTCACCTACTGACAGTATAAAACATCCTCAATGGAGTATAGGTTGGAGTTGAACCTCTGTCCAGCTCCTAGACCAGTCAGGAGTGCTAACAGTTCACCTACTGACAGTATAAAACAACCACAGTGAGTTTATGTTGGAGTTGAACCTTCTAGTCCAGCTCCTAGACCAGTCTAGGAGTGGCTAACAGCATCACCTATTGACAGTATTAAAACATCCTTCAGTCGCAGTATAGGTTGGAGTTGAACCTCTTCCAGCTTCCTAGACCAGTCAGGAGTTCTAACAGCTCACCTACTGACAGTATAAAACATCCTCAGTTGAGTATATGTTGGAGTTAAACCTCTGTCCAGCTCCTAGACCAGTCAGGAGTTCTAACAGCTCACCTACTGACAGTATAAAACAACCTCAATGGAGTATAGGTTGGAGTTGAACCTCTGTCCAGCTCCTAGACCAGTCAGGAGTGCTAACAGTTCACCTACTGACAGTATAAAACAACCACAGTGAGTATAGGTTGGAGTTGAACCTCTGTTCAGCTACTAGACCAGTCAGTAGTGCTAACAGCTCACCTACTGACAGTATAAAACAACCACAGTGGAGTATAGGCTGGATTTGAACCCCTGTCTAGCTCCCGGGGTCAGAGTTGGCCACGACAGTCGTGTCGACCAGCCCCCCATTACTCAATGTAATAACAAGGAACGGTTCCTAAACCGTCCCGATCAGGAAGAAGATGCTGATGGAAAGTTGGTGTCAGGAAGGGCTGGTGCCTAAAGGAAACACTGTGACCTCTCGACATTTACGATACTTCACGAGAATTTTGACTGCCTCCAACTACCGGGGAGGAAGGGAGGAACATTCTTACCACCTTTCGGCTTCTGACTCCGGAAGTGATCGGAGTAACTGGTTATTCAGGAAGATGGCTGTAAATTAAACTAGAATTTTTCTAAACTTTATTTATAGTATTTTACGCACACTTTCTAAATACATGTCTATATCGGTATACGACTTGCTATCTGATAGAGTTATTTACCGGAAGTCTAGTGACCCTGGTTTGAATCCAAGCTATTTTGACGAATACATTTAATATTTAAATAGCTATTAGATGTTGGATTTTGCTCTCTTTTTGATAAAAACAGTCTAACGCGCTACTCTCACAGTAAACTAGACTTCCGATGACGGGGAACTCGAAGATCCAATCTGTCGGGTGTACTGAGAGTGGTTTCCCAAAATTGTTTTCCATGTAAATGCGGATACACTCCCTAAAATATAACCTTCCTAATCCCTAAAACATTATCGTAATTGTACTAAGCGTACAAACCGAACGAGTAATAAGACGGGGTGCTAAGAAAAAAAAAGAGAAAAATAATAATATTATACAATCCTACTTTTTTTACCGCTCACCGTGTCTCATACCCATCCGAACTATGGATGAGAAGGTATGATTTTAGAGGAAATATACCCGAAATTGCATGGAGGGAGAGTGGGAGACCATTTAGGGTAACAACTTTTGTGTACACCTGGTCGCAATTAGAGCCCCAGCCTCCCCGTTATCGGCAAACCAGACCAGATGAGGTTGACGTCTTTACCCACGTGATCACCAATGTGAATAAAAAATATAAAATAAATATAAGCACATGAGTATATGTTAGACAAATGCAAGTAACTTTTTTAAATTAGCACTGCGTCTTACTACCTGTCCAGTGTTCAGGTTATACGCACATTACTAACGATGTTAATAATTAGGGATGAGGTAAGTTAAATTTAAAGAAAATTTACCCGCATTTTCGTGGAGGGAGAGTGTAAAACCATTTAGGTAAAACCTCCCTCAATACACCCGACCGAGATTCAAACTCCAATCTTCCTGTCATCGGCTGTCTAGTCTATTGCGAAGTGACGACCCCTTATACCATGAGCCACCAAAACAGGTGAATCACTATTTATAGCTTATAATAATATACACTTGTTAAAATTGTGCAATAAAACGTTGATGGCCAAAGCTAAAATTCAGAAGTAGTGTACCTGAATTTAATTTTAATTTAAAAAAAAATACCGCTAAGCATCCGCCCTCATTTTCATGGAGGGAAAGTAGTGGAGCAATTAGTAATAAAAACCACCCTCAATACACCAACTTGGATCCTTACTTCCAATCTCCCTGATCAGACTCTATGAGCCTGACATTAAGTCCGCGTGTCCACTGATGAGGGCCAAAGTGTCTTAACATCTTCAGCAGCACAACGCCTAGACGATCACACCCACGGCCGAGGTGATTTAGTGTATATGTTTAAAAATAAACACACACAAATAAATAAAAGGAACGACCATGGAATAAATGTGTTTGTTGTTGATGTACGAATATCGTGCGTTGTATAAAGGAGCATATCCAAAGAACTACACCTTACACCTTCAGGTGTTTTGGTGTTGTCCGTCACACCCACCCGAACGCACGCCTGACCTCCACCTTAACAAGCAGGAACATCTATCGGCATTGTGCCCACATTCTCGAGTCTCGCAAGAAAATATAACATCGTCGTCCAGGGATGGAACACTAAATCCAGCCATGTTCCTCACTTGTTATTCGCGGAAGAAGAGCTGTAAAATGCAGCACCGCGGTGCATATGTACGAGCAAAAAGGATCTATGTTTGATTTATTTGAATTGATTGCACGTGTTTGTGGGCGAGTGCTTAGTATAGTATTACACTCTCACATTTATTTTAGAAAGTTCTTAGATAAAATATATATGATGGAACTTTGACTCTCAATCAACATATTTGATCAAATAATGTTTTATAAATCTTTTATAAAATATAATCACTATAAAACCAGTACTAAGGTTTTATAAAAGAAAATGGCGATACTTGAAGCATAAGATGCAGATTTAACATCTAATTGTACTGTATGTACAGGTTGCTTTCTTATATGACACAAAATACAAATTTATATATTTTTTAAGTTATGTATGTTTTTCATGTAATTAATGGTGGCAATTTGAAGCGCAGCTTTTTAAAAGTTGTATTTATCCATTTGTAACTAGTTTTTATTTAATTCCGCATCTTCAATTTCAAGCTATTTTAGCCTGCTTTTATACGAGTATTAAACAAAACTTTGAAATTAAATAATGTAATGTAATGACACATCCCTCATCAAACACGTCCCCAGATTTTATCCTATATTTTTATTAAATAAATATTTTTTTTTATCAAAGAAGTATGTTCATTTTATAAAATTAACATAACAGTGTAAAATGTCCTTAGAGTGGTATAGGAAAACTTGGAGAGTCTGGTTTGGCAGCACGCGCGGATACGTTTAATAATGTACCGTTTGTCAATGACTTCGTCCCCGTATCAATATAATACAATTCTCGTCGTTAAAAGTGGGTGTACAGTTCTAGGTTAAGTTAATTTTATTGTGCTGATATGAGATTATGTTCAGAAAATTCAAATTGGAGGTCTATTAGATTTTTTTATTCATCGTACACTTTATAGACACATAGATTGAATCAGAAAATTACTTTAAAACTAACTTAACATAAAACAGTATTAAGAATACAACAAAAAGTGAACTCTCTTAGCTCTTAAATATTTACTAATTGGATAGCCGAATAAATGTGTACAAAAAAATAAACAGGGGATTCGGAAACTCATAGACCAAACTGCACATATAGCTTATTTGAACCAAAGTAATGCAAAATTTCCATACACTTACATCCGGAAAACTATGTTAATACCATTAAATTTTGTTCAAAGTTTCAGCGCACAGCACCAGGAGAGCAAAGCTGTTTAAACATGCGTGTACAACAGGTTGCATAGGAGCTAGGTGCATGGCCCTGCAAATGTATTAATGGCAAGCACTTTCTGTGATGTAGGACCGTTAATGTAAGACCTCAGCAAGTATTTACATTTCTAGATGGACTGGTGTGTTATTTAATATTAATTGTTATATGCTCTGCTGCCGTGCTCCAAGATGTCGAGGTGTGTAGTGCCACGCACCTAACTCCTATGCAACCTGTTGTACACGCATGCTTGAACAGCTTTGCTCTTCCAGCGTTTTACGCCGAAACTTTGATCACAATTTAATGGTATTAGCATAGTTTTTCAAATGTAATTGTACAGGGATTTTATATTATTTTTGGTTCAAAGAAACTATATGTGGAGTTTGGGCTATGGGTTTCTGAACACCCTGCTTATTGACTGTCACCGTTAACACCTAGCTTAATAACTTACGAATTTATTTAAGGGGTAGGAGTGAGTAAGGTAAATTAGAGTAAGTGCACCCGATTAGCGTGTAGGGAGTTTGGTAAAATCACAGTGATAGCTAATGATTCACGTGCGGAAAACCCCTCCGGGGGCATCCGGTCAAGATTAAAATCCTGACCTCCCCGTCAGAGGCAATCCAGTCTAACGCAAGACCACCGGTGTGAATACACCTGGAATAAAACTGATGTATTTTATATTTGTGTAGACTTCTGACCACTCAGTCAAAATAGCGGGCTAATTGTTTCTTAAGTGAGGATTAAAATAAAATAATATTAGTTTATTCTATAAATTGAAAAATGATGGCTGGACACGGGAATTGACCACAGAACTTTAAGATTAATAAGGCAAAGCTCTAATCACTAAGCTATCCAGGAGTCGTATCATGCTTAGGGTCATTCTTCATTCATATTTTAAGGCAGAGTCTATGATGGACGTGTGGAAATTGTCAGCTATATGTGAATGATCAATTAAGATCACGGGCTATTAGATAACGCTTTATGCTGCCAATAGAAAAATACAATGACAACTGTATGAATGCGCATATTAATATGGATTAAATAGCCAAGCTATTATATTTGTTTATTACGGCTATAGCCGCTTTCAAATAAAATATTCTGGATGGCTTAGTGGATAGGGCATTGGCACACTAAAATAAAAAATCCTGAGCTCGATTTCCGTTTCAAGGTATCATTTTTATATTTTCAGAACATGTTATTTAGAATCGGCTATAAACGTAACTAACAAATATAATAACATGGTTATTTAATCCATCATAATATCAATTTAGTTCCACTAAGTTCACCTGATGATATTTAAGACAACAGGTAGCTAATAATGTTTTCTAATAAATTGTAAAACCTATTAAAAAAGTTGATATTTTACCTAGTATTGAGTTTAATAAAGTATCGAAGGTATCTACAATTAGCTATTTAAATTCTTGACAGCTTAATTACTTATATAACCTTAATATTTTTAAATTCGTGAGAGCGATCATTAGTGAGATAATTGCCCAAGGATTTTATTTTAAAGGTGAAAGAGGTAGTGAGCCATATGAAGTACATAATGACCCGCTTCGGTGGGCACATAGTCTAAGGCACTAATCTCGATATAGACTAGACTGCCGATGCTGGGGAGATCAATGTTCGAATCTCGGTCATGTGTAAGTCTACTGAGGAGGCATTTTCCTAAATGGTTTTCCAATTTCCTTCCACGCAAATTTGCATACATTTCTTATAATGAAACCTTTTTCATCCCTAGCACATTAGAGTAGTTAGTATTTAGGCGTATGATCCAAATGGTTAGTAAGATGCGGTGCTAAATATAAATAAAAATAGGTAATGAAGTTCAAGATAAAATATATACGAAATACGAGTAACGTCTGTAAATTAGAGGAATTGTTGTATTTAACCTGGAGTTACTCATAATTTGTTCAAATATATGTTTAAAAAATTACACCTAAACAAAGGAATCAAATAGGAACCTTTGGATTATTGTGCTAATGATATACCAATTTAATATATAGTTTCATTCTTAGCTATAGGTAATATAATATTTACTCATTCTAGGCTTAGTACAAGAAACCTGGATAGCTCAGTGGTAAAGGATTCGATACCCATGACCTTATATCATTAATCATCGTATATTTAAAACCAATTTGTAAATACCCATAACTCCTGTACCAATGTTAGTTTCAATATATTGTTTGATATAGGCCCTATACTCTTAAACAAACGTGTATTTTAACTATAGCCTATAATTTAATTTTTTTAATTCATTAGACATAAGTTTTTAGGTTATATCGCAATCAATACTAATACCAACTGTGAAGTTTTGGTTCAAACACCAGTGGGATTGAAGTTTATAGGCTCCGTGCAAGGTGCACACGATATTTGAAAATTCACGACGCGAGCGCGTAAGAAGGCCACGTTTTTAAATTCTTCCAAGCGTCATCATGTTCACCGCGATCAAATACTTGGAAATCCTAAAACATAACTCACCGTTTATCACAAACCACTATGAAAATCACAGTAGTTTTTTCAGAATTTGCTACAAAAACCTTAAAAGACATGAGGATATTATTAAAACTCCCATATTCCAATTGGTTTGCTTTGAAAAAAATTCTAATGAAAGAACTATAATGAGGTTTATAATCCAGACATATTTTCACTCTGTGTAAAAGTTTTTTCCTAATTGAGATAGATGGGTGGTATAAGTGTACGAAATGATCATTGTGAGCTAAATTCTATTTTGATATAAGACTCATTCCTCTAACACCAATACTTTTCATAGTTTGATGTGGTTAGTTACAAGCGCTTCACTTGCGCCAGGTTTTCGATAAACTGAAGATTGTCAGAAAGACTAGTCCATCATTCCATTACTACATTTATTTTTCCTGAGCTACCATTACTAGCTTTTCAATAATCATTTTAATTATGTTAAATACTTTAAATCACTTTTGGTTGTACACTCTATTTGTAATATATTCCACCTTTCTTGTAAATTAGTGAGTAGATACATTTTAAATTTATAATTGTTGTCCACTTTGTCCGACAATAATTATTCAGCTCGGTCATTAATAAGTCTACCTTGTGTGTTAATTGTCCCAGGTTTGATTCCCAACATGCTATATATTAATATTTGGTCAATTGTCAGCCTAGAAACTGGATGTTGAGAATTTATTTGCAAACGAAATGAGTTTAGTCATAGAAGTCCACGTTAAATTAGGGTAGAACACCCGCATTTATCAGTGAAAATATATTGTATAGTTAGTGTATTATGAATAAATTATTAAATGAATGATACTAAGTTAATATCATAACTTCTGAAAAATAATTTCGTAATACTTCTATAATAATATTGAAAATATATTTATACCTAATTTTGACCCAATATAAGCTATTGGCTTTATAAAACCACTTAATATTTTTGATAACACTATCCATCGTTTTCAAAAATTAAGATGGTATTTTATATGTTTATTATTTACATGTAATACCCCTTCATATGGTTGTAGACTTAATTATGTCTGCCTTATGATGAAACGTTTTGTATTATTTTCCGAATCTCGTGTTATTTCCTCCACCCTTGTTACATGATTACTCGCTACTAAAGCTTTTCCCTTTGCCAATGGGCCATTCTTGAAAGGGATGTAGTGCGTTATACTAAGACAAACCAACTATTATTATTAATTCCATTAGTAAATAATTATTATTCCTTTAAAGCACAATCATCAATCAATGACCGAACGGCATGATGAATCGGTCTATCTAACTATCTTAAGTTTATCGAAAACCAGGCGCGCGTGAAGAGCTCGTAACTAACCACATCAAACTGTGAAAAGTATTGGTGTTAGAGGAATGAGTCTTATATAAAAATAAAATTCAGTTCATGATGATCATTTCGTACACTTATACTATCCATCTATCTCAATTAGGAAAAAACTTTTACACAGAGTGAAAATATGTCTGGAGTAAAAACCTCATTATAGTTCTTTCATCAGCAAACAATTTTTTCAAAGTCAACCAATTGGAATACGGGAATTTTAATAATATGTTCATGTATTTTAAGGTGTTTATAACATATTCTGAAAAAACTACTGTGATTGTCCAAGTAGTTTACGAGCAACGGTGAGTTATGTTTTAGAATTTTCGAGTATTTGATCGCGGTAAACATGACGACGCTCAGATTTTCCCTGCAAGAACTTACGAAGTCATCACGAGTCGCGCCACCAGTACTGTTGCACATAGCCTATACGTGGTGCAAATCCGGTTGTATTATTTTATTTTGTCTAGAACATATCGATCTTATTCAATCTTACTTACTAACTATTTATTGGCCTCCACAAAATTTTAAATTTTAACTATTGTCACCGTGTTTCACTACCCGTTCGGGCTATACGCATATGAACTAATTAATCTAATGTGTTAGCTATGAGGAAGGTTGAGTTTATAGTAAAAGTACCCGTGTTTACATGGAGGGAGATTGGGAAGCCATTTAAGACAAAATAATACCAGTAAATAAGGCTGGAATTAGAACCCCAGACCTTTTGGTCATCAGCAAGTCAGATTAGGTGGATTTGACGTCTCAACCCTTGTGTCGACCGTTTTAATAAACCAAAGTATTCAAAACTGTTGTTCTTCACTAGGTAGCTTCTAACAAACCTCTTGGTTGGTGATCAATGGAAGAGAAAGTGACCCCAGGGCACGGCCTGGTAACTTATGAGTCGCGCATCATCTTCCTGCCTTGTCTGCTGGAGGTCTCTGACGTAACACACGCACTAAGTGCGTGAGACGTAAGTTGAGAGGGAGATGGAACAACCATCTCATTGGCTGAGATTCTGCTCCTATTGTCTCATACTTCCAGTATCGTGGGTTAACAGTAGGTGGAGAAAGTGTTTATTAATGAGGTTAAGTGATTTAACGTGTACTTTCTAAACGCATCACTCTATCAGTATGATACTTAACCTAAGGCGCTGCAACTAATAATACACACACAGCCTTGCACTGGAAAATGTACCATTTGGTTACGAGGAAAGCCACATGCACGAATTATTCTAGGTAACTTTTTTTTTCAACAAAAAGATGTGTGGGGAGAACGGGTGGAGTGGTTAACGTGTAGTTTCTGATGAGAATGATTATATCAGTACAGTACTTAGAAACTAATTTAATTCTAGATTAGATATAAAACCAATTACTCAATCCTCCAGCTTTTTATCCACCACTGCAAGAGTGAAATTCCTGATTTCACCGATGGTAAATTTTCCGATCTTTCCCGGAATCGATCTTGGGACCTTAGTTTGGTAAGGTAGTATCCCTACAAACTGACCTGAGGTATCAGACTCGTAAATATTCTACAGCAGGAAATGAAAAAGGACTCTTAAACTCCAAACAATCGCTCACATTGAAGAGAAAATGTAAAAGTTGATAATTTTCTATTGTAAAATTTAAATACCAATTAAATATAAAATTATTTACTTATGATATTTATTATTATTAGGTGTTCTGACTTATGACAGTTCCATTCTTTTTGTCAGTGAACTTAGAACGCCAATACGTCTTTTGCCTCCTTCTTCAGCTCCCAGAATTTTCTTCTTTACTTCAAGTCATCCAATATTTGAATCTTCCTTCCTAAGCCTCTCTTTCCCTCAACCTTTCCTTCTATGACGTCGTGCAGAAGACAGTTATTCCTAATGATGTGTTCGGTCCAGTTAGCTTTGTTACAAAGAATCACATCCAAATGGTTCTCTTCTCACCCACACTTCTTAGGATTTATTCTTCATTTGTCACCCTGTCTGTCCACCAGATCTTATCAAGTCTTCTCCAGCACCACATTTCAAATCTCTCCAAGTATTTCTTTTCCATCTTCCTAAGAGTCCAAATTTCTGCTCCATCTAGAATGATTTACAGAATTTTTATGAGCTTGTCATTTAATTCTGATATTATTAACCTCGTTGTGATCGGATGTCAGTTGTTGCCTAGTTTGTATAGTTTAAATTGGACGGGGCATGAGGACTGAATATCAAGTCATAAAGATTTAGAATCACCTTCCGCCAACTTTTGGGTCCTGTACGCCCTGATAATGACTTGGCATCCTCCTACTAGGCAGCTAGTTTAGAATTACTATTATGTTTTCACACCACGTATTACTTCGCCTTCGGGCCATACACATTATATACTAACACTCCTAATGTTTTAAGGATGAGCAAGGTTGAATTTAGAGGAAGTGTACCCAAATTCGCGCTAAGAGAAAGGTAGAACCATTTAGGAAACTCAAACCCTCAATGTATCCGACAGGTATTCAACCCCAATCTTCCTGTAATTAGTAATCCGTCAAAATAATCACTATTGAATACTATGGCCACTCACTTTGTATCAATTTAAATATATTTAGTCATGGGAATCCAAATCAAGACCTCTGTTTTAGCGCGTCAATGCACCATGTAGGGCCTAAAGTTTGTAACTTGAACAAGTGGTAACATAAATACAAATATTGAGTCATCGGTGGCTGTGTTTCTAAAGTATACTTTTAACAGACGATATCACACGTCCATCACAGACTCTGTCTTAATCTATGAGTGATGAATGACCCTGATCAGTCAATTGTTCAGTGCTAGAACATTGACATGCAAAGTCAAGGGCCATGGGTTCAATTCTTGTGTTCAGGTGTATTTTTCCACTACTTGTCCATTTTTTGTGATTAGAATGGATAACATTGAAAGAATGTCAAAATGCTTACAGTTATCCAATTAATGGGACGTATAGTAGAGCACAAATATGTGTTGCAGACGTTTATAAATAAATACCTAATTATTTAAGAAGTAGTTTGATATTTTTTAATCTAGTTCCTACCAAAATGTAGGCAAAATCTGTCAACAAATTTCTGACCAGTTAAAAAACTTAAATTTTAAGTTTAAATAAAAATTCAACGACACTTTAAGCATAAAATGAAACTTTATAAACCTGGTTTTAGCGTTCCACTATAAAACAAAGTCATGCTTTGATAGGCTCACAGCAGAAAATTTTAAGATAATTTGGGATTTTTATATTGGGTACCTATCAGTGCTATTATTTTCTACTGGGAAGAAGCACAGTCTGATAAAGAAGAAAAGGTTAGATAATCGCCACCCTCTTTTAGAGAACCCATTGCTTACGCCCAATTGTATAAAAAAATCTGATTTTTGTTCATCCACATATAAACTATCCTCTTATATACACCAACTATTAAAAAATATTTTTTGAGGTAATCTCTTGACGTGTGAGTACATAAATAGATTCTAGTAATTATAATAATACTCTTGTCACTAAATCTGAGTACAATCTATTCTAGTTCCAGTTAAATAATTTTTTTATTTCGACTAAGACAAGTATTTTTCCAAATTTGGTCTACACATCTCCCCTCCAAGAAAATACTGTAAATATGCATTAAATATTTTTTAATCAGATATTCAGAGGAATTCAACTAATCGTCTTTAATTATCATTTTATTATCCTTGTCCTTAGAATAAGTTAGTTCGTTTTTATCAGATATATTTAACGACACTTTCGAAACCAACTGATTACATCAGCATACAGCCTTTCAAATCAACTGACTCTAAAACAAACACATCGTCCAGTCTCCTGTTAATTAACTCATCATTGTGAAAAGAGAAACCAAAATATATTCCAGCAAATATATGTTTTTCATACGTGTTGGGAATCGAACCCTGAATTCACTAGGGAGACGCGCTACCAGCTGGGCTAATGTATCAGATTAGAATGGTTAATTATTTATGTGCACCATGTCATACTTACCCGTTCAGCTATTATATCTTTACAATAATGAGCTATGGATGAGAAGGTATAATTTACAGGGAAATGTACCCCCATTTGTGTGACGTAGGTAGGGGGAAAAATTAGGAAAATAAAATTCTCAGCATACCCGACTATAATTCGTACCCGATTCCCGTCTTCGCAATCCAGTCTCTTGCGAGTGTGACACTTTAGACTAGAGGTATTCAACCTTTTTATGTCCAAGGGCCAAAGTTTCTGTCCCTTTTTGGCTCATGGACCGCAATATTATACCGAACAATATTAGTACTGAACACTTAATACATTATTTTTATTTTGGCATCCCAGTTTCTCAGCGGTGGTGAGCGAGCACTCGAACACATACTCCAGACTATGTACGAAATCCCGACTATGTAAAAATACTCGACTATGTACGAACACTCCTGACTATGTACGAATACTCCCGACTATGTTCGAACATCCCGACTATGTACGAATACTCTCGACTATGTTCGAAACACTCCCGACTATGTACGAATACTCCCAACTATGTACAAACACTCTCGACTATGTAAGAAAACTCCCGACTATGTACGAATACTCCCGACTATGTACAAACACTCCCGACTGTGTTCGAACACTCCCGACTATGTACGAACACTCCCGACTATGTAAGAATACTTCCGAATATGTAAGAACACTCCCGACTGTGTTCTAACACTCCCGACTGTGTTCGAACACTCCCGACTATGTACAAACACTCCCAACTGTGTTCGAACACTCCCAACTATGTACGAACACTCCCGACTATGTAAGAATACTTCCGACTATGTACGAACACTCCCGACTATGTTAGAACGCACCCGAAATAGTACTCTCCCCCTTGTCTATTAGAGTAGTATTTGCCGGCTCAAGGCACATTTGTACAAAAAGGTCATATTTTTCTACACGTGCTAAGAAAAAATAGTTTATAAAATAACTTAAGATACGTATTTATTTATTATTCAATTATATAAAATATAAATATGTATTTGTAATTTCTTCTGTCGAAATAATTTTATCTTTTTCATGAGTTGGTGGGCCACAAGAAAAATCTCTTAACTTATGTTTCATAAAGTTTATATTATCGTGGTTGGTGACGCAAGGCCCGCAGTTGTGGCTACTGTCTGTTCCCAGGTCTGGCTACCAGTGTTAAATGGAAGGAATCGCCACACACCTAGAAAATACTCGCCAGTAGACGAGCAAAAGTGCTTCAGGCGCGTGAAATAGCAAATTATCGGCGTCACAGTAGTTGTTAATAACAAGGTTCTTGTTCTTAACCGTGTAATTACTCCGTTGGTATCTGGGAGCATCTTGTAAGATGAGGTTAATTCATGATTGAACAGGGAAGGCGCAAGAATCAACGCAAAGCCATGAGAAGCCACATCGGCTTTTGTCGGGTACGAAGTTCCTAGGTCGGAATATTGAATCAAGAGCCAGCCATGTCTTTATTTATATGGTAATATTTTTGTAGGTGTTTTATTTATTCCATTTTCATATCAATGATTAGGTGGCATTCCGTTTACCCCACAAGGCTGTAAGCTGATCCTGCTCATTTCCGCTAGGCTTTGCTTACGCAGGCTGTCAGTTACAATTACATTGGTCCCATTATGACGAACGTGTTAAAAGGGAGTCGTTTTACAACCACATAATTGGAAGTGTTTTTTTCACTAAGCATTGAGATTAGTGAACCTCAGTGTTGATGGATTCAACCTGGCTCAAGGAGCACAAAGAAACTTACGTGAGGTTGAGGATTTGGTGTATTATATACCTAGTCTGTGTCGCAGTCTCATTTCCCTTCATAAAATGTGTTGTAAAAGGTTTAATAGGGCCAGTTTCATAGTCAGATTTAGTACGCCTAAAGTGCGAGTCGATAATAAATACAGGACGACACCTACCTGGACCAAAATGGAATGAGCCAGTTTCGCATATGAAACTGGCCCATTCCATTCAATTTCAGGTAGGTGACGTCTTGTATTTAGTATAGCGCCGCACTTGAGGCGTACTAAATCTGACTATGAAACTGGCCCTAAGGTTGAATGGAAGGGGACACGAGAAAAGTCCTGTGTTTCTGCAGTTTTTATGGTAAAACATTTGTTGATTAAAATAAATATAATATTGCTCCAGTACAAACATGGAGTGCAATTTCCTTCACGTGTTGAAATCAACAATTCCTGAATATCTGTAATGAGCATAGCGACATAAGACGAGGAACTCTTTTTAAATGAAGAGAAAAAGTTTTCATTAAATTCCACGACACACTTGACACATATTCAAGAAATTTTGAGGTCATTGCGTGAAGAAAATTAAATTCTATGCTTGTACTGGGTGAAATATTTTATTTATTTTGGCCAAAAAAAGGTTTTGGTATAAAAACTGCAAAAACGCTTGCCTTTCCTCGCATCCCACCTTAAGTGCGACCGAATCAATACGTAAACAAAATCTCAGATGCGTGCTTTTTTTTTCCTTCAAAATTGTGCAATATGAAGATGGGCATTTTGATTGGCTAAAGTACACGATACAATACAATAGCTAATAGGATGACCCAAAGAATAATGCCACTACCAAGAAAGGAAATTGCTCGCTGTGTTTGTACAACAAACCGCTCATCCTAACGTAGTTACTTACAAACTGCGCGAAAGAAGAGCCTAAGACACATTTGTTCTCTGACTTGCGAAATAATAATAATGATAATATTTAGCACCGCGTCTTACTACCCGTTCGGGTTATAAGTTTAAGTACTAATTACGCTAATGGATTAGGAACTGGGAAGGTTGAATTTAGAGGAAGTGAACCCGCATTTGCGTGGAGGGAGAGTGGAAAACCATTTAGGAAAAACCACCCCAGTTCACCCAACCAAGATTCGAACCTCGATCTCCCCGTCCTCGGCGGTCGAGCTCAACACGACTGGCGCGTTAGCCAACTACGCCACCGAGGCGGGTGACTTGCGAAATAAATCGTAGTTTATCTCATTTTTCTGTTGTCATTTATCTGATATTGTTTTAGTGATTAATAATTGATTCATAAGGACTAAACTTTGAAAATAATAATAGAAAATTCAAGCACTTCTTAACATATAAATACTTTTATTAGCTTAAAAATTAACTATCTAAAAAAGTGGACGATTGAACTAAACGTAAAATTCTTCTTGTCTGACTTTCCGGTGATAGGAAGTTCAGAGCTTAAATCCTGGCTGTATGAACTGAGCGTCGTTTTACCTAAATAGGTTCACCAATTTCTCCCTCTACACAAATGAAGATACATTTTCTTTAAAGTATACCTTCCTTATCCCTGCCCCATTAGTGCGAATATATGAACAGGCCAGTCAAGCAATAAAATGCGGTGAACTAAGGGGGGAAAAATCTGTTTCATCCGAGCCCCTTTCACGGTCGATTAACAGGGATATTTACTAGACACAAGAACAAAAAACAACTTATCAGAGTTAGGTTTTCAGCTTTCTTTAACTGAAAACAGCAACATCTGGACTAGCTTAGTAGTTTTACGCTATAAAATTATTACCTTTCACTCTCGTGTTAAACTGGCCTACTGAAGACGGGGAAATTGGGGTTCAAATCCCGGTCGGATCTACTAAGGTTTGATTTTACTAAATGTTTCCCCACTCTCCTTCTTCGCAAATTTCAGTAGATTACCTCTAAAATTCTTCCTTCCTCATCCCTACCCCATTATAGTAATTATCATGTATGCGTATAACCTGAACAGGTAGTAAAACACGGTGATAAAAACAAATGACTACGCCAGGTGGTTATCCATACAATAACTAAGGTGTTATCTGTAAGGTAATACGGCTTCTAAAATCTTTACGTCACGTATATTCTAAATTTGTTCCATGTCTCCTTGTTGCAGGGATGTGTCCACAAGTAGTGGTAACACTGTATGATACGAGGCAAAGAAGGGACCACGTGACCCATATGCGCGCATGCGTGAGAGTGTGCTCAGAGGTTGCGGTCAAGGGGCATGGGGCCACATCGCGGTACTGTTGACACGTAACGTACACGAATGGAACTAAAATAATCCGTCATGTGGTAGACCTACGCTCTTTCTCCAATACGGACTTTAATCACGGACCTATTCGGGAATGAATTGAGTGGGGGAATAATCTGACATGATCAATATCGCGAGTTCATTATTGCCATGACCTAATTGATGAGGTCATTACAATGAGATGGAGAATGGTCACAACTGGCCGAACAAGTGAGTAACGTGTGGTTTGTGTTACATGATTTACATGGCTCAGAGACGAGAAGAAATTTTAATATCAAAATGTTCTGACGACATCCCCTTTAAACAGCGTATTTCTTTAATCGAAAAGTCTCATTTCTCTTTTTGAAATAATACAAATATTTGTTGAAATAAAAGAGTAAAAAAAAAAAAGTTGGGTGTTGAGAAATTTCTTATGGTAAAAATTGAAACGTTCTTCAGTTGTTTGAACATAGTGAAAGACTATACTAAAACCCAGTTGTGAGCAACCTTTTTTAGATCCCACGATCACCATAGTTTGTTCACTCTATTTTAATTTGTTTGGCTTATACATCTTTTATTTATTTCTTAATTAAATATTTTCTCAAATTATTTTGTCCCCACCTTTCTGGGGGAAAAAAAATAGAATAAATGAACTGTATATTTTCAAATGGAATTATTTAATTATTTTATAACATTATCTGATATGATCAATCAAGGTAATCTTTGACAAACAAAAATTGTATTTGTAGGTGCTTGATTTATTTGCGAGTCTAGAAGACTCAAAGATCGGATGAAACACATTTATCAACGATCATCAGCTCATTTAACGAATGAAATATTTTTGACTACCAGTCCGATCTATTTGCATATTTACACTAATGGGGTAGAGATTATGAAGGTATAAATGTACCAAAATTGGCGTGGGGAAGAAATAAAACATACAATAAAAATTTAAAATACCCTCAATACGGCATAAGCAGTCGAATCTGTTATGAAAGTGAAGCTTTAAACCACCTAGAAGGATAGGTCTACTCATGTTCCAACAATCAACAGCAAATTACGTCATTGTTTTCGATAAAGTACTAGAAGCTGACGTCACACTATGGAATGGGTATCTGAGATATCACTCATATTGCCTTATTCTTGAAGCTAAAGGCATCTAAGGTAGCGTTTAAAAGAGCTTGTTTGATCTGACCCGCAGATACACTCATAGCCACATAGGTGAGAATTCAGCCTTTATCGTAGAAGGAATAATTCACATGTCACCATGTTTCGGTTGATTAGGCTTAAGTTAAAATATTCATTGGCTCCACTCCATAATAGTCTCTGGCATCATCCTCTCGCAACATCGGGACATGTAAAGAACCTCCACGGAAAGGAAGTATGATTAGTACATTTGGCCGTCCCCTGGGCAACGGTACAATAGTACTGGCTAATCTTTCCACAAAATGAGCTACAGATTGATGTAACCCTGACACTCCTTTATTATCATTATTATTACTAAGGTTTGTGATCACATTTGAACATATTTGGTTTGTTCCTGTTTTAATGGTTAAGATATCTGTGCATTTATTATGCATTTTATTGACTTTATGCGTTTTCCCAATTGAAATCCGCACAGGTGATCATCTCGCCTAAGGTTCCCGATTGCCTGGGACGATGAAGTTGAAGTTGGATTCTTGAGTGGGTGCACTGAAGGTATTTTTCTATTTGTAATTTATCACTGTGGTTTTAACTTCCTATAAACTACCTTTGGGCTGACAATCCTTAACTTGTGTTTAACTTATTATAAACGACAGTCATATTTTTTGATCCCAAAACAAAATATAGAAGAGAAATCGAAAAAAATAACATCTATAAGTTGTACTAAAATGATAATAAATAATCTTCTCTCTTTATTGAAGTGGGTCAGATATCAGCTTGGTGTCTAGCAGTTTATACCACTCTCCTCACCTCCCAAGCTAAACAATGGTATACATACGTCACTGATGTGTAGGATAAAGGTGTGAGCTATAATGAATGGGAAGGACACAGATACTATATCAGATAACTACTTGGTTCCTTACAATGATTTTTATTTTTTACTATTTCTGAAAGAGTGGTTTAAGTGACTCCTGAAAAATATGTTTTAATAAATTTGTGGAAAAAATAGATTATTTCTGGGCTAGAGTAAAAAAAAACAGGGATTGAAGACAGTCTTCCTAATCGTCCAGTCCCATTAGAGACCTGTAGTCAATGAATATCACCTCGTATTAAACGACTTGTGACTTTACCCCTTGTGCCTCCGAGGCTTTTAGGTGTCTACCCGTGCATTCAAGTCTCCGTCCTTTTGTTCAATCTTGCCACGATCAGGCGACAATGTTAGTTATTTTCTCGACACTTTCTAGACTTCACGTGTGTAGGCTAAGGTCTTATGGGGACTAATGATAAGTTTGTGTCAACCCCCCCCCTCCCCATCTCCCTACCACCAGCCTTTTGTTTTTAAACCAAGGTAGGTCTAATACGCGTCATTCTTATACAGGTTACATCCACAAGGTTCAGCCAACTCCTTCAAACGAGCGCTCAAGGAGTATTCGGCTGAGTCCGTAGGGACTTACATTTGGGAAATTTATGGGCATTAAGGCCAGAGGGAAGTGGTAAATTGGTCTTTTAAAGACGGGCTTTTATATTATATAATTGAACCTTAACATCACTGGTAAACCAGACATGACAAAAGCTAAAGCCTTTTGTCTACGTGCGTTTTAGTTAAATGTTATTTCGGTAGAAAATATATCCCAATTCTCTTACGAGCGGACACATCTGACAGCTAGAAAAGTTACTAGATCTACTTTCCCGTATTTATACGTCAAGTCATGTGAGCTGCAGTGTTCACTTTTAATAGATATTATCAAAAACTTTAAGATAATACTAATAACATAGCAAAATGTTATTATTGCTGACAGCATACAATAAGATTGTATTTTCTAAAATGTGCTCCAAGTGTCCATTTTTAAGGCCAAGTTACATTAAATACCAGGTCAGAATACAATATGCATTTGATAACGACCTCTTTTAATATTGCCAAACTACCACTAAATATTAGTTTTAATTTTACATTCTGAGCTAACGTTTGTTTGTCTATAGAATTATAATTACACTGATGAGGTAAGGATGAGTAAAGAATAATTTACACTAAGTGCACCAGCTTTTACATGGAGGGGGATTGGGTAACCATGTGGGCTATGTTGTAATCGCAATGGTTGTCTTAAAAGTATGATTCCTAACATCAGGTATAGGGGGTCCTTGATACTTCAACTTTTATATAGTAATTATTTCAATCCTAAAAGGATGTGGACGTGTATGGCATTAAAACAATCAAGTGGCGGTTATTTTTGTGAGCTTTGTGTGTATTTGGAAACAATTCTACATCTATAAATTGGGGGACTGTTGACCTATGATTATTAAAGAAAATAGTAAAGATCATTTTGGTTCTCAGATTCCTAATATTGAAAAAAAATATTAATAAATGGTTGAAAAGGAATATTTTGTTAAAACCAGAGATGAAGTGCTCAAATCCTTGAGTTCCTCAATCCTATGACATTCGAGAGACTTGAGATTCAACCTCAAAAGAGTAGGGCCTATCTCGAAAACAATTATAAAGACTTTGACTTCAAATAACAATTTTAAGCAATTTGTTAAAAGTAGTTATATAGACTTGTATAGGGTAGCAAAATCACACACACAAATAAAAGGACAAAATTGTATTAATATAATTATTTAAAAAAAAGTGTTTTCTTTTTGTTTATTACGTAATAGAAATAACAAGCAAAGAAAATTTGTCTGTGGCACCATGTCTTAAATAAACATTTTAAAATTAAATTTTAAATATTTTCAGTTTAACTTAAATTGTACATTTTTAAATACGAGGATTTTAATTTGGATTCGAGATTCGAAAGAAAATTTAATATTTGGATTCAAGTCATAAAGAAGTCGACTGACCTATCTCTTGTTAAAAACCCATTTGAATTAAAGTTAAAAGAAACTCCTTAGGACACATTCAGAACATAAATTCAACCACCAACAATAAAAAATTAATATTTCAATAAATTAGCAATAGTCAAATCGTGATATAAATACTATTATATTAATAGCTGAAATACTTTTATTTTCCTTACTTTTTAATTGCTGTAATAATCAAAATCACCCGGTCGGTATTGCTATAATATGGGTTAATGCCATGGATTATTAAACCCATTTGATTAAATATGGAGTTAACGCACTTTTGATTGGGGATTCATCTTGCATCATCATTCGTCCTTGTTTAATGTAATTTGATATAAATACCGTGGGAAAGTGGCCAACAGGCTGGGTAGCTTTGCGATAGGCTCTGTCTGCGTGGCTTTAATGAGACATTCATCTGGGCTATTTTAAAAATTCGCGCAATCTTTGGGAGGGTAAAATTGAGCTACCGTATTACAAATAAATAGCGTAATCTTATCAACAACATGGTCAAAGTTGTGTGTAAAAGAGAGGCTTGTGTTTAATAACGTTTCATGTATCAATATTTCAAATATGTTATTTACCATGATTGTACCTGAAATTAGAGTTAACAACTTTAAAATGAATTTTACTCTACCAAAAGCATATATATATTATATTTCAGGTGTGCTCTTTAATTATTTGAAAATAAAATTTAAACTTAACATGGAATATTCTACAAGATTGTGTGTATTTAAAAATTAAAACCAGTTAGTTGAATGCACAAATAAACTGGGTTTTTCCATTCAACTAATATATCAACTTTCTATAAAACGATGCCAGTATGATCCCTTTATTGACCCTAATTTATTGTATATATATCTATGAGCCGGTCTCATCCCATGGATAAAACCTAACGTAGGTAGGTAATACAGATCAAACCAGACGTTTTATCTTGGTGTGGTTTTATGTATTCTATTTAAAAAATGCTCAGTGAAATAGTTTTATCATAGTTTTAAATACCAATAAGTGGATAAATAGTTATCTTAAAATGAAAAATACCTACTAAGCTGATCAAAACTTAATGTCAACAAAAAAAAGTGCATAAAATCACACTTCAATAAGTTTTTCCGTTTCAAGCGTAATCTTTTATATAATTTCCCGGCTAGTTGTCAGTAAGATGGGCTCTTAAATTAAGCCGATATTAAGTTTGTTAAGGTGCACTACAAAACAAACTTCCAAGATAGGGAAATGTAAATTAATACTTTAGAATTATTGAAATTTCTGTGTTGTTGAGCCAAAGTACATGTGAGCCTTCTATGGTACTATTTTGTGTAAGACATTTAGTGTCCCATTAAAATACAAACAGTTTGCACGAGTTTCTTCCGTGATTTTGTAGCACAAAAAGGTTTAACTTTAGCTAACACATCAATGATCATAAGTAATATTCAAAGAGAAATGACCAAACACTATTATTAAGAACGTAGTTGTAATTTATATAAACTGTTGTCGACTATTGTTTAAAATCCTCCTGGCTTAAGTTAATATCTAAAATATAACTAATAATAATTGCAGTGACTTTGGAGGGTTATAGTCGGCTTACTATAGAAATAAAAAGTCCGAACGTTCAAAGCATTTTAAAATTTGATTTTATGTATTCATACACCAAGCCATATCTATTTTTCTTTGATAGGTGGTGCCAATAGTTATTATTAATAGTATATATATATATATATATAATTATTATTTCAATGTTGGCTACTCTACAATAATTATGTTTTATATATTCTAAAATTTTCTATAGTACTATTATTATTATTGTTAGAAATTCTAAAATAGTAATATGTGTTAGTTCATTGATCAAAGTGTCAGTATTCAACAACATTAGCTTTGAAATTCCAATTTAAATCATCATACTTATCTTTGACTTAGGATAATTCAATCAAAACAATTCCGCGCATGAAAAGAGGGGAACTGTCTATTAAGGCTAGAGTTTCAACTTTATTCGTATTCAAGACACGTATGTTCCATGACATAACGTCAAGAAGTGGTGTTACCAACATAACAAAAATAAACAAAGAAAGTTACGAAGGTAGAAAGAATTATCTCAAGTCATGTTAAAAGTAGTGGTCCCGAGCAAACATAACCTTAATTTAGGTCGTCATTTTATTTGATCATCGTCCGTCTTTCGTTGGACAGGAAGTCTTCTGTTGGAGGTGATGTGCTTAGATGAGTAGGCAAGTTTCACACTTGGTATGAACTTTTGTTATCAAACAACAGTTGATTCCAAAAACATATCAACAGAAGCTTCAACTTTTTTTTCTGTTAAATTAAACCCTGCGCGTAGTCTATACTTTTAATTAGACATGACCTCCAAATTTACTTTATACATTATACTTCCAGAGTCATTACCTGAGATTTAAAAACTATACATTTTATAAATGAATATAGAGTTGACCACATAACATCACATGGCTTAACGTGCTATTCTCAGATTATAATGGATTGCCAGTGATGAGAGATAGGGTTTCGAATCCCAGTTAGGTGTACTGCGAGTGTTTTTCCTGAATGGCTTACCACCCTCCCTCCATGCAAATTTGAGTACGTCCCTTCAAAATTATAATGTCCTCATTCCTACCAAAATAACATAATATTTAATATACATACGTACAACCCAATTGGTAAAGCGAAGTAGTGATATTTTATGGAATCATCACATGTAAAGTATAATTTCTGACTACTTTTACAACATTTCCTTTTGGTCTAGTGCCACATAGCTAACTATTATGTATATATTCTTATATGTCCAAGATATTGACTGCAAAACCTAATAAGAGAAACAAGTGGGAAGACTTAGAAGCAGAATGGACCTAAAATAGATAGGGTGTAATGAGGTGGACTGGATAGAACTAGCTCAAGATAGAGATATGTGACGTATTTTTGTGAGTGTGGCAATGAACTTTCGAATTCATACTGCCATAGATTAAGTATGTAAATAAGTAAGGAATGTAAAAGAGTAAACACATTTTTTTGTGCTAAAACGAACTTTCAACAATAATTTGGTGTTTGACTTACTAAGAATAATGGCATTCCCTTCTGTCCACAATTTGTTGCGTACTTGGAGATTTCGGGTAATTTTGCGAAGAAAGTTTCACCTAAGCACTCTAAGCGTTAACACACTTAGACACCAATGTACGAAATAGAAAGAGAGGGTAGAAAATGAACAAATTACTATGCGAGGACTTTTTTTTATTTACTGTTATCACTTCCTCTCTTATTCTGATGAGTTTTCAGTCACTATACGATTTGCGCCTTGAAAACATTGACCTGCTATTTAAAACTACTATTTCCTTGTTTCCTATACTAGATAGACAAATGCTACCGAGTACTTTTTTCTACATTTTGACAGGAAGACTCATACAGGACATTTTCTTGACCGGCCTAATAGCCGGAGTTGTCGATGATTTATAAAAAAAAAAATAGAGTTTACAACAAACTACTTAAAATTAAAATAATAATTTAGGGACTATGTAGGACTATTTTTAGAATTATTTAATAATTAATGGTTTTTGTTTCAACGTTATATCTTTAAATTCGCTGAACTAAACGTAAATTCATTGACATGGTAATTCCTTTCTTGACCTGCCGTAACGTCACAGTCCTTGTCCAATGTCCTTAACGTTTGTGGAGTAACTTGTTGCCTCCAACCGAATGTCGAGATGATCATCTGTGTTGCTGCTTCTGTATTTATTTTTCACCACCTTCGATGTTGAATTCCCGTGCGAGCTACCGAAAATGCCACCACGAGCCGCCAGTGGCTCGCGATCGAAGGTTTGGCGACCCCTGAATTCTAAAGACAAGAATAAAAGCTTAATAATTCCCTTGTGACAGACCTCGACTCCATGTGACTGCATTAGGCTGTTAGTGCACTTTCCCTTGTTATCTTGGAGGCACTTATTGTCTCAGTGCTTTGTCAAGTTGATCTTGAGACCCGATCCTTGCCTGATTACTACACTCACGAAAACCACGGGTATAAAAGTACAAATTAAAATATACAAACATTGTTGCCACAAAGCTGTTTGTTTTGTTTCGCAGAGTGATTAAGCAATTATTTGAGCACTAAATTAAGACACCTGGGAATATTCTTAATTGTACACGTGAGAGGAACTAACTTGGAGTAAACTGTTTACTAATGTCGTTACCTATGGAAACAAGCACAAGATTTGTCATCACGTTTCATCATCATCATCGTCAAAACACGTTGATTGGCTCCGTATTAACTTATTTGTTCTTCTGGACTAGTCCCCATGTCTGAGCGGAAGAGGTCTTCTTGTAAATCTAGAGGAGGCCTTAAAAATGCTGACTATTACTATTTTGTATTTTGCCTCTCGACAGCTCCGTTGATTTGTCCAATTTGAATCCTCCGCAATGCCCTATTAGTAGAGATAGGGTAAAATAGCATTAATTTTCAGTTTTTTTTTAGCATTAATTATAGGAAATTTAGCGTTTTGTGGCATAATTTAGCATTTTGTAGCAAAATAGGTAAAAATGTCTTTCGTCAATGTTTTTAGGGCCTATACAAAGGATTTATGATAAAAGCAACGACAAACGGAATGTGGCGATTAGCCGGATGGGCTGTGGAAGGCACAGGATGCAAGTAAAACCCGAGCTGAAGCACACAGACGAGTGAAACTCAATGATTTTATAATCACTTATTTCCGCTGAAAAACATCGTTTTATAGAAATTCTCAGCATTTTATTTAAATGCACAGCATTTTCAGGGAATTCGCGTCTATTTCGCTAAATAGAATAATTTAGCTAAAATACTCTCAAAATCACGTTTTTCGTGTTAATTCGCGGAATAAAAATCGCTTTAAACACTTTCAAATGCCATGAAACGCAAAGAAAACTTATAAATACCCTATTTTCGACCCTTTTTTTTCTTTTCGCGTTTTTCGCAAAAGCGAATTTACACTATCTCTCTCTACCTATTATCATCTTCCTTTTTTTATATCCTGAAAGTTCATCTTCTTCCCTTGCTTGAGGTCCCATTCCCTCTCTCCAATATCATCTAATATTATTCACAAAAATAACATTCCTCATCCCTACCTCTCAGGTTAGGCTGTTAGTAACGCTTATTTGAACTTGATAATTTAAAATGGTTTAAATATTAAATTATCATTGAACGACATCATAAATTGTGGTCAGAATAACAAACAAGACACATGTCATGTTCAATTTTTAAAACTTGTACTATCGTGATAGAGGGGTTTTATTTTGTATTATTACTAGCCTAATACAACATGCACCCGTCTCTGTGGTCATAACGGCTAAGGCGTCAATCACTCCCACATTACACTAGACTGCAGATAATGGGGAGATCATTGCTCGAACCCAGATCAGTTGTACTAAGTGTTTTTCCTAAATGGTTTTTCACTCACTCACTCACTCTCTCGCTCTTTCTCTCCACGCAAAGGTAGGTACACTTTCTAAAAATTCAACCTTCTTCACCCCTAACATATTAGCTTATTTAATACATATCCTTATAGCCCGAACGGCTAGATAAACAGGGTGATAAAAAGACACATAAATATAGTATTTTTTTATTCAAGGTATTTAACGTGCATTTTCTGAACCGACTGATTGAATCAGCACACAACCTATACAATACATTCAAAATAGAACATACTCTACAACAAGCCCCCGAACATTAATTTATAACTGGAAAACGGTAAACGCCCATTTCACTAATGATAAAGCTATCGGCCATGTTGGGAATCGAACCCGGAACCTTTCATCTCAAAAGGCAGACACGTTACCGACTGAGCTAAGGTGTCGGACCAGCCGTATGGTTTTAATGATGTGATCTAAGGTTATGGGGGAAAAGGTTAGATTAGAGAAAATTCAGCGGCAATAGTATAGAGAGAGGATTAGAATGTCACATATAAAATTAAAATAACAATGAAATAACCCGCCTCGGTGGCGTAGTTGGCTAACGCGCAAGTCGTGTTGAGCTCAACCGCCGAGGACGGGGAGATCGAGGTTCGAATCTCGGTCGGGTGAACTGGGGGTGGTTTTTCCTAAATGGTTTTCCACTCTCCATCCACGCAAATGCGGGTTCACTTCCTCTGAATTCAACCCTCCAAATTCCTAATCCATTAGAGTAATTAGTACTTAAGCGTATAACCCGAACGGGTAGTAAGACGCGGTGCTAAATAAATAAATAAATAATAATAACAATTAAATATCCTAGTTGGGATTCAAACAGTTTTTCACAGTGGAGTGCGATCTCTTTCCGACCACCAGGCCTTAAAGCAAGCCGGTGTATCTTTGATTTCGTCTCGATGCTCGGGAACAATTTTCAACACGTGTTGTGACGAAACGCGGCCATTCACTGGCATAATGTTCCCACGGCCTTGTCCGCGATGTTCGTGGTGACAGCCGACTAAGATACTGAGCACGCTATCATCGGGTTCAGATCCAAAAACACGTGTAGGGCTAGTCCATCAAGATGAGCCTATTTTTCAGCAACACTTCTTACTACCCGTTTGGGTTGTACGCGTATGTACTAGTTACCAGGGCCCTGATTTTGATGATCTAAAATTGATCAAAAAATGAACCATAAAATTACCTAAAATTATGAACAAAGAGTCATAATAAATGGACATGACTAAATAAAACACGTGTTTTACAAAATGTGAGGTAAAATATATTGGTAAAAAAAAAAAGACTTTAACATTCTGCCAAATATAATAGTGATTTACAAAAGAAGTAAACAAAGAGTATACAAAGTTCATCGACTTAGCTTCTCATTTCAACAATTGTGTTTTGAAAAAATATTATAATATTATTATAAAATATCGATAGTAGAATATATATCCAACATGAATGTCTAAAAATCACTAAAAGAATGCCTAAAAAACGCAAACCAACAAAATATGAGCTAAAATTCTTAAATTATAAAAAGTGACCCAAAAATGACTTATAAAATATACATTCCACAGTCCACACCCAGGAGATCAGGTACATAATGTATGTGACTTATTAGTCTATTTTTATGAACACAATGGTTGGTTTGCTAAGTCCTTAGAGGGTAAGATAAAATCAATTGGTGGGCCGGATCCGTATTCGTGGGTTTCTGACCGCTGTCTCAGGCCATTTGAATGTCAAAGCGTGTCTCTAGCTTTATAACTTATTTACATCCTGATTTGCATATATATATATATGTATATATATAAGATTTACTTTCACATAATCATACATCAAGTCATCAATCAAGTAGATATTATCAAAATAAATAAAATACCATTAATAATATGGTATAATGTTGTCAATGCTAGCTGAAAAAAAAAATCTGTACTTTTTAAAACGATATTTTCAATTCACGACACACAGAACAAGGCACTAAATCGTCAAGGCACCCCATTAGTTTCTCAACGAGAGATTTTATTGGTTTTAAAAAAAGTTAAATCGCTAAAATTCTAATAAATTAGTTGTTTTTAAAAATGAGGTTGATAATGGATTTAAATAGTATTTATTTTTAATCCTAAATATTTTTTTCTAGCTTCCTTTTTTTAATTTTCTTCAAACTAGTGCATCATCTCGATTGGAAAACTCTCCGTTAAGGGGAGACGAGACGGGCTCCTTAGAACATTTGCCAATAGACAAGCACTGGACATTGAATGATTGATGTTCTTGCCTGTGTGACGTGTTTTGTAACAGTAAAAGCCTCCTGTCCAGTTGGGATGCTATTATGTGTGTTTCAAATCTGCTTGCATGATTTTACGAGATAAGTCTCGCTTCTCATTTGATAATGGAAGAGAGGTGACCTGGTGGTCTAGGGGTAAGGTGTCAGACTTCTGTGCTGAGGGTCCAGGGTTCAATCCTCGGTCCCGGCACAGATTTATCTGATTACCAAACCCTTCCTTCACCTCTGACAAGATGTGTATTATTAACAACTTGTGAGTGTGAGGAATGCCAGGCCTCCACCGTGGTTCGGATCTCACGTTAAACTGTAGGTCCTCTATTTCATCTTACAATCACCCTACCATTACACATTAGCGTAAGTGCATATAACCCGAACGGGTAGTAAGACGCGGTGCTAATAATTATAATGATAATGGAAGAGCAACGAACGATGTGAGTTCCTCACAACAAATGGTGATCCTCAGCAGTGGCCCAGTGGTCAATACCTAGGTTTACACTGCCGATGATTGTTGGCCAACAAGGCAGGGATGGCGAGATTTTTCCATCCAGTGTGCCACTTAAGGACAAGCTGAATTTTGAACTAGTCCAGTATGCCACCTCTTATTTTTGTTTTTAAATGAGTATTTAGAAATAAAAACTTGTAGAGTATTCTAAAATATAGTGAGCAACTCAAATAAAATAGTAAATATTTTAATAATTATGAACTTTTAAAGAAGTAAAATTTATCATATTGTCTAAGTGCGTATCTTAGACAATTATTCTAATGTTATTAACTTAAACAAAAAACATTGATAGTAACACCTTCAAGGGGGAAAATACAATAAATATATATAAAGGTTAAGGGGGCCACCTCGTTAAGCAAGAAATTGCCACGTTGATGTTCAGCCCTCGTGAAATTTAACTCTACGACGGGTTATTTCAAAATATGGCTCACGATAATAAACTCTAAAGATTCCAACAGGGCTCTTTTTCCCTATCAACCATATATTTTTTTAGTTTTATGAATATAAAAAATGTGTTTAACCGTGACATTAGCTCATTTCAAATAACTTTTTAATTATATTTGAGGAGCTATTAGACTAGCCTTTGTGTCAAATCTAAGAGGTTTTACTGAGTGTAGGTTTATCTGGACGGTTTCCTGCTCTACTTATATACAAATTCTGATAAATTTCCTCTAGATTATACCCTAATAATCCCCCTTCCCCAATAGTGTAATAAACTCAGATAGTCCAGACGGTAAATAAGAAATAAACCCTGCCGTAGTTAAATATAGAATTTTGTGGATAACTAATCGCCAATGTTGCCGGGTTGAAGCAAATATCAGCTTCACGGGAAGCACTCAGTTGTGCTGACCGCTCACCTAATTATTCCTAGGCAAAGAGGGAGTGTTGGTAATCAGATATAGTAATTGCCACTGTTGGATGCTGGCTGAAGACAAAAGAGAGTTTCCACTTGGCCAAGCCCATTCCCTAATTGCTCTCTCCCCGTCCCACACACCCCCTTTTGTCGCAGACCTTGGTTCGACAACTCACTAGGTCACCTCGCCCTGTCAGTGAGTTCATCTCCCGACTTAAGATCCCAATCCTTCACCTCTTTTTTTTTATCCGTTATCTAGCCTGGAGCTCACCGAGGATTCAAGGCCGCTCTGCGTGAGTCTGACCCACCAAGCATGCATGGGTTTGGTCTCAACCGGTTACGTTCGTTGAGAATTTCTGCAGCTGTCCATTTTAAAATATACTATCAATAGGTTAATTATAAAATAGCACTAATAATCTAATAAAATACAGAGTGGGGAGGGGGGCTGAATTAAATAGACGATTAGTAACTTGAAAATTAACACTTTAATTGAAAAGTAAATTATCATAAACAAAATAAAAGCAAACAACATACTACACTTATTCGATTTTTACCACTCAGATGAGCTCCATCGGACGTCAGACAAACCTTAGCCCGTTGTCCATCACTGTCCTCAACATAGATCGTATAATTATTTCTGCTACCCTGTAATATTAGTTTTGGACACTAAAACAAATGTTACTATGTTCTAAAAGAACCTTCCTATGTAAATTTGACTTTAGAAGGAATTACCATATCGTATACCCGCTTCGGTGGCTGCATGGTCTAAGGCATCATGTAATGGTAGGGTGATTGTGAGATAAAAGGGAGGACCTACAGTTTAACGTGGGATCCTAACCACGGTGGAAACCTGGCATTCCACAAATTCACAATTTGTGATTAATACTCTTCCTATCAGCGGTGAAGGAAGGGTTTGTAAATCAGATAAATCTGTACCGGGAACGAGGATTGAACCCCGGACACTAGCTCAGAAGCCAGACACCTTACCCCTAGGCCACCAGGTCACCAGATACCTATATTATTATTTACTGAATAATTAGGGTCTACTTGTAACAAGCGTTGGTATTTAATGTATTTATCTACACCAGTACGCTTAGAGGTTTATTTAAGTTATGGAACTGACAAGAAGATCCCGGATAGTTCAATAGACACAGAAGCTAGGGAGAATATATGAATGACCAGGGTTAAAATCCCTGTTCTTTCGTAATTTTTCTATCCTTACAGAATCGCTTCATCAAAATGTCATCTGAAAATACATATTGGTTTAATTTAAAATAGTTTAAAAAAATGCTATATTGGAACTCATCATACATATCATGCCTATGACAAAGTAAAAAGGTTAATATTTTTAATCAATATTATTCTAAATAATGTTAAGTAAAATAATAGTAAATAGTTTAAAAACTAAAAATTTTCTCTATTAAATTATATAGATTTACTATTGCTAACTAATGTTCATCTATATTTTCGGATTCGGTTTATAAGCTAATTTGTTTTTGATTACAATAATATGAGCTATTTATTCATTATGAACAATTAGTAAGACGAGGTACTTAGAAAATATAAAAACTTTTTCAATTAATGAGTTAAAAAATTAATTGTCAATTATGTACGCACCACGCGCAACGAATACATTTTAAAAGTTGGTTTGAATCATTAAGTATTCTCCTGCTCCTAATGTCAACTTTAGGGCTCAATCTAAACTACATTACCTACTAAACTACCTTTCAAAAGGGGTGGGGTTGAACTAAGCAAAGAGAGAGGAAAGGAACAATAAGTGCACTGGTTACACAACCAAACTCTCGTGCGCGCACGTGCGTACACACACACACACACACACACACACACAAATATCTCAACTCATGAACATTTTAAAATTACAAGATATTTGTGGATTTCTGTTTGACTATTCTAGCGCCTTAAATATCGATGCTTAAATTGTACGCCTTCCACTCTCAGGCGAATATATTGATTCCTATTTATGATATAAAATAGTGGTAACATAATTTTAAAGCTTCACAATATTGGAATAAATGGTTTGTCTCGTCACTTCTAAAACAATCGTGGCAACGCTGTAAATGGAAGACCCTTGTAAATTGCTAAACGGTACAAGTAGTTCCCAGTATTCCTACAAGTAGCGTTACACTAGGGTTACCAAAATATTTCTAATTTTAATTTCATAAATAAGTTTTTAAAGCTTAGTATTAAACTAATAAATTATAAATAAATAGCTAAAACAAGGAGAAAAATATTATCTAGCCTTGTGAATTTTTTTTTCCAACACTAATACTTAAATCCATAATAATCTTGTTAAAGTAGTTATTCATTTTAAAAAAATAAAAAATAACAGAACACTAAATAAAAATTCTAATCCAGAAAATTGATGTAAAAAATATTTCTTCTTTATATAGTAAAATCCAATTTGGAATATTTAACTTAATGAAGAGAACCTATTTCAAATCCATAGAACGGTTTTGTAACAATTTTTTATTTTGTAATACCATGTTTTTATTGGTGAACGAGTGTTGACCGGCCCCTTGGGATGTGGTAGAAGGAAGCGCAAGTTTTTTACAGTTTTTTATAGAATATAAATTTTTTGGCAAAAATAAATCAAATATTTCTCCAGTAGCACCATAAAGTTTAGTTTTCTGCACATGCTAATATCAACAGATCTTGAATATCTGTCAAGGGTGTCCTGGAATTTTGTCAAAACTTTTTTAATAAAGAGAAAATGTTTTGACAAGATTCCAGGACACCCTTGACAGATATTCAAGCTCTGTTGATATTAGCATGTGCAGAAAACTAAACTGTATGATGCTACTGGAAAAATATTTGATTTATTTTGACCAAAAAAAGTAGTGCTATAAAAACTGTAAAATTAATCGCGCTCCCTTCTGCCGCACCTTAAGGTAACGTACACCCTTATTTTGGTTGGAAGAACAGTAGAGAAAATTTAAACATACTTCTTTGCGACCAACTTTGATAACATTTTACTTTTTTTTTTTTGCTATTCTGTAGGTATTGATATTATCCATAAAAAGTGATGGCTACATATAGCATAGCATGACTTTATGTATGAATATATTAACATTGTTTTATTAACTTTAGTAACTAACTTCTACTGTTCTTCATACCAAAATCAGAATATAGTTAATGTATGGGGCTGAAATTTAGTATAACTAGACATTCATATGAGTTGTTACAGAATTAAATATTTATAATATTAATATTATTATTACTATAAATACCAAGGCTGTGGAGGCGGTACGCCAAGACTTTAGCTTCTCTATTTTTATACTGTCCAATTCTGACTCATTCAAATAGTGCTAAAGTACATTAATTAGTACCGAATGACCTTAAAGACAATTCCCTTATAATTCCTCAACAGCAGTCATATTCCATCAAATGTATGTTTTGCATTAGTTTGACTATAATTTTATGTCAATGTGATGAATATGGTTGATCTCAGTATTTTATCTAAGATATTTGGGTGAGAAAGGTATATTTTTTAATATGTACTGTACATACAGTCACCTAGAAAGAGGATGCGAAACAAAATCAGAAGTGGTCAAACATACAATGACAATGACGAATATTAAAGAACCGTCGATATTAATTAATTTATGTAGAAAACTAAATTAAACGTGTATCCTGAAGCAATATTTGATTTTTGTTTACCAAATATATTTTGTTTTATAATAATTTATGATCCGCTTAGGTGGCGTATAGTCTAAGGGGCTACTCTCGCAGTAAGCTAGACTACCGATGACGGAATAAGAAGGATCGAATCTCTGTCGGGTGTACTGAGGGTGATTCTATGCCAAATTATTCTCCTCTCTCCCTCTAAGCAAATTCGGGTACACTTATTCTAAATATAACCTTCTCGATCCTTAAAACCATAGCGTAGTTAGTAATATGCATATAGTCTTAACGGGTAGTAAGATGTGTTGCTAAAAAAAATTGTTTGAATATAGATCTTAGCTCACGTTCCATTAATTTTATCCAACCTTAAATTCTTACTAATTATAGCTAATTAATAGCTATCGCGTTGTTACCACATCTTGGAGTTTTTTCCGCCTCAAAGCGGGATGTTGTAAACCACGTGGTGAACGTTTTGAAACGCCGTGAGAGCGGACGGATGAACGTGGAGCTTCGTGCGATATGAAAGGTCGCGTGACGAGTGTCAGGTACCTGGAATTCAATTTTGAAACAAAAGGGTGCAGAACAGAGCATTAACTCATACCTTTAAGGGGGCCGCCTTGGTACGTGAGAAAGTATCATTCGTGTTAGACCTCATGTCTTAAAATGAAAATACTCTGTGCTGTTATCTTGAACTACAGCGTCTGTCTCTCTCTAATCTTATCCTCTTCACACTTACCCTGCCACCCCATGTCAGAAGAAGAGAAGCAAAGAAATGGAAAACTATTTCAAGGTCAAGAGGAATAATGCGCGTGGCTGATCGCCTCCCCACTCACTACACAGTCCAGCTGTCCGCCTGTGTTTATCTTGTGATATTTTGCTAACTTGAGATTCTCGTGAAGGGTTCACAAACAAGCACAATCCTCTATTGATGGTTTAACTTGTCTTGAAACCTTATAATACGAACGGGTAGTAGGACGCGATGCTAAAAAAAAAATTGTCTTGAAGAACACACACTTTTATACATGTCACTTTTTTTTTAGGAAAATGTGAATATTAACTATACAATAATTAATCACGTGTAGACTAAATTTCTATCTTACCCTTACTTAGTTGGTAGCAGGGCGTCGGAACCGAGGAGTATAAGGAGCTCTAACACACGGCCCTATACCCCCAACCCGTCTTAGATTTATTCTATCTGTGTAAAATGTTTAGTAAATACTTATAAATATGGAAGATGTAAAAAAAAAAAAAAGCCTTCAACTAGCTTCTAAAAGCATTCACTTTTTTTTTTTAATCGGGAATAATCCTCCCCCCTTCCGACCTCATCGTTGTTAATCAAACCAAAGAGGTTTTTCCTTTTAGAACTGCGTCTTACAACCCGTTCGGATTACACGCTTATGTAATAATTACTCTAATGGGTGACCATGCGGCCACCGAAGTGGGTCAAATTAGTTAACTTTTACTCTCAACTAAAATGAGATAGACTACATATTGTTATATCACCTACACTGTTTACGCCTACACAAAGCTAGAGTTTACATAAATAATAGGTTAAATAGTCATGTGTAACCTATTTTCAACAATTAATTCATTTTAATTTCAGGTGCCTATTCAGGCTATCAGTAATTTCCACTGATTATTCTAGCTGATAGGGGAAGAGGAAGGAAAGTTTTGATGAAATGTACCCGTATTTGTTTAGAGAGAGGGCTACGGATAAACTACCCTTAGTAAACCTGGCCGAGAATCAAACCCCGACCTCCTTGTCACTGGCAATCTTGTTTAGCTTGATCCTTACGTTTTAAATAATTAAATCAAGTAAGAACTTATTAAAAACAATAAGAAATAAACAATATTATTAATGTTGAAACACATTGACTGTTTCATATAATACACACACACACACACACAGAGTGGCGGATCCAGAAAAAAATGACAGGGGGGCACCATGATAATTTATTATTATTATTATTATTATTATTATTATTATTATTATTATTATTATTATTATATTGCTACCTTACATCCTTTTAAAAATCTCGTATCTGTATGTGAAAATTAATATTTAAACAAGATTTACAAAGCTATGTTGGATAAAAGCCTTTTGAGTCCAATGATAAATGCTGATAAATAATTATTTATCTTTAAGAGTTTGATTTAAGTTTTCGAGTGTGTTTTCTATCAACCATGTTTAGAACCTCTTCAGGATATATTTCAATACTTTTATTTAGACTAGGCAATGAGCCTGGCCAAATTATAGAGTCTTCCCTGACCTATTGTTCTCTAGATTTATTTCCTCAAATTGCATATTACGAAGTGACGTAAATGTTTTTGGAGATCTCCTAGAAAATAATTGTTCAACGTCAATCCAAAATTTTATAGATAGTTTACATCCTTGAAAAAAAAGAACGAGTTTAAAGTGGGATAGAGATTATTGTTAACTATACGTTGTGTGAAGTAGTACATTGTGCCCCCAAAGGCTTAGTTGTGCAAAAAAGATAATTTTAAGGGCAGATAGTGAAAAAAACAGTAACCGTAATGAGATTACAAAAGGAGGAGTTAGGGCAGTGATTCCTAACCAGGGTTCCGCGAGAATCTCCAACCTTTGTTTTTATTAATCTGAAAATATTTTTTGGACAGTGTGGAGATATATAAATATAGCTCATGTACCCGAGGAAGATGAAGAGAATAGTGCCGATAGTAATATTAAAAGTGAGGTTGGTAAGAATAGTGATAACCCAAGTTCAAGTACCGGAGGACAGTAATTAGTAATAGTAAATAGAAATAGGCAATAAATAATCCTGAAATATTTTATTCAAAAGTATAAATTTATTATTATTATTATTATTATTATTATTATTATTATTATTATTATTATTACTCGTATTTAACAACCCTAATGATCTATATGTCTATTTTATAATTTACCCTCGTCGTACCTAATGTGTGATAAGATTTTATGAAATATTTTAAGAGTTCTTCTAAAGAAAAAAGGTTGGGAATCACTGGGTTAGGGTCGCTTTCCCACGCAGGAGGCCAAAATATTTTTAATATTGGATGCCTTAGCAAGCTATTTAGCGTTCAACTTGGTTTATTTTAGGGGAGACTTCAATTCAATCTATAATATATACGGATAATATAGATATATCGAGGTGAGTGCTCATAGAAATAAGAATATATAATAAGAGGGCAGGGAGAGGGGTGTTGGGTGAGGGGGGTATTGTGTTTTTTTAGAGACCAAAAACAATTATAATGTATTACTTCATCAACAAAGTGGGGGTAGTTAGAGATCTTTACTTTAGTTTACTATTGGTTAGAGAGTAAACAAGACAGTGTTAAATTATTTTCCAAATTAAAACAAAATCGTAGTGAAAGATAACTCCAAATAGTTTCTGAAAGCATCCAATTTCCAAAAGTATGTCGGTGGAAACACACTTCAAATATATTCTAGATCAGGGGAGCACACAGAAATTATTCTAAAGGAGGATCCAAAGTATAGAAGTTACAAGTCAATAATCAATTAAATCCATTATTACTAAACAAAATACTTAACGCTATACAGACTAGACAGCGTTAAATCCAGTTGGGCATGTTCCACACTCAGGCATGGATTCAAGGGGGTGGGACTAAGGAGCTATAATCCCCCCTTTTTGAGATATTTTTCAAAAATTAAATTGACGGATTGAAGGGTGCTGTGCTCCTCTGCAGACATACGTCCAATGTGTTCGAATAACACATGTTTCACCCCGTTTACTCCGAACCCTGGCTTTCCCGCACACTACCCTCCTATCTCACCACTCCTTTGTGTAGTAAAGAGCGTGTTATTTACTATTGACTTATTTTCATATTTTAACTAAAATACAGTCACTTGAGTTAGGCATCTTTATTTTTAACAGTTCATTTTTATATTAATTTAAAAATTATACTCACAAACTAAATGTAAATTCTACAGTGAATATACCTAGAAATTAAAGCTGGCAATCAAATCGAAGGTAACATATATTTATAACCCATATAAGTTTAATCAGAAACAATTAGGTACAAAATATAATTAAAGGGCACCATTTTGAACCTTAGAATTACAAATTTTTCTCCAGGGGTGAAAAGCCCCAAGGGCACGGACCACCATTTTATTGGTTCCTAAAGGTGACCTGGTGGTCTAGGGGTAAGGTGTCAGACTTCTGTGCTGAGGGTCCGGGGTTCAATCCTTGGACCCGGCACAGATTTATCTGATTGCCAAACCCTTCCTTCACCTCTGACAAGACGTGTATTATTCACAACTTGTGAATGTGAGGAATTCCAGGCCTCCACCGTGGTTCGGATTCCACGTTAAACTGTAGGTCCTCCATTTCATCTCACAATCACCCTACCATTACACATTAGCTAAGTGCGTATAACCCTAACGGGTAGTAAGACGCGGTGTTTATGATCTATTGGTTCCTAAAGGTATTTCTTTTGTGGTGTAGGCACGCCCCCCCTCCCCCCTCATGACCTAATCATGGATGCACCACTGCTCACACTGTATCAAGACATTGGGTTATTTTCAACCACTGCTTTAAGGTGATTTAACATTGCTAAATCGTCCCTTTGTATTTAATATTTTATTTATCCTTCATGTTCTCCATGGGGGGCTGGGACCCACTGGACCTCCTTTGTGTGTACGCCCCTGTTCTAGAGGAATATTATTTTTAAAATTTTCTGGGAAAGGGTCACTCCAAATATATTCCAGATACAAATCATTTTAAAAAATCCATCTGACAACTCCAAATTTATTCTAAAAGCATCCTATTTTCAAAAATGTCCAGGTGAGGATCATTTCAAATAGCATTTAAAGATTTATATTTTTTTTTAAAATTAGAGAAGACCACTTTAAATAGTTTCTAGAGACATCTATTTTTATTTTTCAATTAAAGGCGAGGACCACTCCAGATGGCTTCTAGAAGCAATTAAGTTAAAAAAAAAATTGTAGAATACTTCTCCAAATAGCATTAAAATAATCTGATTTTCTAAATTTGGGGAGGAGGACATCTCCAAATAACTTTTAGGGACATCCAAGTTTCCAACATTTATTGCGAAAAGGGGCAGAGTAAGGGAGAGGTGAAGGGGGGAAGGCAACTTCTCAAAAAACTTATTTTTCGTTTGCAACCGCCGCCTCCCCCTTCCACCCTTCTACACAAATAACGTTCCGCCACCAGTGGTAGCAACCAATCCGTGCAACTGGTACAAAATTATGGTGCACCCCTGAACATTTTTTTTTAATTTACCTACTACTGTCAACAGGAGAATTTACGGCCAAGAGGTTTACAAGGGCGAAAGTTGAGAAATAGAATTTTATAGCTAAATTTTCATAAATAAGTCTTAGACTTTAATTTTTTTTAATACAGTAGTGATGAGTTTTTATTTAACTAGATATATATTTGCTATTCATAAAAATAGAGCCTAAAAAGACTTTTCTAAAATCTTACTGTGGACAGGGGTGGACTAAGGTGCAAAAGAAACAAGCGGACACTTGGGGCACCAGTGGCTGCCATGGGTGGAATTTCGTAGCTTGCAATAACTATAGCAAATACTATTTTGATTATAGTACTTATATTTATATAAAATATATTATGTGACTGTATATACAAATACATCATTGGATGCAATTCTTGTATTGTAAATTCTACGTAACCCTTTAGGGTGAAGGTTATCTAATGTACCTAATACTATTTCTTTGTTATGGTACGCAATTAATTATAACTAATGTCAAAACTTTATAGTTCGTTTCATAACTATTCATATAGCCATTTTCCAGTGTAATGGATGGTATGGTATTGTTTACAACTTGATTAAATTATTGCAGACTTCAACAAATACCCCAGGATTGATTTCATCATCGCCACGATGCTTGAAGGGTGGGGCGGGATGAGGGGTGGCAGAATTATTCTCCGCTTGTGACAATACATTTAGTCTGCCCCTGGCTATAGATATTTCCTTCACCATAATCAGCATGGTTTATGATAGTAGGCTGATAGTATTGATATAAGAAACCCATTATTAGAAATATATTAGGCCTAACAATTAGCACAGAAAAGTCAACAACCCCAAGAACTCCTCCCCCTCCCCCCCCCCCCCACACACACACACTAAGACCACACAAACATAGATATTCTATATTAGTGGTTCCCATCCTTTTCCAGTTCACAGACCCCCTCAAGCCAATGATAATTCATCGCGGCCCTCTAACCTCCCCAGCCATACATGCTGAGATAAAAACACTTACACATTTATGGTACTCTACGTAACCAATTATATATATAAATATTGTCGAACAGGAAAAAAGAGATTTTTGAGAAAATTGGGAATACCATATATTTTTATATGATGTGAAAATTCAAATAAAAGAAAATTTAAAAATACTAGGGCTTATATTTGTTTCGCGGGCCCCCACAGGTGCCTTCGCAGATCCCTAGGGACCTGCGAACCCAGGTTGGGAACTTCTATCACATTCAATCTCCGAGTGTGGTACATTTAGTAGACTTATGTCAAATATAACGTGTGGAGATTATTACTAAATTGGACAAGCGGCCAGGATATTATGAATCATGAAAATGAAATAAATACCGTATGTATGCTAGTAGCTATGTAGCTATGTTCACACAAAACTATTTGCTCCCGAAAATTTATCATGGATAACCTATTAATTTAGTTTTCCTACCCCAGACAAAGCTGACTAATCTCCAAATTTATTGGTTCCATAGCTTTGTCTTCAAGTTGGGTTGAATCCAACGTTGTGGACATTTCAATGGGAGTGGACTGAGAAAGGTTAACTCTGTCCCGACAATCAGCTTTGTCCTCTCTGCCTGAAGAGAGAAAAACACCTTGTCTGAAAAAAAATAATTATTTAATTTATTGTTATCGATTATTAGTTTTTTATGGCCTACTGTAGGTATATCATGACAAAACACGTTCTAATTTGAGTTAACCGTTTCTTATAGAACATTTGTGTTCACTATTATTATTATTATTATTATTATTATTATTAAAATAAATTTTATATATATATAACTTTGTTCTATCAAATAAATGTTTCCACGGCTTTCTTTCTGTTTTTTTGCGGCGAGCACAAATTCGTAATTTTGTTTTTTCCCCTCTACGTTTGTCTTCTTTACGTGTCACTTAATCCATTTAAAAAATAAACAAGAATATGTATCACAAGCAACTAAATAAAAAAATATAATTGAAAGTATTTCAAACTTAATAGAAAACTAATTAATTACTGTGCTAAACATTGTTTGGGTCTTAATTATATTAAATGAGCAGACTATATTTTTTAACTCATCACTGATTAAATATGACGGGATTTCTGGAAGTCTGCACGGAAACTTCTCGCCTACCGAGGCGGCCCCCTTAATATTGAAAAAGCAAATTCACACTTACTCATAAATTAAATATATTGCTCAAGTTTTTTATATTGTAGAGCTGATTTTGGAACTTTTTCAGTTGAGACAACCAATCAGGCACTAAACATTGTAATAATTGCTTTAGAGTTAACCTTCACGTATCAGAACTGAATTAATATTTATTAAAATTAAATGTTATCTTGGGTGTAATAAAAATTTTGTTTTAATATATAGTTATACATATTTTAAGAAATTAAATTGTCCATTATCACTTTGTTAGTAATTAGTATACGTACAGTAAATATATACTTTTCCCTCTTATTTATCTTTATGTAATGTTTTTTTTTACAGTACAAGGAATGACCAAATAAATAAATAAATGTTTTATCCAAGCAACAGAATTCAAATTATGGTTCTTTACTTCACAGGACTAGCTTTATGAAACTTCCGGACGGGATTTTAACCCCGTCCTCCTGAATATAGGAGCAACACGGTAAAATGAAACTAACACCCAACCGTTGAACAGTGAACTAGATCCTGTTTTTATACTAATCAATCAGTATGTACTTACTTTGATCCATTAATAAAACGCTTCTTCCCCTTTTTCCATCCTAATTTTTTGCGGCGGGCAGATAGTCGAAGTCTAGTTTTTTCCCCTTTACGGTAGTCCCTTTTGCTTGTGTTATTGTTCATAGTAGTTTTAATTTATCGAAAATAACAATATTATTCTATTTTATTTATATATAATTATAATGGCTATCATAAGAAGGCAAAGCATACACAACTGTTCGGAAACACTTGTGTTATTGTTCATAGTAGTTTTAATTTATCGAAAATAACAATATTATTCTACTTTATTTATATATAATTATAATGGCTATCATAAGAAGGCAAAGCATACACAACTGTTCGGAAACACAGGACCAGTTTGTAAACACATTTCCAGTAAAAGCTACAATAAATATTATTTTTAATATTTTCTAATGAACACCTAAAACTTAAAAATGTGCCGGCTCACTGTGCGTTGTCTCAACTCTCAACAAGGCGAAGGCAGACATCCAACTAAAAGAGCGCATGCGCAAGGAGTCAACTGCCTTTCCTTCTTTCTCCGGCTATTCTTTACTTCCAAAGCGTAGATGGAGGATATGGCTGCGCTACTTGATGGCTGAAAAGCATTAGCTTTGACGCATCAAAACAGCAAAAGGAATTAGCAATTATCTTCACATTTTCTGTTGTGACCCTATCAAAAAATGACTTTATTTGTTTTTGAAAGGTTGTGTCTAGGATTATTTATAAGTTACCCTCGTCTCAGAACTGTGACAATATACTTAAGACCATTTAAAGGTCATTGAAAATGAGCAAGTTTCGAGTTTTCATTAATTTTTTATATACATAGATTATCAAAATGTAAGGTTGATAATAATAAATAAGCATGTTCCCCACCTTTATCTTCCTTTTGGCTTAAGTCAAGTTTGTAAAAAATTAAACACTACCTAACCATCGCGTATTTCCTGAACGTCTGCAACGCATTCCAACTCTCTGGTAGGCGGCCCCCTTAAGGTGCGGCAGAAGGGAGCGCGAGTAGTTTTACAGTTTTTATAGCATTACATTTTGTTGGCCAAAATATATCAAATATTTCTCCAGTAGCAACACAGAGTTTAGTTTTCTGCACATGCTAATATCAATATATCTTGAATATCTGTCAAGGATATCCTGGAATTCCAGGACACCTTTGACAGATATTCAAGATCTGTTGATATTAGCACGTGCAGAAAACTAAACTCTGTGTTGCTACTGGAGAAATATTTGATTTATTTTGGCCCAAAAAAAAGTCATTTCTATAAAAACTGTAAAAATAATTGTGCTCCCTTCGGCCGCACCTTAACAAATGTTGACGATAGCATTTTAATCAAGTTCATACCGTTTGATTCGTGACGTCACAGGCAGCTAAATTAGCCAGATGCAGGTGACACGTAATGCCTTATATAGCTGTTTAACTAAGACCACCGCTTACGCTGTTTATGTATAGATTAACAACTCGTAAATAGTATCATGATAATAATATATAACTAAATAAAATGTTTTATCTTCCGTATTTTATGTGAAGCAGTGGGTTTAGAACGGGGTCAACTCAGCCTTGTGAGGACCACTGAGGAGTTATTTGAATGAAAAAGTAGCGAGTTCGGTCTAAAATATTGATATTAATTAGGGTTTGTTGTGCTGACGACATTACACGCTATACCAGCAGAAGTTGGCACTATCTTCGTCTACAAATGGTGCCCACTAGGTTGGTAGGGCTTGATTGAGGGCTGACGCAGTGGAGGTTTTTTTAAGGGTTGGAAAAAGGCGAATTTAATTATCAACTAAATGTTGATTTTCCGCCGTATCTTTACACACACTCGAGCTATACGCATTTTTAATTAAGTTAGTGAGGTAAGAATACGGAAGATAGAACTGAGAAGAGAAGAACCCGAATTTGCATGGAGGGAGAGTGGGAAACTATTAAAGTTAAACCCACCTCTGCTTAGATTGGATCCCAGACCTCCCTGAAAAAACGGCAAATAATACTGGGTGAGCCTTAGGCTACATTTAGTCGACCGATGCGTGTCATACCGCATTATTCGTGACTTAAGATACCACGAAAACAGACGGCTTCAGCCAACACACAATTCTATTTACGTAATTCATAGATATAGCTATGATAACTAACAATTAAATAAGAGCATATCACTACAATCTTATTTCATCTTGTGTTTTTTTGATTGATAACTTTATAATTGATGATTTATTTTGGCACCGCATCTTTCTTTCTATCTGTTCAGATTATACGCATGTGTACAATAAAATTACGCTAGTTGGTTAAATATGAGGAAGGTTGAATTTAGATTAAGTGTACCCGGGTTCGCGTGGAGGGAGAGTGGTAAACCAAAATGGAAAATACTTCCGTTCACTCGACTGGGATTCAAACCCCAATATCCCTGTCATCGACAGTCTAGTTTAACACGAGATTGACGTCTCAGACCAGGGGTGGCCAAACAGTCGATCGCGATCGAATGGTCAATTGCGGCCATCTGTTTAGTCGACCTCCTTAGAGATTATTAAAAAGTATTGAGAGAATTAAAATGAAAGAGAGGGTTTACAGCTATTTCTCAAAAATGAAGATTATAAAAATTTAAACATCGAAGCTGTCTGACTGATGCCTACGTTTGTGCCTGACCTTCATTCAAAATCTACCCTAAGATTGTGTGGTGTCATGCATCATCTTCAAAGTCAAGTTTTTAGTGGGAATATATTGAATTTTACTATTAAAACACAAAATTAGCTATAGTTACTTTTTACCAGTGACAAAAACAATATCATTCTATGGTTCTGTAGTAGATCGCAAATGATTTTCCTGTTCTGGAGTAGATCAATAGATCCGGAAGTCTGGCCAATTTAAACAATCGGTAAAGTGGGTATCTGCCTGGCTATTCCTTGTTTCTACTCCCACCCAGCTATAATCAGTAAAACTGTTCTCCGTTTGTCTGTTCCTTGTTTCTACTCCCACCCAGCTATAATCAGTAAACTGTTCTCTGCCTGGCTATTCCTTGTTTCTACTCCCACCCAGCTATAATCAGTAAAACTGTTCTCCGTTTTTCTGTTCATTGTTTCTACTCCACATGAAACAAATAAATTACCTGTTGATGATTATGACAAGGCAGAATGCAACCTGCCAAGACTTGTTGTGGTGACAGCGAGGATTCTTCCCACATTAACGGTGTTTTTACAGTGGTAAAAGTGCCATTCATAGACAAAGCGTTTTTACGTTAGTATTAACTTGACGGTATTATTTTCCTGGGATGTGACATGACCTTTGTACCGAGTTATATGAATTGCATTGTTTGTGAAATGCAAGGTTCTTAATTATAAGTTAAATTACAGCCTTATTCAAGGGTAATTTTAGACTTTTTTTCTCCTTTCCTATGAAGTAAAATAGTTGTGCTGTTGTCCAATACCTTACAGCCATGTCTGTCTACTCAGCTAAGGGTCCCGATACAAAAAATGTATCTCTGATTAAATGTGGATTACACTTTCACATTCACAAATTAAGTACCGAAGCTGATTAATGTGTCTATTCTAAATTTAAGATAATTTATAATTCGTAGTATTGATATAATCAAACTGTTCTGAAAAAACTCATTAAATAACTTAAAATAATTTTTAAAATGTTATGATGTCTGGTGTAAATTTTTTTTTTTTTGCTATTGGGTTTTCTCTTAAATTTGTATTTGTGAATTTTATGCAAATATTTGAGAAATTATTGAGGAAGGAAAAGCTTCGTGATATATTTTTAATTCTCCTTGCCACTATTACGAAAATAAAAAGAGTTCAATAAAAAATATATATCTATTTAGTGTTAAAAATTGGTATATAAGTTGCATTTATATTAATTTAACAATATAGATGGAATAATATCAGTAACGGATTCAGTCATTACTGACATATTTTCATTAGTTGAAAAATAGTACCTGGACATGGTAATCGAACCCAGAAACTTTGGGTTGTTGCGTCAACAATCTAGCATTGAGCTATCCAAGATTCATCCCACGCTCACGTACTCCGCAATAATTAAATATTGTATGAGCGGGAGCAAAAATTCTACTACCGAGACGCCGATAGCTGTGGGTTTTCAACGATAGGTCCAAGCAGCCGATGAATTCCACACGTCCATCACAGACTTTGCCTTAATCTAAGAGAGAAGAGTGCCCGTGAGCATGGGAAGACATCTGGACAGCTCAATGGCAGGACATGGGCGCGCTAAACTAAGGTTATCGTGTCCAGCTGTCATTTTTCAACTAGATAAAATTTAATTTACTAACGCCCATATACCCTCTGTTTTTCCTTAAAGTTAACAAACGTACCTTAATTGAGATTACTATGGCTCAGCTTAGTAAAATAGGCTATAGCGCTATATGTTAAGGTAGCATTATTACCTTTCATTGTAGACGAAATGTACATCTACTACCAAAAGAACCGTTGAAATAGATGTTAAACATGTCTTCAGTAGGATTTCTTAAAGATCAAAGTCCACGGCAAAGTATTTCGATCGGACTTGGCAGTCACATAGTTCTATTTTTTGGAAGATCAAAAATAGATGTAAAATGGCACGTTTACCCTTTAGTGGTCCGCTAAGACGCCTGAGTTCTTTCCCATAAATATCATAGCATAATTTCCCCAAATTGATAAATCATCGCTTGATATCCCTAGAGGGGATACGAACTTGTAGTACAATAATCCAAGTTCATTGGTCGGTGTTCCACCTTGAAGGCAACTTATTAAACTGAATGTTAATATGAAACTATAAAATATTATTCTATTTATTTTGCTTTTAGAGATTTTATACACACGCGCAAAAAACTACGTGATCTAGGCTCATAATAGACTAGAATGCTGGTGATGGAATATCTAGGCTCAAATCTCTGTATGTTTACAATTTATATGTGTTTGCAATTTTTAATGTGGTACTTATAGCTGAGGTTTTATTATCCTTTTTTCAAGTTAATATGGGTGCACTTTAAATAAAACTAACCTCACCATCCTTACCTCTTAAACGAAGTTATTTTTAACGTATTCTTTTTTAAATGCGTAAAAAATGGGTTATAGTCTAAAAATACAACTTTTTATAATGTGCATTAAAAACACTTTGCTCTTATTTTTCGTGGACTCTAATGTTTTCTTATTCCAACTGTACAATACATCAATTTTATTATGTAATTTCATGGAGTGTAACATGGCGTTCAGAAACCAGTTTGGAATTACGGATCCCTTATCCATTGTCTTCCATTGAAGATAATTACGGTTTCAATTATTTATATTGTTACAGTCCTTTGAAAACAATCGACATTAACAATGGAGCGGTCCAAAGGAAGCGCAGCGAGCTTCTTTCGAAATCAAACAATGAAGATGATGAGGTCAGCCGAGGAACCAACTTTTAGTTTTAAGAAAGATGGCGGGAAAGATATGAACTCTTTAACTAATTTCTTCGAAAATGTATACGGGCTGCAATATGATTTAAATGAGATCCGCACCGGTGGTCACACGTGATCTATGACACCGGCTCGTAATAGAAGGGATTTCCGGGTACAGGAATGTGGAACTTTAAATATATACCAATAGGGGTTGTTTGTACAACCCCTTCGTCACGCTAATTCGTGTTCACATCCTTGAACTAACATTCTTATCATTTGCACTTAAGATTCAACTTTTAACAGTATGATGATGAAAGAAACAGTTTTAAAAATTAATGAAATTTATTATTTTTTTAGCACCGCTTCTTACTACCCATTCGGGTTATACGCTTAAGTACTAATTACACTAATGGGTTAGGAATTGGGAAGATTGAATTTAGAGGAATGAATCCTCATTTACTTGTAGGGAGAGTGGAAAACCATTTAGGGAAAAAAACCTCCAGTTCACCCGACCGAGACTCGAACCTCGATCTCCCCATTTTAGTAGTCTAGCTCAACAGGAAACTAGCACGTTAGCTAACTACGCCACCGAGGTGGGTAATGAAATGTAGATGATACAATTATTTTCCCCCTCAGATCTTACTACCCATCCGGCCTATCTGCATCTTATCACACTTATTTGGTAGGGATGGGGAAGATAGAATTGAGAGGAAATGTACTCGAATATATAATGAGGAAGAGTGGGAAACCATTTTGCAAATACTTCACTATACCCACCCGGAATATAAATATAGACCTCTCCGTCATCGTCAAACCAAACTGGTTGAACCGGCTTCAGTCGGCATGACGTTATCTGATATAATTTTGTCTTTTGGTGGCAGGGAGTTTAGCATTGGAATCCCGGCTGGATGAAATTGGGATTTTTTTCCCAAAAATAAATTAACGCTCTCCATTTAAGCAAAATAGGGTACACCTCCTTTAAATTCTATATTTTATCATACTAGACCCACTTTTGTTTTGTACCGTTCTTAATTTTACTAGAAAGTGCAGTAAAGAAATCGAGACACTTCAAATCTTACGATCTTAAGACTTGTTTTTATCCACGCCCAACATAGCGATTTGGAAAGCTTTAATTTATTCTAGTTCGAACACTCTTTATTTAACAACACGGAGCACCATTTCTTTTTAAATAAAGCCTTCATGAGAATGATATCCAAGAGTAGTTGGTGCTTCAAAAATGGTTGATTCATGTAAATACATTTGACAAACTGAGTAGCCTTCATAATAAATATAAAGAAAGCTTTGGTTTGTGGATCCCTGTCATAGATTCACTGAATTACATTCCCCGTGAAGACATTATGTTGTCTTATAACTTGCTCAAAAGCGGCGATTGTTTCAATTCATCGTACCACAAACGTGTAAAGTGGCAATGTTAAAGGAAATGTGATATTTCATGTCAATTCTTTGATAAAACTAGTACGATTAAATTCCCCAAATAGTATTTTATTGCATTTGAATGTTAAACGCCATTTTCATCGTTTATTTTAAGAGGATACGATTTTTTAAATTTGTCGCTCTAAAATCAAACGGAGCTCTCACCTATAACAATTTAAGAACTATCGACTAACAAACTAACTCTGTAAAATATATCATTTCTGAAAATTAGATAAACAATCTTTTGACATTTTTAAATAACCATTTTATTTAACATTACTATTCAATATTGTTAAATTTTATGTATATCTTCTTATATATATATAATTCTTCTGTACGTGTGTATGTCACTGAACTCCTCCTAAACGGCTGGACCGATTTTTTGTGTGTGTTTGAGTGGGTCCATGGATGGTTTTGATTCACAATTGAACCCGATAGGTGGCGCTACAATCGGGTTTTAGGAAAAAAAATTTGGGGGGAAGACTTTTTTTTATATTTTTTGCATATCATAACATGTAACCTCAAAATTTCACCCCCCTACCACCACCTCCAATATTCATTGTGAATTTGTAATTGTGTTGATCACATAGTATTTGTTTTATTATTGAAATCAATTAGGCCACCCAAACGAAAAGCCAACGTTTGGGCAGGACAACGTCTGTCGGGTCCGCTAGTATATCTATATATATTAAATTAGCTTAGTCCGACACGTTAGCTCAGTCGGTAGCATGTCTGCCTACTGAGCTAAGGGTCCAGGGTTCAATTACTGGCATGGCCGACAATTTATCATTGATTAAAATATAGGTTTACCCTCTCACATTGATAAATTGACGGCCGGGGACTGGATATTGTGCCTGTCCTAGTATTAAGTTATATTATAAAGCAAATGAAGCTACGACAGGCCTAGCCAGCCGGTAGTGGAAAATATATGGCCTGAAAAAAAAACTGATCCCAGGCTGGAAACAATAATAGATGTAATTTAATTTAACTTATGCTATAAAAATAATATAACAAAATAATGACTCAGTCCAGTGGGCACTTTGACAAAGATGCTGTTAGTATATTTATGCGTGTTTTTTTTATAAATGATTGGTAGGTAGGGGGACGAATCCTAGCCAGGTGTGTTGATATATTATTATTCTTAAAAGGTTTCCCACTCTTATTATATCTAACACACTTTTTAAATTAAGACAAAAAGTTGTCATTAAATTCCAGAACACCATTGATAGATATTCAAGAAATTTAGGGGTCATCATGTGAAGAAAATTAAATTTTATATTTGTACTGGAACAATATTTTATTTATTTTGGCAAAAAAAAATGGTTTTGCCACAAAAACTGCAAAAACACTGACTTTTCCTCGCGTCCCCTTCGATCCCACCTTAAGGCGTGGTTAATTTTTTTTAAATATATACAGTCAACTCTGGTTCTAATTAGACTCTACGGACTTAGATATTTTGTTCACTATTTCCGAAGCTAACCAAAACAAATTTGTTTAAAATCTGAAAGTAGTGGGTTGATGACAAACAAACTAAGAGTTCAAATAAAATCTCTCTTTATTTAAATATATTAATTAATCTTAAAAATTCTGTTATATGCTGTTTTTTACTGTATACTGTTTTAGTTAATATTCTTTCCAGATCCTTCTCTAGAGTCTGTGGTTTTTCCATACTTGATTCCACACTATCCGTGCATTCAAAAAACTAAACTGAGTGGAAAAGTTTGATTTTTACTTTCTCTCTATCTTACAGGTAGAGAAAGTATGGTGATCGTCAAAAAATTCGAACTCGAGATTTTGATGAATTTTGACGTTCCATGACTTCCTGAATCCGAAAAAGTTGTTTTTGAATTTCCGTCTGTCTGTCTGTCTGTCTGTCTGTCTGTACCTCCAACTAGAGCCTAAACTATTTTACCGATTGAGCTGAAACTTGATATCTAGGGTTTTCATAGGGTTGCCCCGAGGGGTTTTTGGAATTGGGTATCTACCCCTAAAATTAAGGGTAGTTTACTGAAGGGAAAAAAGAGAAAAAGTCGATTTTCTCAAAATCAGCTCTAACGATTTTGATTAAATTTCATTTATGAACATTAATAAATATTCCAAACAAAATGGCTACTCTTAATGTTTCGGCAAAATGGCTTTAAGGGCTACGGTCTGATGCGTAAATTAACACTTTTTATAATAGCTCCGCAACTATTTGAGATATGAAATTACTTAGCATTACAAATATGTATATATATTTATAATACAGATATTTTATCCGAAACATATTTTTATAAAATCAGTAACTTTCAATCTATACGCAATTATATGAATTTTTTTAACTTTTTGGACATTAAAGTTTAAGTATTGCGACCGTAAAAAAAAACTAACCTGAAATGTTGATGGATGTCGACGTCTCATGACCCCCCGAACCCTAAAAAATAGTCTTTGCAATGCCGTCTGTCTGTGTGTCTATAAAAACTTAAAATTAAGGGCAGTTTACTGAAGGGCGAAAAGAGAAAAATTTGGTTTTCTCAAAATCTGCTCAAACGATTTTGATTAAAATTCGTATCTAGGCGTTGATTAAGATTATAAATAAACTGGCTATTTTCATTTTCCTATGAAAATGATTTTTAGGGTACATTACAGAAGCGTTAATTTCCGTATCTCCACAACTATTGGAGAAACTAAACAACTTATCATTGCAAAATTGTAGGATTATTAGAAATAAAAAACTTTTATTTGACATATATTTTTATAAAAGCAGCACTTTCTGAGATATTTGCAAATATATTAATACAATTTTGTGAGCTTTAGTTGTAAACATATACTACTTAAGTCTTAACGCAATAATTCTCCAATGCCATAGAGTAATTAAATATAAGTATCTAAAAAAGTATGTTATTTTTCCTTAAATCTCTTAGGAGAAATGTTTGCATAGCAATGATCTATCTCCATTTTAGACTCAATAGTCAATATTTACATTTTTTATTGGTCAAAATGTATAAATGAATAATTAAATATCAATGCGATGACTTGAAGATCTGCAACAACTTATAAAATGTTAAAATTTTAACCAGAAATCGAAATTTTAATACGAAGTGTTGACCCTTGTGGAAGACATTAAACTGTTTGAAATGCTCTTAGGTGGACAAAGATGCGCCTCTTTTCTCATTGATTATATATCATTGTATATTATTTTATGCGTGTTCTTATGTGGAGTGGTGATGATAAAATGTACATTATTCTGTTCAGAAATCTTACGAGTTTATAGAAAGAGAGAGAAAGTCTGTGCGGTGTGCCGTACCATTTATTTGATTTCCATATACATTCTCGAATAAAGGGATTAGTGAAAACAATTACTAATTGGCCACAGACTGTCATTAATTGTCCTGTAACTCCTGTCTTATTAATACAACTTTGAAAATTCTCTTTCTTTACTTGCCACAGATAAAGGTATTAAGCCAGGTCAATGAATACAGTAACTGCTCAGCCCTCCTGCATTCTTTTTCCACATTTCGTAATTTCAGTCAAGTTTTGTGCTACCTAAACAAGAACATTTCTGATTGAAAGTTTACATTTCTCTGTTCACTAATAGCGAAGTTGAGGTTTCATTATAAACACATTTTTTAACATACAGTGAAATGTTTGTGGGTTGGGACTAATGAATTAGGTTCACTGTATCCGAATATTCACTACAACTGAGTTCACTAAAACCAGAGTTGACTGTATATATTTCTCATTTAAAACTTATTCATTTAACAAATTATTTTGGACGTAGTTAATGTTATTAACTTTAGATTTAGATTATAGAATTTTTTAAATTTGCATAACGCACTGATAAATTTGGTTGTACAAAGTCGAATAAAAATTATATCTGGTGGTCTGCAAACAACAACAAAAGTTTAATACCTATGCCTTAGACCAGTGGTTCCCAAACTGTGGTTCGCAAACCCCCTGGGGGTTCGCGAAATCTTCCAAGGGGTTCGCCAAAATATTTCTGTAATGGCGGATTTTTGCAACACTTTGTGAGGAAAGGGGAAGCATTTACAACTGTTTATCGTCTCACACTGAGGTCAGGTGGTTATCTCGAGGTAGAACTCTTACAAGATTGTTTGAACTTAAACACCAAGTTTTCGTTTTTCTTAACATCCAACACAAAGCAAAGTGCATGCAAGATCAAATGTGGCTCCAGGCTTTGGCCTATTTGGCAGACATTCTTTCAAAAATGAACAGTTTAAACCTCGCTCTTCAAGGGTCAAATATTGACAATTTTACTGTGCAAGAACGTTTCGAGTCATTCATTAAAAATATAAGTTTTGGGAAACTTGTTTAATTAGCAATCAAATGGAGTGCTTTGATACCCTTCACGTCTTCATGGTATAAAATCAGCTTTCTTTGGATGAGAATGTAAAGAACGTGGCTATAGAACACTTGAAAGGACTTGGAAAAACCTTCAGAGAATATTTCTCAGCCATGTACAATAATAAAAATTGGGCTCGCAATCTTCTGGAAGAGACAGCAATTTTTGAAAAAGAGCAACTCCTTGAAATTTCTATTGATTTTGAATTTAAAAAAAAGCTATAAATATTTGTCATTAATTGGTTTCTAAAGGAGGATTCTAAAGGAGGAGTTCTCATTGTTAGAGAATAAAGTTATTACAGCTTTGTTACCATTTTCTTTTACGTATTTGAGCGAGAAACTTTTTCTCCATATGCCTATTTATAAAATAAATACAGAAACAGGCTCAATGCTGAAAGTGACTTGAGACTTTATTTATCGTCTGTGCTTCCTGACTTTAAAGATCCGTGCCATTCAAAGCAAGAGCATCCTTCTAACTAAGTCACGTGAAGAGGTGAATAGCTGTTAAAACTTGTAAAGAATTTTGAAACTTAAGTCAGCATGAAATTTAGCGATTAAAGGAGGCTATTTCAGTCATGTAAAAGCAGAAAATTTCCAGTACTACTTTAAATAAATGGTACGGCACACCGCACAGACTTTCTCTCTCTTTCTATAAACTCGTAAGATTTCTGAACGGAATAATGTACATTGTATCATCACCACTCCACATAAGAACACGCATAAAATAATATACAGTGATATATAATCAATGAGAAAAGAGGCGCATCTTTGTTCACCTTAGAACATTTCAAACAGTTTAATGTCTTCCACAAGGGTCAAAACTTCGTATTAAAATTTCGATTTCTGGTTAAAATTTTAACATTTTATAAGGTGTTGCAGATATTCAAGTCATCACATTGATATTTAATTATTCATTTATACATTTTGACCAATAAAAAATGTAAATATTGACTATTGAGTCTAAAATGGAGATAGATCATTGCTATGCAAACATTTCTCCTAAGAGATTTAAGGAAAAATAACATACTTTTTTAGATTCTTATATTTAATTACTCTATGGCATTGGAGAATTATTGCGTTAAGACTTAAGTAGTATATGTTTACAACTAAAGCTCACAAAATTGTATTAATATATTTGCAAATATCTCAGAAACTGCTGCTTTTATAAAACTATATGTCAAATAAAAGTTTTTTATTTCTAATAGTCCTACAATTTTGCAATGATAATTTGTTTAGTTTCTCCAATAGTTGTGGAGATACGGAAATTAACGCTTCTGTAATGTACCCTAAGAATCATTTTCATAGGAAAATGAAAATAGCCAGTTTATTTATAATCTTAATCAACTTCTAGATACGAATTTTAATCAAAATCGTTTGAGTAGATTTTGAGAAAACCAATTTTTTCTCTTTTCACCCTTCAGTAAACTACCCTTAATTTTAAGTTTTTATAGACACACAGACAGACGGCATTGCAAAGACTATTTTTTAGGGTTCGGGGGGTCATGAGACGTCGACATCCATCAACATTTCAGGTTAGTTTTTTTTTACGGTCGCAATACTTAAACTTTAATGTCCAAAAAGTTTAAAAATTCATATAATTGCGTATAGATTGAAAGTTATTGATTTTATAAAAATATGTTTCGGATAAAATATCTGTATTATAAATATATATACATATTTGTAATGCTAAGTAACTTCATATCTCAAATAGTTTCGGAGCTATTTAAAAAAATGTTAATTGACGCATCAGACCAGAGCCCTTAAAGCCATTTTGCCGAAATATTGAGGGTAGCCATTTTGTTTGGAATATTTATTAATGTTTATAAATGAAATTTAATCAAAATCGTTAGAGCCGATTTTGATAAAATCGACTTTTTCTCTTTTTGCCCTTCAGTAAACTACCCTTAATTTTAAGTTTTAATAGACACACAGACAGACGGCATTGCAAAGACTATTTTTTAGGGTTCGGGGGGTCATGAGACGTCGAAATCGATCAACATTTCAGGTTAGTTTTTTTTACGATCGCAATACTTAAGCTTTAATGTCCAAAAAGCTAAAAATATATATATAATTGCGTATAGATTGAAAATTATTGATTTTATAAAAATATGTTTCGAATAAAATATTTGTATTATAAATATATATACATATTTGTAATGCTAAGTTATTTCATATCTCAAATAGTTTCGGAGCTATTATAAAAAATGTTAATTTACGCATCAGACCGGAGCCCTTAAAGCCATTTTGCCGAAATATTGAGAGTAGCCATTTTGTTTGGAATATTTATTAATGTTCATAAATGAAATTTAATCAAAATCGTTAGAGCCGATTTTGAGAAAATCGACTTTTTCTCTTTTTTCCCTTCAGTAAACTACCCTTAATTTTAGGGGTAGATATCCAATTCCGAAAACCCCTCGGGGCAACCCTATGAAAACCCTAGATATCAAGTTTCAGCTTAATCGGTAAAATAGTTTAGGCTCTAGTTGGAGGTACAGACAGACAGAAAGACAGACAGACGGAAATTCAAAAACCACTTTTTCGGATTCAGGAAGTCATGAAACGTCAAAATTCATCAAAATCTCGAGTTCGATTTTTTTGACGATCACCATACTTTCTCTACCTATAAGATAGAGAGAAAGTAAAAACATGTGAAATGTGATAATATTCTGACAGTAAAGATAAGAAAATCTTATTACATTAATTTGCTAGTTAACTTCAGTTATAATTTTTAAAACAAATGTATAATTATTTGAACTTGTACTTAAGTAGTTTCAATATTATTTCATTATATTTGGTGGGCTATCCCAAAGTACTTACCTAGCTATTGTAGGGTAATTTAAAGGTATTAAACATTTTTATTACAATCAATAACTAAATTTCATAAAAATTAGGTATAAAATTAAATGAGTGGCTATGGATATTTACCAGGACGTTTGTGCAGCTCAGATGTTTGTTAAAGGGGCTCGCGAGTCGAGAAAGTTTGGGAACCTTTGCCTTAGACCATGCGACCACCGAAGCGAGCCAGAGTAAGATGAATTATATAAATATTTAATTGCATTAAAAATATTATTATGTTTTACTATCAACTGATCTTCCATAATTTCTAGTTCGCAAACTTTCATTCCCTCGCTACAAATACAATCCTGGTGAGTCTGAAAACTTCCTCCGAGGAGCATCCGAACTTTTTCCCACGATACACAATCTCTCAACATTTCTCACTAAAAAAAAAGAAAAGAAAAAAGAAATACACTCTCAAACCTTTTTTAAAACACTATCTTTATCTCATATTATTTTAATATGGATTATCTTTCCACATAATTTAGTGCACGTTGTCGGAGGAAAGCTTTAATTAGCTACAGAAAGTAATATTAAAGTTTAAACTAGACCGAACACGGAAGCGTAGTTTTATTCAACAAGAGGAATGCAAGTAACTTTTTCCCTTGCTCCACGTCTTATTAATGTCCAAAATATAGGTCTAAGCATTTTTAATTTATTTTTTTATCTTCCACTGTATCTTACTGCCCACCCACTAATTCGGGTAGGGATATAGATAGTAGAATCTAGAGGATATACCAGAATTTGCATGGAAACATAGTGGAAACCATTTAGGAAAAATCAACCTCACTACACCCAGTTGGGATTCTAACCTTGACCTTCCTATCACCGACAAACCAGACTAAACAAGCTTTATGTCCATCCCACGTTCCTACCGATGCGGTAATGTTCGTAGCTACAGGGTGAGACGTAAACAATTAGACGATCTATACTGAGGAAAGTGTTGTACAACGTGCTGAGGTTTGCCTGACATCTGGTGGAGCTCAGTTGAGGTACAAAAAGGAATTATCAAGTCAAAAAGGCGTAATATGTAGTTTGCTTTTATTTAACCAATGAATATTTAGTTTTCAATTATAGTGTTAATTTTCAAGTTAGTAAAAAAATCATCTAATTGTTTCGGCCACATCCTGTATTTATCTTAAGAGCCCATCCCACGACTTACTAACCGGGATAATAGTTACTAGAATTTTTCTTGAACCAGTAAACGTATCGTTGACCTCAGTGGTCTTGGGGTTAAGTGCTCACCGCAGGACCTGCTGTTCGTGGGTTCAAACCCAGCCTGTATCGATGGATTTGTCTTGAACGATAAACTTCCATAGCACAAATTCCTTCGGGAAGAGAAGTTAAGCCATGTTGATTGTGGCATATAAAAAAAATCTGGAAGGTATGCGAAAATACCTTTTCCGGAAAAATTGGTATGTCGTTTCGTTCTCGCTCATTGAAAATTCTCGTGTGCTGATATAATCAGTCGGTTCTGAACGTGCACTTTAAAACCTCAAATAAATAAATAAAAACCGTGAACGTATTGAGGTGAGGTTTTCTGCATTTTTTACTTGACAACAGGGAAATTGGCATCGGCTTAGTAGTTTTATCATTTTAAAATAATAATTTTTCAATTTTGTTGTCAAATTTTTAACATGCTAGAACAGTTTCACTGGTCTCAATTATACCGTATAAAGTATCTATCTAGGGTCCCACATCTCTAACACTAAACTACAGAAAATAGGGAAGTGAATCCTAACCCCCTTAGCTGGACCAAGGTCAGACTTATGCCGGGATCACGATCAACTTAACGTACCGTTCACTTAAAGTTAACTTAAAGTTAACTTAACGTATGTGTGATCACAATTCACGTAACTTAACGTAACAACTCGAGCCAAACATTTTCATTCTCGAGTGTGATCTGTGATTTGTACTATTTGTACAGTGATGATCTGTGAATGTTTACAGTTTTCAATCGATATAATAAATATCTATTACAAAACTTTTTTTATAAATTTAGCTTTCCTATTTTAGTTTAATTATTTTATTTCAATGTCTGATCACTAGAACTTGCGCTAAAGAGTAAACATTGGTCATAATACCAACAAATGAGTTAATAAATAGCCCTGTTGACGTCACTCGCATAATGATTGGCTGGCTAGATCACGTGATACCCTTCAAGTAACGTTCACTTGAAATTAAAATACCTCCAAGGACATATCTTACGTTAAGTTAACTGCAAGTCAACGTTAAGTCAACTGCATCGTGATCGCTTCCATTTAAACACACTAGGAGGTCCTTTACGTTAAGTTACGTTAAGTTAACTCTAAGTTAACATTAAGTTGATCGTGATCCCGGCATTATGGAATTTAACTGAAACTTTACGTCAGTTACACATATAGCCTGGATAAGATAGCATCTTTAATACAGTAATCATTCAGAGCTGTTCATTGTGTGTGTTTTCTTTTTTAGCATCGCGTCATACTACCCATTCGGGCTATACATTTATGTACTAATACACAATTACATTACACCCAATATCCTTACTGAGGAAGCTACAGGTCTTATGGAGAAAAGCTTTATCTTCGCTCTCTCTCTCTATTTACTGTTGCCAAATCTGGTCGCTTTCGGTTGTGTCTGAAGGTGGTTTACTGGGGTAAGACGGAGCCACTGGCAACTTCGACTAACCATTGTAGCCAAACTTCATGCAGTTCCCTCAACGATGATATCCAGTGCATATAAGATAGTGGGAAACCAATTATATACAAAGCACATCCAACCAAGGTTATAGGTTAGTTTCGACCTCTTCATAGCCATCATACCCGAAAAGACGAAACAAACGCCTTTTTCCGGGTGTACACTGGTGTAGTTAAACTTTAGTTAAACTGTTTATGTACACAATCATCATAGATAATGAATGTTGTGTGTAATGTATACATTTTCTTACTCACTAAAATAAAACAATAATAATTTCACTAATTACCTGCTGTAATTAATTAGTGGATTGTGTGTCCTCTGTCAACACACTAGACCTAAATGGCTCTTAAATACCTCTTACTTCCAATAAGTATAGAGGGAAAGATGATTTTAAGTGGTATGAACGGATTGCAGATAAATTTACGTTAGTGGTTTTAGGGATCAGGAAGGTTATATTTAGAGGAAGTGCACCAACATTTACGTGGAGGGAGGGTAGAAAACCACCCTCAGTACACCCGACCGAGTTTAGAACCTCAATCACCCTGGCATCAGCAGTCTAGTCTACTGCGAGAGAAGCGCCTTAGACATGAGGCCACCGAATATATATTGTTTTAACTAAGATTAAAATGTGAATGTTATCCACCCAATTAAAATAATCATTACATTTTAAATATAGCTTTAATTTTTACTACCTAAGCAATTCGAATGAAAATATTAAATTAAAAATTACGTCTTATTACCCGTTTGGGCTATACACCTACAGTATAAACTTAAAACTTAACCTAGGAGAGCACACCTACCTGAAAACATTCTGGGCAAGCTCCAAGAACTTTAATAGCAGAGTAGCTTAATACACACACATTCACACTCTAATCTATTTAAAAAGTCCAGATTTGTATTTTATTTTTTTGATATGGATAGTTAACGTGCGAATTATGACATAATGAATTTATATTGTAATACGACTTACAAACTAGACACTGCATTCAATCTTTCGTCGTTAAGTCAACATTGAGCAAGAGAAAGTCCCAATTTGACAATTTGTTCGTCAGTGTCGGAAAACAAACCCAGGACTGAAATGCGTCTTTATAAGAGGGACCATCCCCCTTCCCCTAAACAATCTGAGCAAATGGGACATTCTTTGCACCGTAAAGGAGACAGTGAACAATTTCATTCTTAAAATAATTAAAAATACACGTTTTGCTGCAATACATAAATAAGTAAGGTCAGTTTTTTAATACGACTTACAGAATTATTTCAGTTATCATATCCTTCTTTTTTCCACTTGGTACCAATGGTTTTTTTAGCACCTCGTCTTACTATCTGTTCGGGTTATACGCCTATGTACTAATTATACTATTGGTTTGGGAATTAGGAAGGTTTGATTGAGAGGAAGTACAAACACATTTGCATGGAAGGAGAGTGGAAAAACCATTTAGGAAAAACCACCCTCAGTGCACCCAACCGGGATCAAACCCTATCTCCCGTCTTCAGCAGTTTTTATTATTGAAAGTGAGAATGGGTTCGTTCAAGCCCCTCTGATAATTAAGAGCTACATACAATGCCTATGACCCTTAGCTCACTAGGCAAATGAGCTACCGACTCCGCTAAAGTGTCGTCAGACAACAGCCCACACCAGGAATAAAGTCCTATTAACGACCCGGCCCAAAGAAAGGGGGAATCGTTATCTTTGTTTCTATTTACTAGAAAGTTATTCAGATATCAGTTGAAAGTGTAGTCAGAATGTTTTGTGAATCAGCTTCCACTTTCTCCGGTGACAAGCCATGATCTACATTTCACCACTGTTAGATGCTCTGGTACCTGCAGTGGACGATTAGCTCCAGTGACAAACCATGATCTACATTTCACGACTGTTAGATGCTCTGGTACCTGCAATGGACGATTCGCTCCGGTGACAAACCATGATCTACATTTCACCACTGTTAGATGCTCTGGTAACTGCAGTGGACGATTAGCTCCGGTGACAAACCATGATCTACATTTCACGACTGTTAGATGCTCTGGTACCTGCAGTGGACGATTAGCTCCGGTGACAAACCATGATCTACATTTCACCACTGTTAGATGCTCTGGTACCTGCAGTGGACGATTAGCTCCAGTGACAAACCATGATCTACATTTCACGACTGTTAGATGCTCTGGTACCTGCAATGGACGATTCGCTCCGGTGACAAACCATGATCTACATTTCACCACTGTTAGATGCTCTGGTACCTGCAGTGGACGATTAGCTCCAGTGACAAGCCATGATCTACATTTCACCACTGTTAGATGCTCTGGTACCTGCAGTGGATGATTAGCTCCAGTGACAAACCATGATCTACATTTCACCACTGTTAGATGCTCTGGTACCTGCAGTGGACGATTAGCTCCGGTGACAAACCATGATCTACATTTCACCACTGTTAGATGCTCTGGTACCTGCAGTGGACGATTAGCTCCGGTGACAAACCATGATCTACATTTCACCACTGTTAGATGCTCTGGTAACTGCAGTGGACGATTCGCTCTGGTGACAAACCATGATCTACATTTCACCACTGTTAGATGCTCTGGTACCTGCAGTGGACGATTAGCTCCAGTGACAAACCATGATCTACATTTCACCACTGTTAGATGCTCTGGTACCTGCAGTGGACGATTAGCTCCAGTGACAAACCATGATCTACATTTCACCACTGTTAGATGCTCTGGTAACTGCAGTGGACGATTAGCTCCAGTGACAAACCATGATCTACATTTCACCACTGTTAGATGCTCTGGTAACTGCAGTGGACGATTCGCTCTGGTGACAAACCATGATCTACATTTCACCACTGTTAGATGCTCTGGTACCTGCAGTGGACGATTAGCTCCAGTGACAAGCCATGATCTACATTTCACCACTGTTAGATGCTCTGGTACCTGCAGTGGACGATTAGCTCCAGTGACAAACCATGATCTACATTTCACCACTGTTAGATGCTCTGGTAACTGCAGTGGACGATTAGCTCCGGTGACAAACCATTATCTACATTTCACCACTGTTAGATGCTCTGGTACCTGCAGTGGACGATTAGCTCCGGTGACAAACCATGATCTACATTTCACGACTGTTAGATGCTCTGGTACCTGCAGTGGACGATTAGCTCCGGTGACAAACCATGATCTACATTTCACCACTGTTAGATGCTCTGGTAACTGCAGTGGACGATTAGCTCCGGTGACAAACCATGATCTACATTTCACCACTGTTAGATGCTCTGGTAACTGCAGTGGACGATTAGCTCCGGTGACAAACCATGATCTACATTTCACCACTGTTAGATGCTCTGGTACCTGCAGTGGACGATTAGCTCCGGTGACAAACCATGATCTACATTTCACCACTGTTAGATGCTCTGGTACCTGCAGTGGACGATTAGCTCCGGTGACAAGCCATGATCTACATTTCACCACTGTTAGATGCTCTGGTACCTGCAGTGGACGATTCGCTCCGGTGACAAACCATGATCTACATTTCACCACTGTTAGATGCTCTGGTACCTGCAGTGGACGATTCGCTCCGGTGACAAACCATGATCTACATTTCACCACTGTTAGATGCTCTGGTACCTGCAGTGGACGATTAGCTCCGGTGACAAACCATGATCTACATTTCACCACTGTTAGATGCTCTGGTACCTGCAGTGGACGATTAGCTCCGGTGACAAGCCATGATCTACATTTCACCACTGTTAGATGCTCTGGTACCTGCAGTGGACGATTCGCTCCGGTGACAAACCATGATCTACATTTCACCACTGTTAGATGCTCTGGTACCTGCAGTGGACGATTCGCTCCGGTGACAAACCATGATCTACATTTCACCACTGTTAGATGCTCTGGTACCTGCAGTGGACGATTAGCTCCGGTGACAAACCATGATCTACATTTCACGACTGTTAGATGCTCTGGTACCTGCAGTGGACGATTAGCTCCGGTGACAAACCATGATCTACATTTCACCACTGTTAGATGCTCTGGTACCTGCAGTGGACGATTCGCTCCGGTGACAAACCATGATCTACATTTCACCACTGTTAGATGCTCTGGTACCTGCAGTGGACGATTAGCTCCAGTGACAAACCATGATCTACATTTCACCACTGTTAGATGCTCTGGTACCTGCAGTGGACGATTCGCTCCAGTGACAAGCCATGATCTACATTTCACCACTGTTAGATGCTCTGGTACCTGCAGTGGACGATTAGCTCCAGTGACAAACCATGATCTACATTTCACCACTGTTAGATGCTCTGGTACCTGCAGTGGACGATTAGCTCCAGTGACAAACCATGATCTACATTTCACCACTGTTAGATGCTCTGGTACCTGCAGTGGACGATTCGCTCCGGTGACAAACCATGATCTACATTTCACCACTGTTAGATGCTCTGGTACCTGCAGTGGACGATTAGCTCCGGTGACAAACCATGATCTACATTTCACCACTGTTAGATGCTCTGGTACCTGCAGTGGACGATTAGCTCCAGTGACAAACCATGATCTACATTTCACCACTGTTAGATGCTCTGGTACCTGCAGTGGACGATTAGCTCCAGTGACAAGCCATGATCTACATTTCACCACTGTTAGATGCTCTGGTAACTGCAGTGGACGATTAGCTCCGGTGACAAACCATGATCTACATTTCACGACTGTTAGATGCTCTGGTACCTGCAGTGGACGATTAGCTCCGGTGACAAACCATGATCTACATTTCACCACTGTTAGATGCTCTGGTACCTGCAGTGGACGATTAGCTCCAGTGACAAACCATGATCTACATTTCACCACTGTTAGATGCTCTGGTACCTGCAGTGGACGATTAGCTCCAGTGACAAGCCATGATCTACATTTCACCACTGTTAGATGCTCTGGTACCTGCAGTGGATGATTAGCTCCAGTGACAAGCCATGATCTACATTTCACCACTGTTAGATGCTCTGGTACCTGCAGTGGACGATTCGCTCCAGTGACAAGCCATGATCTACATTTCACCACTGTTAGATGCTCTGGTACCTGCAGTGGATGATTAGCTCCAGTGACAAGCCATGATCTACATTTCACGACTGTTAGATGCTCTGGTACCTGCAGTGGACGATTAGCTCCGGTGACAAACCATGATCTACATTTCACCACTGTTAGATGCTCTGGTACCTGCAGTGGACGATTAGCTCCAGTGACAAACCATGATCTACATTTCACCACTGTTAGATGCTCTGGTACCTGCAGTGGACGATTAGCTCCAGTGACAAGCCATGATCTACATTTCACCACTGTTAGATGCTCTGGTACCTGCAGTGGACGATTAGCTCGCATCGTGAAGACTTAGTTGTACGAGGTTCAACTAGCAATTCTTTACTCATGTGGTCAAGTGGTTAGAGTGGTGATCCACAAGCTTAGGAGACCGGTGGACCAAGGTCCACTCATACTGTTTCTGGCCACCTTTCATAGGGAAGGTTGGAGTTTAAGCACAGGTTGGATGTATTGAGTTTGAGTTCTACCATCAACAGTAGTTTTAAATGTTGCTCTTTCATCTTCTCTCCAGTCTAGTATTGTTGCATAACCTTTAACTATCCTCCTCGTCTCCATCAATGGTGACCTGGTGGTCTAGGGGTAAGGTGTCAGACTTCTGTGCTGGAGTCCGGGGTTCAATTCTCGGTCCCGGCACAGATTTATCTGATTGCCAAACCTTTCCTTCACCTCTGACAAGACTTGTATTAATCACAACTTGTGAAAGTGTGGAATGCCAGGCCTCCATCGTGGTTCGGATTCCACGTTAAACTTTAGGTCCTCCATTTCATCTCCCAATCACTCTACCATCACACATTAGCGTAAGTGCGTATAACCCGAACAGGTAGTAAGACGCGGTGATGATAATAATAATCTCCATCAATGTATTAGCTTTATTTATTTTTATTTTTTTCCTGCCACGTTTTACCACCCATCCCGACCATATGCATTTTATTTACTTTTCTGGGCGAGGGATGAGGAATGTAGAGTTTAGATGAGGGAAAGTATTAAACAGTTTAGAGGAAAACCATCCATAATACAACCAGCCGGGACTCTAACCACGAATTTACCGTCTGCGGCAAAACCAGAGCAGATGAGTAAGACATTTAGCCCGCGTGCCCACAAATATGGGTGCCTACTTATTTTTAATGATTTATTTTTTAAATTTACATCTATTACTGTTTCCAGCCTATGGCCTGAGTCAGTTTTTTTTATTAAAGCCGTATATTTTCCACTACCAGCTGGCTAGGCCTGTCGTAGCTTCATATGCCTTATAATCTAACTTAAGACCAGGATAGGCACAATATTCTGTCCCCGGCCGTTAATTCATCACTAAGAAAGGTACTCCCTACAAGGAGAAGATATAAACTGATTGTGTAGACGATGGCACTAGGTATAAGTTAGATCAAGTTAGATTTAAGTCCAAAGCAGGCATATCAAAAGGAAAAAATTTATATAGACAAAAAAATTTCAATAGGGAAAGAGGGACAAGAATAGTTATAAGTTATCATAAATTAAATAATGGTATTGATATATAGTAGACTGAGCTGCTAACAGGCACAGGTCGAGGTAAAGTGGTAATGATCAATAACAGGACAAGTAGTTTTAGTAGTAGTATATGCTTATATTCCAGAAAGTTTATGCGTAAAATTTTTAGATTAACTATATAGAAGGCATATTGTAATATGAACATGGCAGAAAAAGTCCTGATTTATAGTAAAATCTGATGACAGGACAAATGTATAATAAAATTGAATTTTATATATATATAAACTATAAAAGGGTTAGCCCATATCTCACCAATTATAAATTTTTTGGCCATGTTGGCAATTGAATCCGGGACCCTTAGCTCAGTAGACAAACTAAGGTGTCGGATTCTAATGATTTCTATATATAATAAATAGTTTCTGCAGAGGACTATATTATACTAAGTAATAATATTGATATACACCTCAGTGCCACCATGGTCTAGGGCATTAATCTCGTGTTAGAATAGACTGCCAATGACAGGGAGATTAAGGTTTTAATCTCGGTCGGGTGTACTGAGGACGGTTTACACAAAAAAGTTTTCCCCTCTCCCTCCAAGCAAATGCGGATACTTTCTTCTAAATTAAGCTTTCCTCATCCCTAGCATATTAGCGTAATTAGTACATATTATTATAACCTGAAAAAGGTAGGAAGAAGCAGTGCTAAAAAGTATTAATATATATTTATGCAGAAAACCTCGAATGGGCAGTAGGCTTTTGCACTAAAGACAAGACAATGGTTAGTATTTTCTGCATTTCTTGTTAAACTAACACTGGCTGATGGGACTATGCCTATTTTGAAATATTATTTGCCTACTTTCTCTTTCACTGACATAGCCGGTTACTTATCTCCTACTAAATCCAGTCAGTTATTCAACACACAACCAAACATCCCGGCATTGGAAGAAAACAATGAATGTCGAAATTACAATTAACAGTGTTTTCAAGCCTGAAGAGACCTGAGCATATAATTGAAGAAACTTGCCCAATGGTATTACAAGATAAAATTCAATTGAATTCACAATTACCCCTTTCGGTAAGATAATGCTTAAATTACTGCACAAAAAACTCGATTCTCAAAGCCGACTCGGAGTTCAAATATATATATGTGAATAAGTAATATATAGCGCTTTTTTTTTGTACAAATATATGCATTAAGATCACTCACAATTTTTTGTACATTTATCATTAGTATTTCATTATTATCTAATAAATAAAATAACAATCCTATCTTGCAATTTAATTTCTTCAGAATTATTGCTATGAATATTAATTTAGGTTTTATTTCGAAGCGAATTCATAGTTGATTTTTTTTCTAATACAATTTGAAGCTTTGAAGAGTTGAGCATTCCTTATATATACATACATGCATACATACATACATACATACATACATACATACACATACATACATACATACATACATACATACATACATACATACATACATACATACATACATACATACATACATACATACATACATACATACATACATACATACATACATACATACATACATACATACATACATACATACATACATACATACATACATACATACATACATACATACATACATACATACACACATACATCACATACATACTACATACATACATAATCATACATACATACATACATAACATACATACACATACATACATACATACATACATACATACATACATACATACATACATACATACACATACATACATACATACATACATACATACATACATACATACATACATAACACTACATACATACATAACATACATAACATACATACTACATACATACATACATACATACATACATACATACATAATCAACCCGTTCCCCTACGTGTTAGGCAAAAAGCTGTGCATATAGCTAAAAAAAACATCTCCGTAATAAATCCATCCTCACTAACCTTTTCTACACTTCTCTATACTTGCATACTCCCAACACGCCTTATATTTATGTCTATTTTTATATGCTTCAACACATTACATAAAACATAATATATATGTGTTTTAACACATTACATTATAGATAGGCCTAATTATATGTGCTTCAAAACATTGAATTATATTGTATATTACATTATATAAGCCTATATACATAGTATATTATATTAATGTAATGTGGTGAGACATTTGAAACACATTAATTTTATTTTCAAATCCTCAGCACCGTTAGCATTTTCCAAGCTATATTTTATTATAGTTTCCAAAATGAAACCCTGAAATTACGTTTTTCTCATGAAGAGCCGTGACATGGAATTGTATAAGTTATCTAAGGAGAGAAGATAATATGACGCAACATACACTCGTGCTAGTCAAGCATCTCCGAGCAAGGTAATAGTGAAGTAATGACCAGTATCCAAACAGTTAGGCCGCGCCTCGCTAATGCGACAGACAAACGCGAAGGAATACACTTCACTTCCTCTGTTTACTGCAATACTTAACGTTCCCCGAGAGTTGATGAAACCGTCTATAGTTCATACCAGTTAAATTGAGAGAGGGCGTGGCTTTCTTACAACAGTTAATAAGTCCCGGCTTCATAGGAACCATCTTATCTGACAGCTAGAAAAGCTACTAGATCTACTTACAAGTAAACCGCTTCAGTTGTTGGATGATCTAAGGGAGGTTTTTCTTATAGCCTTTTTACGATTACTGACCCACAATGGATTTTGAATTGTGTCCACGTAACTCCTTCGCTAGATTGTCTAAATCAGGGGTTTACAACTTAAAAGTGCCCAAGGACCCCAATTGATTCCAATTCTAGCCCAGGGGACGCCAGAATGTACTAATTAATATATCCTTTCCGTGGAGGCTCTTTCCATGTCTCGATTAGATGAGATGATGGTTATAGTGAGTATGAAGAAGATAGTGAGTGAGTATGAAGATGTGTAACCAGTAGCCTAACGTGAGCTTAGTTAACCAAACCCTTGTGACCGTTGGGGTGGTTCCCCTTTCGGTAAAAAATATCCAAGGTACCAGCCGGGAATCAAACCCAGAATCCCTAGTTTTGGGGATGGCTACCTAAAGTGATTCTTTAAAAATGATGTAATAATACCCAATCATATTTTAGAAATAAGCTTAACTTGAAGTATTTCAATAATCACGTGGCGAACTGTGGCAGATCACTCAAGAAACTGTTTCAACCACGACTCGACCCAGACTCGACCCAGGCCTGCGCGACTATTCATTAATAACACTATTTACGAAAACCTGCCCTGTCCTGTGATGTATCTCCTAATTAGACAACACCTCAATGTGCTCTCAGACTAAGATATCTGTTTGTAGCAAGCGACGCGAACACAGCTCTACTCTCAACGCAGCGCGTACGCACTGTGACCTAGCGGCACACGTGTGACTCTCCTGTTTTAAAAAAAGAAGTGTGTCGTTCATTGTGAGTCTGAGATGTGTTAAGCCTCCTTCTTCTCCTCACTCTTACTTTCTTTAGATTCCTCTCTTAGCATACCTGTGTCAGTTCTTCCGCTTGGAGTTCTCATCCCGTATCCCCTTCCCCCCCCCCTCACTTTCTCCGATACTGACCTCTGACTCGTTCACGTGACCTCTGTTCCGCACCGACAGCGTCGTTTTCCTACGCACCGCTAGCCCTTCGCAAGGACGGGACAGTACAGTTCGCACAGGAAGGACCTTATCTGACAGCTAGAAAAGTGACTAGATATACTTTCATATATCCAAGTCACGGGATCTGCAACTGTCATTTTTGATAAATATTATCAATTTCTATAAATTAACCTCAGTCAAATAATGAACCATTTTCTATTCTGGCCGTAAAAAAATATGTTCTTATTTCCTAAAATAATTAAATTGGACCATACCTTTAGTCAAACTGTTTTTTTTTTTACGGTGGGATTGCAGGGGACGCTAGCAAAGTCAAGTGTTTTTGCAGATTTTATATCAAAGGATTTTTTTTTTCAAAAGGAGTCAAATATTTCTTCAGTAGAAACATTAGAATTTAATTTTCTTCACATGGTGATATCAACAACTATCTGTAAGTAACTTATCTAAAATGTATGTAGGTGAGGTGGATATTTAAGAGTAAATTAACCATCGTTCACAAGAAGAGAGAATGTAGAACTAGGAAGTGGAAAAAAAAAAACTTCAACCCAAATAACCGGGATTCAAACGATTCCAAGCCTAAGTTCGAGCACCCTGGTGTCCTTCCTGGTTGAAAGCAAATAATGGAAATATACGAATAAAACATTTAGGGTTGTGTGAATCTTCGCTATATCAAAGTCAAAGTTCATATATCTTTCTCCTCGAATTAAAAACTCAGCATTACTTCAGATCTTAGAAACATTTCGATAGAAGAAGAACACCAATATAATATTATAACCCGATTTGAAATATATCGAGGTTCGAAGCTTGGTCGGGTTTCCCTAAGGGTGGTTTTCCAAAAGTTTCGGTGCTAAAAAAAATTTATATACTAGAAAGTGTCCAATACAGGAAAGAAATGGTCGTTTGTTGAAATTACAGTTCCACATTGAATAAATTTAGTAATTTGTGCACGTAATCTGTGTACTTGCTTTCATTATTTTTTAAATTATGAGTTTGTTGTGCATAGCTCTGGGAATCATTGTCTAGATACATCACTTTACTTTTTAAATATAAATACTGTTATGTAGTCACTCTTTCAAAAAGTGTGATATTCGAACAAATTGTAAAAATTGACAGTTGCAGAACACATGGATTTGACGTAAGAATAAACAAAAATTAGATTTAGTAAGAGAAAAAGGGTAAAGTTTTATTGTCTGCTATCTTCATACAAATTTGCCTGGAAAGAGCTAGACCTACACTTACGTGCACAATGAAGTTTTTCTTTCAATGGGATCGCCTGAAAAAACTGACTATGCAACCAGTCATACAGTAGTGACAAATGTTGCCCAGCGCTAAGGCGCACCAAAAACAGAATATTTACGATTCAACTGATGAAAACTAATATTGTTCTATTTGTTACAGATGAAATTTATCAGACAACTTGTTACACCGTCTCCGTGCCTTCTACTTAACGACCACAATTAAATAAAAGGGAGAAGGTATAATCTACATAAGGGAAAATATAAGCAGAATTAAAAATATAACAATAATATGGTTTATTCAGTATAAACGTAGATAAAGCAAAGTACAGTGGTCTCATTATATCATTCTGAATAATGCTGAAAATAATAACGTGAAGCGCAGAATGTAAACATACCATGTTTACATTTATTACATGTCGTCTTTAAGAGACACAAAATTACGTAGATAATAACATCAAAAGAGAAGTTAAACTACCAAAAGTGAAGTGAAGTAAGATATCCACAAAAAGAAACAAACATTAAATATTCTCGCCTGATGGGCTCCTCAAACAATTACAAGTTACAATACGAAAATTTACAATTACATAAAACATAACGCGAGAGTTTGACTTCCAGACGCTAGTCAAAATCTCCCGGGACTAACTATATCTTAGAAAAACTAAAGAATGAAATTTAGAATAATAATAAATTATATAAAAAAAATAACAAGCTTAATTTTAATTCTACAGTCGCGTTAAATAGCAAAATACAAAAGTCCACACATTTTAACAATTTACATTTAAATTCACTCAATACAAAATTACCAATGGTGGATTTCAAACCAAACTAAGAAACTAACAAACTAACCAACCGCGCCTAAGTGGCGGCATACAAGTTACATTTAAGCGACTGAGATAATAAAGCAAAAAATTAAATATTAAGCAAAATACAATATAAAGATTTTAACACGAAAATATTATAAGTTGAAAATGAATCGAGTTCTTTATAAGTAACTGCCATAGTTACGTTCCAATTTATGATGTATGAATGTTTATCCGATCATTGTCCAGGTAGACGACAATGATCCGTCCTCGTTCGTAGATTTTAGATAGTCAAAGTTTTTAGACAATGTCAGCCTGTTTTATAGTGATTTTCGTTGCACGGAAAGAGGGGAGGTAATTTCTAGCACGTAGTTGCTAGCTGTCATCGGTCACGTAGGCACTTTGTAGGGTTGTTCCATCGGAAAATTAGAACAAGTCGGCGATCATTGGATGTTTGTGTTGTTTGGGGAAGTTCATCTGACATCCGTCAGAGGGCGGGTGGATTGTTGTCTTCTAGCGTTCTCCATGTTGTCATTCCTTAGTTTCAATCTGACTAGACGGAGAATGACCACGCGTTGATTGTAGACTCTCGTTAGCTCGGCCCCATTCTTCACATTAGCTGCACGGTGTAGTTCAGCTTTGGTGGCGGCTAGTGATAGAAGATTTCAAAGGTAAGTTCCTGAACAAATACGAGTGTAATATTATAGAAGATTGTACTGTATGAAATATACTGTGTCGTATTATCTTTCCGTATTAGCCTACAGGGACTACAACAGAGAAATGTACCATTGTAGGGATTCTATTTAGGTCGGAATTATTGAGCGGGTGGTATGAATTCTTGATAGTTACGTATCAACATTATAACGGGATGGATCCAATTGTAACTAACTGCAAGTTAACGTTACAAATCTCCCCCCCTTGACCAGGAGAATAAGAAGATGCAGCATCCGTCCTCAGCAAGGCGGAACATCAAAGGGCTCAAGTTGTCCTCTTGTACATCATCTTCCCAAACAGCATGAGATGATCCATTTTTTTCAGCTCTAGATTCCATCATCTAGAGAAGCAGTCGGTACCACTACGTAGACTTTACCAGAAACCAGGAGAGAAAGGAAAACAGGATGCGCAACGAAAAATCATATACAACAAGTCTGTTGTCGAGATGTAAGTGGCGTTGATTATTCATACTATTCCTGAGTCATTTGTGTCCATCTCGAAACATCAAAAAGAGGACCCCTTTTGTATATCTCTTTTTGAAAAGCGAGAGAGAGGAGAGGATTTGGGCAAGTTTGACATTTTCAAAGGGCTGGTAGTTTCTTTTGACCGTAGTGGCAAAAGAAAGATTTTTGTTCCTGTTAAGTTAAGACCTATGATATTGAGCTATTTCCATGACTCCCTTTATGGAGGGCATCTGGGAATGCTCAAAACTCGAAATAAAATTTCTAAGGAATTTTATTGGCCCAGCATAGTTAAGGACGTACGAGATTGGGTGAACAAATGTGAAGACTGTCTCAGGTCTAAACCTGCCCGCAACACTCGCGTTGGGTTGCATGCTGCTGATATTGCCCAACGCCCATGGGAAAAGGTTTTTGTGGATTTTATAGGACCCATGACTCGTACTTCGAACGGTAACTCTTGCATTTTAGTCGTTGTTGATGGATTTTCTAAGTTTGTGCTGCTGATTCCCCTTAGGAATATGAAGGGCACGACTGCTGCGAGGGCTCTTTCTACTAGAGTTTGGTCTATATTTGGTGCCCCTAGAAAGGTCGTGAGCGATAATGGACCATGCTTCCGGTCTAAATCGTTCAAAGACATGTGTTTTGGATGGGGGGTTAAACACATTACTACGAGTCCTTATAATCCGTCGCCCAATCATGTTGAGAGGTTCAATAGGAATCTGAAAATTGCACTGACCATCTATCACAGTGAGTCGCAAACCCACTGGGACCGGGATCTTGATTTTCTTAACCTTGCGTTTAACTCCGCCGTGCACGAGTCAATTGGAGCTTCACCAGCATCAGTACTGTTGGGAAGGGAACCGAACCACCCCTTGTTGGCAGTCTGGGATGGCGCAGTGTTACACCGTCTCCGTGCCTTCTACTTAACGACCACAATTAAATAAAAGGGAGAAGGTATAATCTACATAAGGGAAAATATAAGCAGAATTAAAAATATAACAATAATATGGTTTATTCAGTATAAACGTAGATAAAGCAAAGTACAGTGGTCTCATTATATCATTCTGAATAATGCTGAAAATAATAACGTGAAGCGCAGAATGTAAACATACCATGTTTACATTTATTACATGTCGTCTTTAAGAGACACAAAATTACGTAGATAATAACATCAAAAGAGAAGTTAAACTACCAAAAGTGAAGTGAAGTAAGATATCCACAAAAAGAAACAAACATTAAATATTCTCGCCTGATGGGCTCCTCAAACAATTACAAGTTACAATACGAAAATTTACAATTACATAAAACATAACGCGAGAGTTTGACTTCCAGACGCTAGTCAAAATCTCCCGGGACTAACTATATCTTAGAAAAACTAAAGAATGAAATTTAGAATAATAATAAATTATATAAAAAAAATAACAAGCTTAATTTTAATTCTACAGTCGCGTTAAATAGCAAAATACAAAAGTCCACACATTTTAACAATTTACATTTAAATTCACTCAATACAAAATTACCAATGGTGGATTTCAAACCAAACTAAGAAACTAACAAACTAACCAACCGCGCCTAAGTGGCGGCATACAAGTTACATTTAAGCGACTGAGATAATAAAGCAAAAAATTAAATATTAAGCAAAATACAATATAAAGATTTTAACACGAAAATATTATAAGTTGAAAATGAATCGAGTTCTTTATAAGTAACTGCCATAGTTACGTTCCAATTTATGATGTATGAATGTTTATCCGATCATTGTCCAGGTAGACGACAATGATCCGTCCTCGTTCGTAGATTTTAGATAGTCAAAGTTTTTAGACAATGTCAGCCTGTTTTATAGTGATTTTCGTTGCACGGAAAGAGGGGAGGTAATTTCTAGCACGTAGTTGCTAGCTGTCATCGGTCACGTAGGCACTTTGTAGGGTTGTTCCATCGGAAAATTAGAACAAGTCGGCGATCATTGGATGTTTGTGTTGTTTGGGGAAGTTCATCTGACATCCGTCAGAGGGCGGGTGGATTGTTGTCTTCTAGCGTTCTCCATGTTGTCATTCCTTAGTTTCAATCTGACTAGACGGAGAATGACCACGCGTTGATTGTAGACTCTCGTTAGCTCGGCCCCATTCTTCACATTAGCTGCACGGTGTAGTTCAGCTTTGGTGGCGGCTAGTGATAGAAGATTTCAAAGGTAAGTTCCTGAACAAATACGAGTGTAATATTATAGAAGATTGTACTGTATGAAATATACTGTGTCGTATTATCTTTCCGTATTAGCCTACAGGGACTACAACAGAGAAATGTACCATTGTAGGGATTCTATTTAGGTCGGAATTATTGAGCGGGTGGTATGAATTCTTGATAGTTACGTATCAACATTATAACGGGATGGATCCAATTGTAACTAACTGCAAGTTAACGTTACAAATTAAATATTGTGAACATTTAATACTCTACACAACAAATGCACTAGTAAATCAATTGTCTGAAATGTACAAAGACACGACATTTTTGTCGAATCCGGCACCTCATGTACACACACCCACACTAAAACTATTTGTTTTATCATCTCTAACTCATTAGTATTATTAAATGTGTGTATCCCAGAGTGATTGTAAGACCCTATGCGTCGTAAATAAATAATGTAATGTTAGCATTTTGATAGTAAAACTATACCTTACATCCTTTACTCTTTCTAGCTTGTGGTCAGTTTTTTTTATTCAAGGCATATATTTTCCACTACTGACTCGCTAGGCCTGTTGTAGGTTCATATGTCTTATAATCTAACTTAATACTAGGACAGACACAACATCCAGTCCTCCACCGTTAATTCATCAAAGTGAAAGGGTTAATCCACATTTCACTAATAATAATTTTTTCAGCCATGCTGGGAATCCAACCCGGGACCCTTAACTTAGAAGACAGCTAAGGAGTCGGACTGTAAAATTGTATATTTTAAAAAATTGGGAATTAATATATATTTTTAAAGTTACCTCAATTAAGGACAATATTCCTCATCGTGCCAAAGAGTTTCGATGCCATGTGAAATGATGCACAGTTATTCCAAGGAAGATACATGGAGCGAGCCCTTGGTGAACTATGATGGCTGACAACAAATATATTATTATTACAAGATCGTGGGAACTCTCACTTTAATTACCTTACGTGCTTTTACAGCAAAGCTGCATTCTCGCTGAAGCTGTATTAGTCGCAGTAATTACTTGATATCAGCATCGAACAATCGGTCGTTAATTAAGGTGGGAGTGTAGGGAATACGAGAAAAAGCCAGTTTTTTTGCAGTTTTTATAGCAAAACATTTTTTGGCCAAATAAAAAAAAATATTTCTTCTGTAGAAACAAAAAGTTTAATTTAATTCTTATTATGACTATTATTTAGCACTGCGTCTTACTACCCGTTCGGGTTATACGCTTAAGTACTAATTACACTAATGGATTAAGAATTGGGAAGGTTAAATTTAGAGGAAGTGAACTCGCATTTGCGTGGAGGGAGAGTGGAAACCCATTTAGGAAAAACCACCCCAGTTCACCCGACCGAGATTCGAACCTCGATCTCGCCGTCTTGTCTCAACACGACTGGCGCGTTAGCCAACTACGCCACCGAGGTGGGTATCAACAGATATTGAATATCTATCATGAGATTGGCAACATAAGGTGACGAACTTTTTAAATGAAGAGGAAATGTTGTCATTAAATTCCAGGACACCTTCGACAGATATTCAACAAATGTTGATATCACCATGTGAATAAAATTAATCCCTATGCTTCTGTTGGAGATATATTTTATTTATTTTAGCAAAATGGGGCTTCTTCTTTCTCAGTTATTAATTCAGTTGGTGAAATCACTAACATGTTATGTGACATTTTCTCGATTTTAAAATTTTGGTTGAATTGTGTTTCATACCCTGTAAATAAATTCTATGTGAATTCTTAAGGAGTATCGAGTTTAACAAGCGATCAAATGTTGAAATGTTGTTTCATTTAGAATATTCAACTGTCATAACATGACATGTGACAAATATCATATTTTGAGTCTATCATCTTGTGGCTTTCCCCAATGAATCTTCTTCATGGGATTTGAGTTTCTATATAGTTGGTTTAGTTTGTAAGTCATTTGTTTATATAATCAATCGGTTCAGATAATAGATGTTAAATATTCTTAAATATTTATAAAGAGGGGGTAATATTGTTCTAGAGCTATTTTGTTTTTAATTGCTATAAGCTAATATTTCATAAAGTACACTTTACTAACAGTAATAATATTAAACGTTTGATGATAAACTAAAATCAAATTAGGAAAACTAATGCTACAGCCTAACAATCTGTTAACCTTTTAAAGATCTTTCAAATTTATTGAATTATTAATATTTTGGTTGAGATTTCTTTAGTAACACTATTTTTATTGTACCGTTAATGTTTTAAATATAATTACTAATATCATTTTATGGTTTATTAATTAACCTACAATTTGAAGTTAATTTTTTTGAGGCGTAAAATAAAATGGATATCTCTATAACTTTGCCACACAAAAGTATTATTATTATTATTAATAATGATAATAATAATAATAATAATAATAATAATATTACAAAGACTTTAATCTCACAAAATGTTATTATCAAACAATTTATTTCGGTCAAATATATTCAGCAGTATACTACTATCATGTGTTTAATTTTATTTAGAAATACAAACAATTATAAAATTTTGAAACGACTACACTAGGCCTATTTACAAATTATATATTTTATGCATAGTTGTAATACCAATATTATTTGATTTTTAGGAAGTTTTTAGTATAACACATTTTATTTATATTTACGGATTTTTTTTTATTTTCTTTGTTGGTATATAATCCTATATATTCCTTACTGATACAAATACACATTTTTAATTTGTACATTCTCTAAAACAGTCCAACATGCTAGTATATATATATAGTATAGTAACCTTTAAACATTACATATTATTAAACAATATATAGAAATAAAAGATTAGTTTTTTTAAATTATAAATACATCAAATTAAAAATAAATGAAATTGTGTACCTGTTTCATTATTATTAATACTTAATATACTATATTTTAAAAACTTCATATGTTGTACACACAAAAAGGACCCAGAAAATTTAGCCTTTTTAGATACTTTTTTATAAGAAATGTATGCTGTTAAGATGGTGTTTTTAATTTTTTTCTATCTCAATTAAGATTTTTTATTAATTTATAAATATTAATTTAAGAAAATACCCGTTTTGAGAAAACGAAGGTTTAAGTTAACTGTTAATTAGAGTAAGCAAAACTTAATTTATTCCAACTTGATTCTGCTGGAAAGGACTCATTTTATTCAGTTTTTCATGCTGAATTCAGCTATATAGGGAAATGTCTTAAATAGTAAATTGTAGCATGCTGCAAAAGAACATTCACTAAACAGCGAATAAGAAAACACTTTTAGTTGAAGGGAAAATAAGTTTTATTCTTTTATATTAAATTTAATTACTTTCTGAAATATTCGTTCCAAATTTAGGTTAAGTTTGAGTGAATTCTTCTTGAATTTATAATAAATGCTACAGTAAAAAATATTACTGCACTGAAACATAGAAATATATATAAAATAAATTATATGTATTATATTATTATATTTATATAAAAATATATTAACTTTATATATACTTAATTTATTAATTTTACCACATAATTCAAATGATTGAATAAGTATTTTATCTTGAAATAGTAATAAATGTGCGTAATACGTGAACAATGAGCAGGTTTATTTGAAATTTATGAAATTGACATTTTAATATCTAAAAATATACAAAATGAGGAAACAAATAATAATTTAAAAATTATTTTTTGGTATTCATCAAATCATTTAGCATACGAAATGCCTTATTTAGTTCAAATAATTAATGTAAAATTACAACTTAAAACATCCAAACAGCTCGTGGGAAAGGAAAATTGGGTATTAAAATAAATAGTGGCAATTAAATACCTTAGAACATTTAAAGTGACTTTGTAAGCACGTTAAAAATATTTTAACTACCCAGGTACATACTAACTAAGAGGGGATTCATCCTGACCAATTTGAGACGGTCGTATGGAAATATCTTTTGAAAGAACCTGTACCATATTGATTGCGATATAATAATATGTATCTGTGTCTGATCACAAAAATATACGGTTGGGACAATTTTGGCTCAGAATCACAGTAAACTAAAAAATATTATAAAATAAATTTACTGTAAAGCTTTTTATACAGCCTACATTTAAAAAAATAAAAGTTGCATGTTCACACACAAACTCATTTATTTTGAAAATTATCCGAAAATTAGGACAATCGAGTATAAATATTTATTTGGCGTTTTCTCTCATTTAGTAGTATGAACATTACACCTGCTATAGATAACTAGTCCACATCGGTGGCCACATAGTCTAAGTAGTAATTTTATTCAATGAAACTGGATTTCCTGTAATGCGTAGGCTGAGATTCAAATCTCAATAAGGTCTACTATAAATTATTTCCCTCTCGCTGCACGCAAATGTGGTTACATTCAATATACGTTCTACCACTATCATCCATATTTCGGTATTATAAAAATGTGGTTAGCTTGGATAGGTAGTAGGATTCAGTGAAAAAAATTAATTCCTAAACAAATAGAATCCAAATTATTTTATTATTTACCGCGAAAAGCTGTTCAAATAGCCACATCCCCGACCGCCACAAAGTGGCACTGTGCCTCCCCTCTTATGTTCTCAGAAAGTGTTGATCATTGTTCCCCGTCCTGCAATCGCGTCTTGCAGCTGTCGGCGGCAATGGTGGCCGCAACGGGGGCCTGGGTGCACGCACCCTGTCGGCGCAGGTCAGCCTTGATGGCAGCGGTCATAGCTGCGCCCGCAACCAAGGTGCAGCTCAGGACGGCGTTGGCCCAACGGGGGCCGTATTGCCCCAGTAACCAGCTGTAGGCCGACGTGAAGATCACGCCGAACACCTGTGTGGACGCTGACAAGATGCCAGCAGAGGTCGTCTCTGGCTCTGGGTAGGTCAGCTCCGCCGCGAACTCGAAACCCACAGGCAGGTATCCCGTCATAAAGAACCTAAGGGTTCATTCCCTTATATTAATCAATAATAAAATATCAATAGGATTGACAAAAGATAACAAACTTGCACTGGTGGCTACAATGTATAAGGCGTCAGTCTCTTTAAAGACTGGACTGACGGTGGCAAAGAATTTTAGGTTCTAGTCTAAGCTGAGTGCATTAGAAATGGTTTCCACCATTCCTCTCCCCGCTAATGCGATTACCTTTCCTCTAAAATATCTTATTCCTCCTTAAACTTTAGATTGAGTGGTTGAAAAACTTGGTATAAAACGTAATCTAAAACATAACAAACGAATAATCCACCACAAGTCGCATTATAAAAAGGGTTGGACTACGTTGACACAAGACATTGAGAGTTTCACCGGGTGTATTTTGATATCACCAATATTAGACGCCAAGGCAAGGAATAATGGATTCCCGACGGTGAAATAAGGACTCAGTAATAAAGAGAAGGTAAAGGATCATTATATAGGGTCAAGAGTCCTGCTACACTGCAAGGACCTGCCATACCCTCGAGAGAATACTGTGACAAGGGCGGAACAAGTATGGGTGACAGAATTACAAGTGGAAGCGATGTATTGGGAAATTTAAAGAGTAGCAGGGTGTTCCTTTACTAATTTATTAATGTTGAGCTACTACAATTATTAATGAACAAATAGAGTACTAACAAATTAAAACGAATATTTTGGGGCTTGAGCCACGCTGTTAGAATAAATAACTTAAGATGTTTTGGATGTTATAACTACTTGGATGCGCGATGAAACAAACGTCGGAAGTAGTGTTTTCCTCAATTAAAATACACATCTAGAAAGGTTTCGAAACTGATACTAACTAAAGCTTATTTACCTTGTTCCAAACAACATTGACAGCCTTGATAGCTATCAAAAATATATCATTTTCAAATAAGTAATTAAAAACCAAACTCAGCATAAGCAGTTAAGTATGTGTTCTATGTCGATATTGATGGATAATGCAACCACTATTATTGATTTTGCTTTAATTTATTTATTAGATTCATTGACACTACAAAAGGTGATTTTTTTTGTCTATCAATTCTCATATGGGTTAAATAAAAATGCGGTTGAGCTAGCGTAAGATTTGAATACACAAACCAGTCCTTACACATAGCCACAAATCTAGTCTTAAATGAGGTATGTTTCATAAAATAATTTTTAAAATATGCAGGAGAGACCAATTTTTATTAACTTTAAAAATATTATCTATTTACTCTCTTTGTTTTTTATGATAAGGTTATATCTTATTTGCTATGATTTTTTATTCACTTCTTATTTTATATCAAAGAATCAAATAGCCAAAGCTATTATTTATGCTTTTATTGAGGATTACTCCATCTAGATATTATCTTCTAAAATTTAAAAATGACACCTGGACACGGGATTCAAACCCGGGACCTTAGGCTTAGTACTTCAATGCTCTAACCACTGAGCTATCCAGGAATCGTCCCGTGCCCAGGGTCATTCTTTATTCATATTTTAAGGCAGAGTCTATGACGGATGCGGAAATCGTCGGCTACAAATGTGTGATTTTATTAAGATCATGAGCTAACAGATAACGCAGCCACCTTCGACTCAGTAGTTGGCTTATTGCTGCCACTTGTACAATTATTATAATTGTACGGGATTGCCTTAAAATATGAGTGAAGAATTACCTTTAGCACGGGATGATTCCTGGATAGCTCAGTGGTTAGAGCAATGACGTACTAAGCTAAAGGTCCCGGGTTCGATTCCCGTTTCCAGGTTTCAATTTTCAGAATATTATTTCATATCAGCTTTAGTATTCTATTCCAACGACATGTTTCGGTTTTCCTCAGACCCAAAGCTGGTGTAACATCACCAAAATATGTTGTCCTAATAGAAGACTAAAGCTGATATAAAATAAGAAGGGAATAAAAAATATTAGCAAAGAAAATATAACCTTATCATTTATTACTCCTTACCAAATATAATATATGAACATTCTTAAAAATTTAATTTTTATATTTGGCAAGGTTAGGTGATTTAAATGTTGGTTTTAACAATATGTAAATAATTTATCTCCGTGAAAGTATTAGTTAAAAAAAATTCATCGTGTGTGAGAGTAACGCTAGTATTTTAGGTTTTAAAGACCATACATAGAAAATCTATCGAACTTATTTGTTTACCAGGTGGCATTGTGTGCGGCACTAGAGTCAACAAGCATTGAATCAAAGAAAGCCTGAAATGGATAAAAAAAAATGAACATGGAATAAATAATCCATACTTACCCTATAGAGATATTAATTTTATTTATGCGTGGGATTATCTAGATAATTTCCTATTATTGAATTCTCAGAAGAAACAAGCTTTGAATTGATAAAAAAAAATGTTCAAATTACTTTAAGACAAAACCATTGAGATGCCACTTCTTACGGCTAACGGCAATGCACTATGAGCAGGTGATCAACTCAGATGTTAAGGTGGGAGTGTAGGGGACGGGAATATTTTTTGTTCTTTAAATGAAAACTATAGTGGTACAAATTATAAGAATAAAATAATTTTGTGCTAATAATTCAGGATTGAATATTGGCATAGGTATCATAATTTTTGCTGCAATCTCTACAGATTTTTTGGTAGTTTTTATCTCAAAACATTTTTCGGCCAAAATAAATAAACTATTGCTCCAGTGGAAAAATTGAGTTTAACTTTCTTCTCAGGGTAATATCAACAGTTGTGGAATATCTGTAAGGATCAAAGCAGCATTAGGTGAGAAACTTATTAAATTATGAAAAAAAAAATTGTCAATAAATTGAAATCTATGTTTATACTGGATAAATATTTGATTCATTTTGACCCAAAAATGTTGTGATACAAAAAACTGCAAAAATACTGCCTTTAACTCGTCTTCCCTGTACTACCACCTTAAGAGAGAGTGTGGGAAGATGCTGTGAAGGGATGTGTGTCCATAAAATTCAAAAAAATTAAGACAATGCCAAATCGGACCACGGATAAATTTCGTTTTCAATTTCTCTACCATCGTGCCTGATATACATGATAGTAATATGGATTTATACCGAACTTGATTTAGGCGGAAAACACCCTACATGGTCCTTAGGTATTTTACCTTCAAAGCCATATTATTAGTAGTGAATCTAAGGCCCTATTTACATAATCGGTACTGTCACGATACAATAACGATACGATCACGGTCATTTACATCAGCGTACCTCAACGGTACACGCTCAGTACAGGAACGGTGCACTTTTTCTCGATGGCTTTCAGTTTTGGGTCGTGCTATCTCCTTGTAACACGTAATTATGAGAATCAATAATGTGCAGTTTTTCAAATTTAAAGCTAGCTTCAACTATTTTATTTGATGAGGACGAAATCGTTAAAATGAACAGTCAAACAAAATATGCCCAAAAAAGGAGACTCCAGTCAGAGGTTTTTACTTTTATTTAGGCCATTTTAAATACAATCTAGTGTCAACAACCAGTTGAACTACGTAAAATGTGGGTATAATGTCTTACTAGAGCACACCATCGCTCCATTGGCAATAAGATACAATACAGCTTACGATGACGGTACAGTAAAACCTTCTCTCAAAGTATCGTAGTGAGAGCGAACCTGTACCGTGGCTGTATCGAGGTTGAAGCGTCATCGTTGATGTAAACAGTCACACTCAAACCAATGGAAACAGTAGTTTATCACCTCGTTACTGTACCCTTGTTGCATCGTGACTGTACCGCTTAGTGAATGTATAATGTATGAATGACACAGCTACTAACTGATGGACGACTCACCCGAGCAGTCCAGATGTGAGGTAGACGATGATCTTTGAACCCATGTCAACGGTGAATGTGAACACGACCATCCCAACCAAAGACATACAGTACACGGCCAGGGCAGTCTCTCTGGGAAAAAAATACTAGAGACCATCAACACATGCCGGGAATTGATACTCATCTCGTTAGACATGTTTACACTGAAAAGTTGATAACTGTCTTTACTTGCATTTTTTCAATATGGTGTAGCTTATAAGAAAGGGTCATAGTGCAATCCGTCAAGGTAACACTGCTACCTTTCAGGGTAATTAGAATGTACCGTGGAAGGTCTTACCTTGACAGGTTACTCTATGGCTTTAACTTAAAAGCTAACCCATAGTATAACCATGTAGGTCAAGCTTCTTTGCTTTAGGGTAAACAAAGGGCACAACTGCTGCAACTTTAGTGACGTCACGGAACAAAGAGCCACATTGGTTGAGTTCAGCTCTGGAGTGGGAACACATGCACTGTCTATTAGCACAAGTCTGCGCATGTGCAGTGGGTTCAAATGGCACCACAGCCAAAGTAGGCCCCATGGCTTCTTTGGTGCTGACTGACAGTTCACAGCTGACTTCTGACAGTCAACAGTTAGGTATATACCTAAATTTTACTGTCAGAAGTTGACAGCTGCTAAACACATGTTTTTGCAGATCATGGTTCGGCGTAGGGATACATAATTTGGTCTAGTAGCTTTTCAAAGCCGTCAGCTCTCAGCTGTGAGCTGTCATTCAGCACCAAAGAAGCCATGGGACTATTGTATGTTGGTTATATCCAGTACAAGGGTAATGGTTAGACATGAGTGGTCTAGGAGTAATAAGTCTATTGTCTAAATATAAAAACAATTCTAGTGCTTCCTTTTAAAAACACGCATCGGTATTATTGCATAAATTAGCACAAAATATCATCATAATCGTGAAAAATTTACCGTAGCTCCACTCTGAATTGTTTAGTTTTTTCCTTTTTTTTATGTAGCCTAATTAATTATCTATTAAAAACTAATTTTGACATGGAGTTATCAGTAAATGAATTAAAGAAGATGCCTGACTTGAACTTGTGAGTCTTGTCCAAGATGAATCCACTGACGACGGAGCCGACCATCCCAGACACAATTATGTCCAGACCCACGCTACCCGCAAACTCCTCTCCCCCCTGGAGACAACATTACAAGTACAACATAAATCCGGAACTACAAAATGTATCGTATATTTAAAGGATTATTTTGTACTTGGGTGAAATTTAATTTTGGTACATCTCTTCTATCACATAATTTGAGTTCAAACATTGTACTATGATTTTATGAGGAAAACATTAAAAGACAAAAAATATGAATGCCTGTTTAAACTATAAATGGGTGTTGTGGTGTGGGATAAATACTAACGTGGGTGTCCTCGTTTGTTTTTTTTTGATTGAATTGATTACTAATAGTGAATTTGCGGTACCGATGATGTATTATCAATTATTATTCTATAAACAGACAAATTATTCTTTAATGCCTAATGAACATCGACAAGATAATGATAGTTCAATTTTCATAGGAAGGACCTTTCAGAAAAAAACAAAAATAATTTTTCTCGGCTAAAACTGATAACATTTTTCTATTTTATTAGTGTAATTTTATAAGTATTGATAAAATCTAAGCTAAGAATCGCATTACTTGACGTATGAATACGTAAAAATACATCTATTAATGTTTCTAGCCGTCGGATAAGGCTCGTCCTATAAAAATTATACTGTACAAACTTATAGGTTTAACACACACTAAGGGACATGAATTACAAATTAAAATTAACGTTTTGTTTGCTTAGTTATTTAAAAAAAATTGAATAAGTGTTACTGTCTATGGTGTTCAGTTATAAAAATATAAAAGTGTGTATACGTTAAATTTATTAATTTATACACTATAAGTAAATCATTTGACGTAACTTTAAAAATAATCATAGTTTTAATATATTTAATCATTGTAAATAGTAACGTAAAAATAAATCGTTCACTAATCCTTAAGAATTTATTACTAGAAGTTTTTGATAGTTATTTAAATGAACCGTAAAAATCGATATTGCAAATAAAAATATTTCTAAAATGCCTAATATTAGTGACTTTCAATCAATGTTTGCAACTAAAATTATTTTATTTGGTTGCCTCAAAAGGTTATTCATAGTAAAATTGTGCTGTACCCTTCGTTTACCTTGAAAGGTAGCCATGCTTACCTTATATTGTTCCACTATGTTACAGGTTATAAGATAGGACCATAGTGTAATCCTTCATGGTAAGACTGATACCTTTCAGGGTAAACGAATTGTACATCACCTTCTTTTGCTGAACGTATAGAGTAAATTCACCTTAAGCGGGACTCAAACTGGTGCCTTCTGAAAGTGGTTGGTGGTCATTGCCAGAATAGAAAGATACCTCAAAGCCCTAAAACCACGATCGAGGCTTTTATTGTTATTAAAAGGAGATTATTATTTTATAAAGATGTTTGGTAAAATCATTCATGAAAAATAAACATGAAGGGGAAATTGACGATTAATAAAAATAAAGAAGCATTTAAGTTTTAAAAAAACACAATATATTTATATATGCTTAGAGCCTCTTAGAGCCGCGCAATCTCAACAGTAGAATATCTGCCATGAGCATGGTAGCATTTTAACGTAAACTTTTTAAATTAATAAGAAAATTCCTTTTTGAGTTCCCCGATATTCATTACGATGATGATGATGATAAGTCATCAACCCAAAAATGCGCTTTACATCCAACCGGAGCTGGACATGAAATCAGCCCTTGAGATGCCTAGTGCTGACCGCACCATCTGGTATAAAGCACATGTCCTTGGGAGGTTCAGAAAGTGCGGTGGTTTCACGTTGCCTTCCATGAAAGATATTCAGAAACCGTTGAGATATTTTTTAGCATCGCGTCTTACTACCCGTTCGGATTATACTCTTGTTGAGATAACTAAATACAGAAAGTTAAACTGAAGGAATATTTTATTTATCTTGGCAAACAATTTTTTTTCATTAATACTATAAAAATACGAATCCTAGCTTGAGTTCCCAGACAACAAAGAAGGTGTAATTGTTTAACTATGCAAGCTCTCACCGGGAAGTACATGAGGATGATTTGGTTGAGGAGAGTGGAGAGGGCGAAGAACGCGCCGACGTTGATACCGTAGGAGGCGATGAGAAACAGGAAGTTTACGTTTCCAAAAAGCTTCTTGAGGGATTGTCCAAAGGTGGGGGTCTCCGTGGAAGACATCTTCATGTCTTGGGTGGCGCTTGGTGCGGTCGGAGGTCCCTCACGAAAAACTGTGGAGCAAACAGCAGAATTGTTAGTTATTTTAAAAACTGTGTGATTATAAAGTACATCTCTCAACTCTAAGCCTACTACGATACGATCACGTGACGTTCCGTTGTCTAACTGTGCAGTAGAGTCCCATGTATAGCCTCCAAAGTGGTAAAAAGTTGCACAAAAGATTCACCCTCTTATGTCTGGATCACGATCAACTTAACGTTCACTTAAGGTTAACTTAACTTAACTTAACGTAAAGGTTCTTCTCGTATTTTTAAATGGAAACGATCACGATGCAGTTAACTTAACGTTGACTTGCAGTTCACTTAACTTATTAGACGTCCTGGGAGGTCTCTCACTCTAAGTGAACGTTACATGAAGGGTATCACGTGATCTACCCAGCCAATCGTTATGCGAGTGACGTCTACAGGGCTATTTAGTAATTAATTGGTTGGTTTTATCACCAAAGTCTACTCTTTAGCTTCAGTACTAGTGATCGGACATGGAAACAAAATAATTAAACTAAAATAAGAAAGATTCAAATAGCCAAAGCTATCATTTATGCTTTTAGTGAGGATTACTCCATCTAGATATTATATTTTGAAAATTGAAAAATGACACTTGGACACGAGAATCCCAGGTTCGATTCCCGTGTCCAGGTGTCATTTTTCAATTTTCAGAATATAAAATAGGAAAGCTTAATTTATCGAAACAGTTTAGTGATAAAAATTTATTATATTGATAGAAAACCATAAATATTCACAGATCATCACTTTACAAAATAGTACAAATCACAGATAAAAATACATATACTCTAGAATGCAGATGTTTGGCTTGAGTTGTTATGTTAAGTTACGTGAATCGTGATCACACATCTGTTTTCTTAAGTAAAGTGAACCTTAAGTGAACGCTACGTTAAATTAAAGTTGAGTTGATCGCCATCGCGGCATTACTCATATTAATTAATGTTGAATAATTTAAGCAGAGCTCGTTTCCGTAGCTATCCGTAGCTCCGTAATCTATCATACGAAAGAAATACATGCCTTTAAAATATTAACTTAATAAATAATAAAGCTTTTTCTGTTAAACATAATTTCCACTAAATACTAATAATACAAAATCATTTATTCAGTGAGTGCTTTTGATCTGTTTATTAGAACACGGAAACCAAACCGTATAGCTTTATAACTGGGATGGAGAAATAATGAGCTACTTTCAACATATATAGTCCGGAACTACAAAATGTATTGTATATTTAAAGGATCATTTTGTACTTGGGTGAAATTTCATTTTGGTACATCTCTTCTATCACATAATTTGAGTTCAAACATTGTCCTATGATTTTATGAGGAAAACATTAAAAGACAAAAATGAATGTAGTTAACTATTGGTATGTGTTAGTCTACGTGTCTGTTGTTTTTATTGATTATTACTAATGAGATTTGTACGTATGTTATATCAAATTATTTTATAACACTCTATTTTATGTCTAATGAACATCGACAAGATAAATGATAGTTGAATATTTGTAAAAATTTAAGGATAAATATTATAAAATAAAATGAAACCCTTTAAGACTGGAGTGTATGAAACACGATTTAAAGGCTTTTTTTTGCAAGTTTTGGAATCAAAATATTTTTTGGTCAAAATAAAATAAAATAATTCTCCAGTATAAGCATAGGGTTTGATTTTCTTCCCATGGTGATATTAACAGTTTTTAAATATCGTTTTAAGTGTGTCCTGGAATTTTATGACAACTTTTTCTCTTCATTTAAAAAGTATTTCATCTAACTCTGCTATGCTCATGACAGAAATTCAACAACTGTTGATATCACCATGCGAAGGAAATTAAACTATATATTTGTACTGGAGCAATATTTTGTTTATCTTTTGCCAACAAAAGTTTTGCTATGAAAATAAACAAAAAATTGACCTTTTCTCGCGTCCCCTACACGCCCACCTTAACCCATAAAATTGTTATCTTTTGAAATACCTTTTCTAACCGCAATTTAAGAAAATAACCACTTTTATTTATTCAAGTTTAATAAGATAAATAATATTCTAAAATCCACGCAGTTTTTAAAACAACTAAACGCTGTATTGGATGGGTTCCACCGTTTAGTGTGTAAGCTTGAGACGCAAGACGTAGCAATTATATACGTAAAATAGTCCTAACAGTGAGTCAATCCGTACTTAAACGTTGAAAAAGTAATATATTGCCAAATAAATCTGAACAATTTACACACTATTAGAACAACATTATTAGAATGTTAGTATTTTTTCCAGGCAACATCGGTGACATGAAGCTTCTTGCAGTCACCCGTTTCGCCCGTCGCTTGAGGTAACCCTGATTCGTTTCCGCGGTGAGAGTCAACTTGTACTTAATTCAGTACCGACCTAAGTATGAGGATAGGTGCGTTTTCTTTAAGTGTCTTAGTATATTTAAGGATAAGAGAGACTCACACAGTAAGACGAGGAACAAGCAGAGAGTGGTGATGCCGGCCACGCCGTAGTACATCACGGCGAGATCCGAACCGATGTCCTTTAGCTCGGGGTGGTTCTTCACCATGAGGGGGGAGAGAAGGAAGCCCACCGCTATACCTAGCTAGAAAGTCACAATTATTTTTTGTTAATTTTTAGCTTAAAAAAATTGTAGTCCTCATTTTTATCATCTTAAAGTCTTATTATGTGTTAAGATAGTTTTAGAAGAATATTTTCTAAATTAATATAAACATCATATGCTTAAAATAGTACATTAGTTAGTGTTTTTTTGGTTGGAGAAGAGTCTTCCATTATGAACCACAACCAATCTTGATTCCTGAAAGTTGGTTTTCGGTTTTTTTATGTCTAGTCTAGGTCTATTTTTTAAAATCTTAATAATTCCATACTCATAATTAAACGACTAAAGTTTAATATATGACTATAACAAGCATTGAAGTCCACCTCAATACACCTTATAAACATTTGAAAATTTTACTACGTTATTACTTATTAGTATTATTTTATAGGCATTGATATTATCTACAAACGGAACAGATAAATCTAAAGTAGCCTAACGTATGGATATATTAAAATAATTTGGATATATGTTTTAAGGGTGCCTTTCTAGAGAATATGAATGTACGTACCTGGTTGCCGAAGACGCCTATGGAGCAGGCTGAAGAAACCTTAGTCAGCCGGGAACCAAACGGCAGCCAGTTTTGGAGGGACGCTTAGGATGAACACCTGGGAGGTGGCAACAACCGCCTGGCCGGTGAACGCCGCCCAGAACATATCCTGGCCGATACCAGCCACCTTGATCCACGAGCCAGCCGCCGTTCCGAACGCTCCTAGTGTCAGGGACTTGCGGATACCCTGGGGGAACAACAGCTCGACATTAGTACGATCTAAACTGTGTGTCATGAACCCTTTAGGGTTGCAGCAAACATGGACAAACGGGAGTAAATGAAACATTATATATATATTAGGTTTACTTGTTATATAGCATTAGGAACTCAAGAGTTAATTGCCACACTTAAAAAAGTTCGCCACCCATCCCCCTCTTGAGCTAGTTCTATCTAGTCCACCTCAGTACACACCCTATCCCTATCTTGAGCTAGTTCTATCAAGTCCCCCTCATTACACCCTATTCCTATCTTGAGCTAGTTCTATCAAGTCCCCCTCATTACACCCTATCCCTATCTTGAGCTAGTTCTATCAAGTCCCCCTCATTACACCCTATTCCTATCTTGAGCTAGTTCTATCAAGTCCCCCTCATTACACCCTATCCCTATCTCTAGCTAGCTCTATCAAGTCCACCTCATTACGCCCTATTCCTATCTTGAGCTAGTTCTATCCAGTCCACATCATTATACACTATCTCTTTCAGGTTCGTGCTAATGTTATCCTCTCATCTGTGTTCTAGATCCTCCTATTCACGCTGCGTGTCCTGTCCTCTATAATCCTTGAGACTTGATTATCCTAACAATGTACTGTAATGAGTACAGGGTATGTAGATCATCATTATATAACCTCCTCCTCTCCCTAGTACTTCTATACTGTTATGGACCAAATAACTTCCTAAGCATCTTGTTTTTGAACATCCTGAATTTATTTTCGTAATCTAAAGGTACGTTGTCCAAGTTGCGACAGTTGAGACTGGAGCCGCATTCTTTGTGCATAAGTAGTTTGAGTTTGGTCTGAGAGACGAAGTGATAGTGGCAAGTGTCACAGCACTGGTGGAGTGATCAGTGCGTGCGGCCAGATTGGTAGAAACAGTGCGTATTTGTTAGTGAATTGTATGCGTTTTTCTGTACATCACTTTCAACAAGTTGATATACATGATTGAAGTGGTTTACATTCGGTCTAAAATATTTCCTGAACTTGACCTCATCACTTAAAAGATGTCTATTGATAAAAAATACTATAGCATCCTTCCTAGTCGTTTGCCGTGAATATACTATCTTATGCCTTTTCCTTCTACTGTAAAACAACATTACAATTATTTTGTCATCTTCTTCCTCCTTCAAAATATCCAAAAAGGGTTACTTGGGTCATCTGTATACTCAACCATCTCAAAATCGACTGGCTATGGTGACTGGAGTCGCGTGTTGGATAGCACCCCATGAGACCGTCGCATGCGGCTAGTGTCGCCAAGTTATGTTGCGGCCGGAGCCGCATAGCCCAAGCCGCAGTCACAGTTAACTGTCGCAGCCTAGACAACGTACCTTAAGGTAAGAGATCATGTTTCCCAAACATAGAGAACAACCGTTTAAACTAGGTTTTTTTTTGAGCTTTACATTCCTTATAAAACTACTAGCTGACCCGGCAAACGGTGTTTAGCCATATAAATAATTTTTAAGTAATTTCTAGTGTATGATTAATAGTTAATATGAGAGTTACACAGAGATAGCAAAATAATAATTGTCAACGTTACTACTACACTTGATGGCCGACAACTGTGTAGGGAGTGAGAGAAGTGTTATTGTGTGAGAGAAACAGGAGACCGGCTTCGTTCTCATCCCTACTCCGTGTTGTTTACTGGCTCAGAAGTCACACCTGTACTAATTAAATGACGATCAATCAGTTATCGACCGGGGATGAAAAATGATTAAATTACTAAAATGTCTATTAAAAAATAGGGGTTGGTGATAAAAGGGTAAAAATTTAGGGTTGTATGTATTTTTTAATGCGACATAATAAAAAAATAAAGAAATTAAAAAAATGTCTAAAAATTAAAGAAAAATGTTAAGGGTGGACAACCCTTATCACTAAGGGGTATGAAAAATAGATGTTGGCCGATTCTCAGACCTACTCAATATGCTCACAAAATTTCATGAGAATCGGTCAAGCCGTTTCGGAGGAGTACGGGAACGAACATTGTGACACGAGAATTTTATATATAAGATTGAATTTATAATACAAGACAACATTCCATTCCATATTAGTTTATTTTATTTCAGGAGGAATAAACGTCACCCGTCGTGATCTCACGAACACAATTTTTAAAATCATTCTTGTAACCAACTAAGATAAGCTAATGGCTTCCATTGGTTGAAAATACCAGTTGCTACAACTCGATTAATTAAGGCAAAATAAGCAAGCGCACTCAGATATATGTGAACTGCTCAAAAATCGTCACTGGATTTTATAAATTCTCAACTTAACCATTATTACCTAGAGTCACTAATAATCTTGTCTTTTGAGAAGGGGCAGTGAATTTAAAATTTTTAAGAACTTTTGATCCATAATAGTGGTTCCCGAACGTTTTCTTGACATCGTCCCCTTGGTTCCATAAACTCAATCCAAAATCCCACTGTATAGCGGTTTGTACAACTCCCAAAGGAATATAATAACTAAATCCCTCTGTATAGTGGTTTTACGGCCCCTAAAGGAAGATAATAACTACATCCCTCTGTATAGTGGTTTTACGGCCCCTAAAGGAAGATAATAACTAAATCCCTCTGTATAGGGGTTTTACGGCCCCTAAAGGAATATAATAGCTACATCCCTCTGTATAGTGGTTTTCACGGCCCCTAAAGGAAGATAATAACTAAATCCCTCTGTATAGTGGTTTTACGGCCCCTAAAGGAAGATAATAACTACATCCCTCTGTATAGTGGTTTTCACGGCCCCTAAAGGAAGATAATAACTAAATCCCTCTGTATAGGGGTTTTACGGCCCCTAAAGGAAGATAATAACTACATCCCTCTGTATAGTGGTTTTACGGCCCCTAAAGGAAGATAATAACTAAATCCCTCTGTATAGTGGTTTCACGGCCCCTAAAGGAAGATAATAACTACATCCCTCTGTATAGTGGTTTTACGGCCCCTAAAGGAAGATAATAACTAAATCCCTCTGTATAGTGGTTTTACGGCCCCTAAAGGAAGATAATAACTAAATCCCTCTGTATAGTGGTTTCACGGCCCCTAAAGGAAGATAATAACTACATCCCTCTGTATAGTGGTTTTACGGCCCCTAAAGGAAGATAATAACTAAATCCCTCTGTATAGTGGTTTTCACGGCCCCTAAAGGAAGATAATAACTAAATCCCTCTGTATAGTGGTTTTCACGGCCCCTGAAGGAAGATAATAACAAAATAATATCCAAAGTATTAAAACTTAATGGCCAATTTATTAAAAATCAAATAATACTTTTTAATAAAGTTAATTAAAGAAAAGTGATTAATTAATCCAAAGATGCCAGCTTTGCAGAGCCTGATAGTTGCAAGGCGAGTAACTATTTCACTGTTAAGTAAATTCTTAGTGAGATAAATGATCTTGATGAAGTGATACCAGTTTCCCACTGACTAGCTGTTTAAATTTACTTGGATGGAGACTAAAATCACTCCCTCTCGAGTGCCCCCCTACTTCTCCCTTGTCTCTTGGGGCTCCCCTAAGGTAAATCAATCCCACTAACCCTCGAGGGGTGGTTTACACGATTTTAGGAACCATTGATATATACTTTTATAACCCGATTCGGCGGAAGAATGGTCTAAGACGTTACTCTTAAGATAGACTGGCCTGCTGAGGATGGAAATATCGGGGTTTGAATCTCAGTTGGATCTATTGAGGTTGGGGTTTCCCCCCTAAAGGTTTTCCTCTAAAATACTTCCTTCCTCATTCCTACCCCATTAGAGTAATATTAATATTTCTCGTCTGGGCTACATCATTCGTAGTCCAGTTTGTGGAAAGATTAGTCAATACTGAAGTACCGTTGCCCAGGGGATTCCCGAATGTACTAATCGTACATCCTTTCCGTGGAGACTCTTCTATGTCCCGATGAGATGAGGTGATGGTGATAGTGAGTATGACGGTGGAAACCAGTAGAAAATATTCAACCTAACTTGAGATCAATTAGCTAAAGTCTGTGACCGTTGGGTTAGTTCCTCTTTCATGAAAAATACCCCAAGTTACCAGCCGGGAATTGAACCCGGGACTCTTAGATCCGTATCCAGGTGCATAACCACTACACCACGGGACCGGTAATTTGAGTAATCATCATATATGTTTATAATCTTAATAGGTAAGACGTGTGTTTTTATAGTATACTTTATGGTTTATTAAAATATATATATTATACTTTAATAGGTATGCACAGTAAAATAGTTTGCATGAATAAATTCTGCAAATTTTTCTGATATTACATGAACGGTAAAGTCAAAACCTCTCTTCAACGATCACATGATGCAATTCACCGAAACTAGTCTATTCGATACAGCTGGCAGACCAACCATCTGCCATCCCAAAAGGAGAAAGGGATCCATCTTACAGTTAAGAAATGGATTAACATTTCACAAGCATTTATTTATCAATTTATTCATTTCAATCCATTTCATCTAATCTAAAAAAATGTAATGTCACAACATTTTATAACAGACTGCTCATTGTCATTGTAAAGATTTACTTTCTTCTTTAGCATATTAACTTCATTTCATACCGTCTAAGGTTGTTTTTGTTTCCTTTTACTTTCTTAATTAGCATATTAACTTCAGTTTCATACAGTCTAAGGTTAATTTTGTTTCCTTTTATTTCATTCATTTAGCATATTAACTAATTAAAAAATATCGTCTAAAGTTTGATTTTTGTTTCCTTTAAATTTCTTTCTATTTGCATATTAACTTCATTTCAAATCGTCTAAACTTGATTTTTTTTTTACTTTTTCATTAGCATATTAACTTCATTTCATATCGTCTAAAGTTGATTTTGTTTCCTTTTAATTTCTTCATTATCATATTAACTTCATTTCAAATCGTCTAAACTTGATTTTGTTTCTTTTACTTTCTTCATTAGCATATTAACTTCATTTCATATCGTCTAAACTTGATTTTGTTTTCTTTTACTTTCTTCATTAGTATATTAACTTCATTTCAAATCGTCTAAACTTGATTTTGTCCTTTTACTTTCTTCATTAGCATATTAACTTCATTTAATATCGTCTTAAGTTGATCTTGTTTCCTTATACTTTCTCATTTAGAGAGAGTATTTTTTAGCACCACGTCTTACTATCCATTCGGGCTGAACGCTTATGTACTAATTTGGCTAATGGGTTTTAAGGATGAGGAAGGTTATATTTATAGGAAGTGTAACTGAATTTGCGTGGAGGAAGAGTGGAAAAACATTTTGGATTAAGCAACCCTCAGTACACCCGACCGAGATTCGAACTTTCGATATCCCCGTCATCGGTAGTCTAGTTTATTGCGAGGGTAGCGCCTTAGACAATGAGGCCACCGAGGTGGGTGAGAGTATTGCAATCGTGAAAATTGTCTACCTCGAGATTATGATGAATCTGGATGATTTATTTGCCCTCAAAACAAAAGAGAGGATGATATTACAGTTCTGTCTGTCTTTCTGTCAATCGGTGTGTACAATTCCTCTAAGTTCAACCCTTCTCATACCTAATATATTAGTGTAATTAGTTAATATGCATATAGCCCGAACGGATAGTGAGATGGGATGACAAACAAAAACCTTTTCTGGTTGTCCTCTGAACACTGGTCTGTATATCATAAGTTGCCTACCTGTGACTTCACGGCAAGTAAAGATAGGATTTCTCGTGTCAATGCATTTACGTTCTGTTCGGAGGGTTTTGAAGATAGAACATTGAAATGAAACCCATAAATTCTTAAATAATTCTAAAAATAGTCCTACACTGTAACAACATTATTTTTTTTTATCTTAAAGTAAGTTTTTGTCATTTTTTGTTAATCTTCTAAACTTAGGCTATTTGGTCTATTAACGAAAATGGCCTTTAGGAGACTTCCTGCCAGGAAGTAAATTAAAAAAATCCATTGTAGCATATGTCTATCTAGAATAGGAAACAAGAAAAAGGTCATTTTTGAATGAAACTCCACGCTGTGTAGGCGCAAATATTAGAGAGTGTTTATGCTCATCAGCGGAATAGGGCCTCTCAAGGGGAACTGCTAATTTTAATACCTCTCTCTTTATTTCTTATATTGGCATCTGAGTGTGATAGTGCTTAGGAATGTCAAGTTAAGAGACAACCTTCTTTGCAAAATACGCCTTGATTAAGGTGGGATGGAAGGGGGCGTGAGAAAAGAGCAGTATTTTTTTGCAATTTTCATGGCAAACACATTTTTTCGACAAAACAAATCAAATCACTCTACAGTAGAAGCGTAGAGCATAATTTTCTAAAAATACTGATATCAACAGTTTTTGAATATTTGTCATGAGTATAGTGGAATTTAATGAGCTTTTTTTTAACGAAGAGAAAAATGTAATCATCAAATTTTACTACACCCTTGACAAATATTCAAGAACTGTTGAGATTAACATGTGAAGAAATTTAAACTCATATGTTAAGGTATGTTTTGGCTACCCCCACGCACCCATTTGTCCATTATGAGGGCAGCTGGTAGCATCAGCGGAATGTAAGTAACCATGTATATCATTGACGTCCACTCGATGGCCATGTTGCCAACTCCGTAGTAACGGGTCATGATGTTCCCCACGATAGCAAATTGGATCCACTGAGTAGCGTTGAGCATCGAAACTGCCACAAATATACCTGAAACAAACAAGGGTATCATAGGGTGCTTCATTTTCAGCCGTAATTCTACACATTTTAGGGTCCTTTTGATCGTGCCCCAGTTTTTATGACCATCCAGCTAGGGGCCGCGTACTTAAATTACGTAAGGCTTTTTTTCATGATTTTTACTTCCCGCCTTTGTCCCCACGTAAGGGATCGTAAGGTTTTCCTTAAACCCCCGCCCCCCTCCTTTTAAATATTTTACGTAATTTTTTACGATTTGGTAAATTAGATTGTTTTAATCGGGTATTTATTTTTAGACAAAAGTATTGGTAATAAAGCGAGAGATATGAAATTTTTGAATAATTTAATTGCAGTAAAATTAGGTATAACACATCATAAGTAAATAAAATATAAGTTTAATTATAATTAATATTTTTATTTTCAGACAGTTTAAAAAAAATTCTGTTTCACCATAAACATCTTATCATTATGCAGCCACCTCCACTCCCCAGTATCATCATCCATTTCTGAACCCATTATATTCCTAAGCACCTTGTTTTTTTGACACCCTAGATTTGTTTTCGTCACGTAAGGTAAGAGACGATGTTTCACACTTATAAAGAAAAACCGGTAATATTATTGTTTTGTATATTCTGACTTTTACATTCCTTGACAGCAGGCGAGATATCAACAACTACTGGCCGAGTGATATCATGCATTTCCCGGCTGTATTATTCTCCTTATTTCTAATCTAATATCGTTATTGATAGTTAGTAGTTATTCCTAAATATTTAAACTCATTAATCCTGTCAAATGATATATTGCTCGGCGTAATCTCTAAATTATCGTTCCCAATCTGTGTGCTCTGTGTGATCATATGCTTAGTATTTTCAGTGTTTACGTCTAAGCCTATCCTTAATCGTCTTTAAAACATTTCTACATTTCTTTCAACAGCTTCCTTACTATTGCCTAACAACGATAAGTCATCTTCTTACCCTGGTAGCTGCATTGTACAGTTTAGTGTCAACTCTCCCCTACTGTCTTACATTACCCTAATAGCATACTCCAAGGCAAGATTAAAAGTGATGTTGAAAGTGCATCTTCTTGTTTCATCCCGTTATGTATTTCAAAAGTATCTAATAAATGATATCCAACCGGTACCCTGCAAGCGAATCAGTCAAACATACCTAAATTAGCTTGACAAGTTTTTTGGGTATCACAAACTTAACTAAAATTTAATATAATTTACTTATTTTAACTGAATCATAGGCCTTCTTAAAATCCATGTACAAACAATGGATCATCATGTTGTGTACCCCCTTTTATTATAATTTTTTCCGAATATAAATTCTGATCTTTTTTTTTTACATATTTCCTCGAAATCCACACTGATGATCTCAATTAATTCTTTGCATATGTCGTCAATCTTATTAAAATTATGTTGGATAAAATTTTATTGCATTTTGGTAGTATCGAGATACCTCTATAGTCATTACATCTTGTTTTGTCTCCCCTTATTGAAAATGGGTATTATAATACCTTCCATTCTTATGGTAATACCCCATGGTTGCATATGGAACATAACAGCTTATGAATTTCTATTACTAACTTTTCACCGCCTCCCTATTATTTATTTTGTTTGATAAAAAAATCACTTGTACTGTACATCTATAATAAACTTAGATATCTGAATTGTAGGTCTAATTATCATAGTTTTTAAAATTCATTGAAAATTTATATTTACGTTTATGGCTTATGAACGAATTATACAATACATTATACAACAGTTCAAAATTATATATTTGTTCAAAATTATTTAGCTACACTCGGACTCAAATAAAAATAGATTGTTCACTCAAACTCGATTCGAACTCGACATGAAGTGAAAATTTCCAACTCGCACACACCTATATAAAATAATCTAAAACTAAATCCATCTTCCACTTGGAAAACTAAGCCCGTTTTTTATTAGCTTGATCATTATATCATATAGCGCTTCCTTTATATTAATGACCACCGCGTTTTTTTGGAAAATAAACTATATATTCACTGCCAAATTGGTCATATATCTCACTCGTTAAAATTTCTTGGCATCATTAAGTTTATTCCTCCTCATTCACTAATGTGGACAGTATTTAAGCCATGTCTAAATTAAATATACTGGTGTTGTTTGGAGTTCCATTATCTCATATGACTTTAGGATTGAAACGTGTTCCATGTAACTTCAATAATTCTATCTTAACATGTTTTATTATGATTATGGCAGAATTCACAAACTTTTAGGGCTCCAAAATCTCTTCTAATAAGTTTACTTGTGATATTATTTTATTTTTAATATTTTAAAGTGGAAATTCTTTTAAATGTTTGTTTGAACACGTACAGTAGGTATCCATGTGCTTTCTCGGGTGTATACAAAAAATTTTTTTTTTGTACGTATAATATTACTGTTGTATATGCAAATGTAAGCTCCCAATGTTACGAATTTAGTTTTTCTAACAAAATAAAGATAGAACTTTTACGGTTATTTAAGGAACACCCTTATCGCTGATTGTACGTTTGATGGCATTAGTGGTTTTTTGTTTTATTTAAATACTTTAATTAATCTTCTACTATAAAATTAAAGTTCTTAGATAGTAAGATAATTTTGTATTAATAGTTACAAACTTGAATAAAACACTGTTCACATATTATGTGAAAATTGAAAAATGACACCTGGACACGGGAATCGAACCCGGACCTTTGGCTTAGTACGCTAATGCTCTACCACTGACATATCCAGGAGTCGTCCCGTGCCAGGGTCATTCTCCACTCATATTTTTAAGGCAGAGTCTATGATGGACGTGGAAATCGTCAGCTTTATTCCATCAGGTGTCATTTTTCAATTTTTAGAATGATATCTAGATGGTGAATTCCTCTTAAAATTAATAACAGCTTCGGCTATTTGACTGTTCATATATGTTTAAGTAGATTCATATATCTGATTCTATCTCTTTTGAAAGATAGTATCAAAATCTATCCAGTAATATAATAATAATAATAAGTTATAAATAATAAGAAAAAATAGAGTGTTTATTTTAAAAAAAAGTTAAATTATACCATAATCCTATTATATGTGTAGGCTGTAGGCTCTTGTGCCCAGTGGCTATTTTAAATTAATTTAATTAGGTTTGTCTGTATATTCTCAGTACTTTCCTTTCATAGCCGCGTAGACAGATTGGCAAACAATTTAATAGTAATACAATTAACTTGAGAAGAAAATGGTAGTTCTTAATTTGCAATCAACATAAATACACCTATAGCTTAAATTGTTTATTGGTGCTTCATTATCATGTGTGATATTACAGTTTTATGATTAAAATTAGTTCTCAAACACATCAAGCATTTGAATTAACTTCACCATAGTAAAGATATTATAATTATTATATCATCATCATCATCTTGGAATAAAAAAAAATTAATATTTCATTAATGTGTACAAGCTCAGCCCTCTTGGCCGCTATAAATGCAGTGCTAACTCTAAATTCCTGATTTTGATTTTTATAATGAAAGAAATCACAAATTTAGAGAATTATTAATAAAGAAACGTTCCTTTAAAATGGCGTTTAGTTTATGTGTTACATTAATTTGTTTACTAAAAAAAGTGGTAGTTCTATGATAGTCTTATTGGTGTTTTGTATATTTAACCTTTTTTAATATCGACATTTGTAATATTTTGTATACAATTATAATTATTATTTATTAAATATATTTGTATTGTTATGTGTTTATCAGTTCTGGCTTGTTATATGTCTTTAGACTTTTTGCTAGCACTTGAATTAAGTTTTAAGTCCACCATAATGATAAAAAATGTATCTTCTTTTAAAAGTGTGTTTCCTAAACACAAACACTTCATGAGACATACAAAAGTGTGTTACTTCTTTATACTACTACTTGGTCATTAAAATAGGGTTGAGATAAATAGCTATTTTACTTACGAGCTTCAAGACAAAACTTTAAATATCTATTATTTCCTTATTTTTAAAATGATTAAAAACTTTAGAATACAAGAAAGCTCGGTGGCTTTCCTCAAAAAAAGTATTTAACAATTTTGTTTTGATTTATTAAGTAATTTAATTTGGTAAAAACAACATACCTCAACAAAAATGTTGAATCTTCTTTTAATGTTTTTTGAAAAAATAAATTATATTTAAAATTGAACTTTTTTTTATGTTTGTTAGTTTTGATTGATAATCGAGCTAAATACTAGATTATCTGAAAATATATAGGGTTTTGACCTACAAGACTGATTCCTTTGTAATATTTATATATAAATATTTAAAATGCATATACTAAGTAAAATAAAATATTGTGATTTACTTTATACTGAATTGATTATTTAACAAATTGCTATAATCATTATGATGAATTACTGGCGGCCAGGTATTTATTTGTGTGTTCTAGAATTAAATTAGAGCTCAAGACTTATTCTTATATTATAAGTTAATTCATAAACTGCACTTTAACTATCACTAATATTAATAATAATTGTGGAAAACTATTCTAAACACTTGCATTTTAGGACATTTTGGTAATATTTTGGCCTCTATTAGTTTTGTATTTAACAATTTATCAGTGATTAATACGTTTGCTATTATTTAACTTATTAAATTAGTGATCAAACAGTTGGCTTTATTTGAAGCGTACCTAGTACCAACCATCTTTGAGCGTACAATTGATACGTCTTCTCATCTCCACTCTTCTCTTGGACAGAAGGTTCGGTCTTCGATACCAGTTTGTAATCGGAGGACATCGTGACACTTTGTATTGGCAGAAGAAAATAGTTGCACTCAACAATAACAGTGGGCTTAGCGTATTGTTCGTGTGGTTTTTTTTTAAATATATGACGGTCACTTCAAATATTAGGAAAATAATAATGAATGTACCATAGTTGATCTTCAAGAAATGTTTTTATCAAAAGTATGAGCCTTCACTATTGAGTAATTGTTTATGAATCACCTTAAAAAAACTTTAACATACATTTACTTTCCTTGTTACTAATTCTTTTAAGTCCTCTAAACCAGTACTGAGCTTGAAATTTACTTGGCTATTTGCGAGGTTTTTTTTAACCAAAAATTTATTTTTATATTTTTAGTTAAGTACTAATCAGAAGTGTACACAATTTACTCTTAAAAGAATAAATTGAACGTAAAACCAAAACTGTGTGTATTTAATCTTCGAACTCTTCCGGCGAATAAATAACCACGCCTGCTACCGAATTGAATCCCGCCGACTAAATGTGTGATCAGCTCCTTGGTAATCTAGAAAGGACCGGAACAAATTTACCACCGTGTTTAGCAAATAACAAGCTAATAAAGTTTCACGGTTAGCACTCGTGATCTTGTGAACTGGCGAAGGTGCCATCTCCCCCCCTCTCACAGGATGGGGTTCCTAGATCAACAAGGGAGTTATCTTTTCATCGTTGTAATTGTCATAATTCTTCTTTTTATTGGTATTTGCACGTAATAATACCAGTCCTGGCTATCAAAGATTATAACCTATCTAACATTAGGTTGTGTGTGGAGGGGGTGGATTTTAAAGGAACCACAATTGACCTATAGGATGGATGAGTCACCTCCTCATCGTGGTAAACCATCACCAGTGCAGTCGATCAGAAACTACTCCCGGACACCCAGACACGGATACAGGCGAGTTATTCGCTATTTTAAATATATAAGAATAAGTCACAGACCCGATTCGGTAGCCGCATGGTCTAAGGCATCACTTTCGCAATAGACTTGACTGCCGAAAATGGGGAGATCGGGGTTAAATCCCAGTTGGGTGTACATAAGGAGGTGTTTTTTTTTTCAAAATGGTTATCCCCTTTCTCTCCAAGCAAATGCAAGAACACCTCCTCTAAATTCAACTTTCCTAATCCCTTACACATTATTGTGATTATTACACAGGCGTATAACCCGAACGGGAAGTAAAATGGGGTGCTAAAGAAAAAAAATTAAAACAAGTAACTATTCTTATCGATGTCCTGTGGTGGATACAAAACAACTTCTGATATTGTAGAGATAATATTTTTAAGGCAGATATACATTGAATACAAGCGAGGATTGCATATAAAACCGTGAATATAATTAAAAACAACTAATTTAATAATTTTATGTTAATGTTTTATAAAAGCATTTCAAATGCAATAAGCAAAAAACATATGTTTGGTGGTTTAGAATCAAATCTATCTTTGTGAGAAATTGTGTTCGCACGCTGCTGTGAGATGGATTAAATAATCTAGCGATATTAATGATAATGTTCCCCTATCACATTCTAATAAGAAATTTGCAACTACATTGAAATTATTCTTTTGAAAATAGACTGGTGTTGTAATACAGTTTGTTTTGAAATATTACAATATCTGTGGATGCGGATATCTGATAAAGTTCGCGAATATGTATGTTGATCAAGGCCTTGCGGATGGTATTTTGATCCTCCGCAAAGAACTCTAAATTACTTATGAGAGCCGCAATGGCTTGTCCTTTCTTGCAAGCGAGCCAAGCTAAAACGTAATGTGCCAAAAACGGTTCTATTTATTTGATATAGGTGTACACTGAGTGAACTCTAAATCATGTGCGTGTTTATAGCCACGTCTTATTACACGTCCAAACTATCTGTCTTTTACACTGATGAGGAAGTTATAATTTTACTGGGTGTGTAGTTCCAATTGGGGATCCGTGACTTCACCGTTAAAAGAAAACCAGACCAGGAGACTTTGTCTTTGTCTTTGTCCACGTGACCACAGGGGCGGATGTTGGTCATGTCCCTCGCCCCTTTTTCCCTCCCCCTCTCCATGCAATGTTGGTTTTACATTATTCATTAAAGTGAAACATGTTTAGTACTTTTAAAATTCACCCTACCTATCCAGTCCCCTTAGGTTTGATTACGTCACTTGTACATTACATGAAGGTCAAGAGCAGGGGCGTAACTACAACCCCAAGACCAGGATGCGAACATTGACATCAGACACCCCCAGCCCTCCCAAGTCAAATTAAATTTAATGCTAAAAATAAAACGCATTTTTCTGAAAATACGTATATGTACTGATTATTACATGTTTAAAATTTCTTCTTCCGCAGTTTGATATAAGCAAAGTCGTCATTCAGAGTTGATACGTCCATTTTTCCTGATGTCTCCGATTTTATGTTGAGGAGGGCCAGTTGTGAGATGCGATCTTGTCCCATGGTGTTAAGGTGAGATGGAAGGGTAAGCGTGTTTTTGAAGTTTTTATGGCAAATCATTTTTATGGCTAAAATAAATAAAATATTGCTTCAGTACAAACATCGAGTTTAATTTTCTTCACATGTTGATATCAAAAGTTCCTCAATATATATCATAAGCATAGCAGCATTAGATGAGAAACTTGTTAAATCAAGAGAGAAAGTTGTGATTAAATTCTAGGACACCCTTGACAGATATTCAAGAAATGTTGAGGTCGCCATGGGAATAAAATTAAATCCAATGTTTGCACTAGAACAATATTTTATTAATTTTAGCCAAAAATGTTTTGCCATAAAAACTTCAAAAACACTGGCTTTTTCTCGTATCCCCTTTCATCACACCGTAAGTAGGTAATTCTTAATGATCTTCAACTTAGATAAGGTCCTTTCTGTTATTGCTACATAAACAGGAATTGTAAAAAAAATTAAATGTTTGGTGAGCTGTCATATAGTGCCATTTAAAAAAAATCTATTTCTGGCTTCAAAGTTTTGATAAAAAGCAACTACTGGAGGGATAAATTTTCCGACAGGTCTTTAAAATACTGCCGTCCTAGTTTAAGAGTATTTTTCTTTACTTCTTCATCAGACAAGCTCAGCAATACTGTTGGTAGAGAAATAGAAACGAGTCACAAATGCAATGAACAAAAGCATAGCATTCCTTGGTCGATTTTTTCTGTTTTATCGCCTCCTGCCTTTCCCTAGTATCTTGGCATCCGGGGCCCCTTTTGGCTAAGGGTTCGGATGCAGCTGCATCGCCTGCATTGCTGTTGTTTTCGTCACTGGTCAACAGCTGTCTTTAATACGGCTACGTTCATGATGTAATAATAATAATAATAATAATAATAATAATAATATTTAGCACCGCGTCTTACTAATCGCTCGGGTTATACGCTTAATTACTAATTACGCTAATGGATTAGGAATTGGGAGGGTTGAATTTAGAGGAAGTGAACCCGCATTTGCGTGGAGGGAGAGTGGCAAATCATTTAGGAAAAACCACCCCCAGTTCACCCGACCGATATTCGAACCTCGATCTCCCCGTCCTCGGTGGTCGAGCTCAACACGACCAGCGCGTTAGCCAAATACGCCACCGAGGCGGGTCTTCCTGATGTAAGAAACATGTCGAATCGAGTCTGCTAGCAGACGATATACCATCCCAAAGAAGAAAGGTAACCAACTCTCAGATAATGAATGAATGAAAATTTAATAATCTTTTAATTATTTCGATTTACTTATTTTCATTTTAACCTACCATATCTAATTCACATATATACCCTCACATATTACAATTTGTAACAGATTTTTTATTTAAGAAGATATTTCTTCATTGTCTTTATTTTAATGTAAAGTTTACTCACATTTTAAATTTCATATGTCCATACTTTATTTTGTTTTTCGTAAGGTATTTATCCCCAAAAAAATTACATTTATTTATTTAATATATTGTATTGACTTACCATCTCATAAAGCATTCTATTCACCGTTGATTGCTTGATGTGGTTCAATATTTATTGCAATTAAACAAACCAGAACTATTGTATAACCATTCATAATTCAAGAAAACTAGTACGTACAATAAAATAATCCGTCATGTGAATATATGACCAAGTTGGTAAACTTCACTCCACCTGTTTCCCAACATGGTGACGTTGTGTCCTCCCAGAGACACGAGAGAGGCGGTGCCTCTACTTTGTTTGATCACATCGCTCGTAAACAACGGTGATAATTAATAACGATCTAATTACAAAGAGACCTAGCGCTGAGCTCGCTGACAGGCAAGCCCTTCACTATAAGTAAGGAATTTCGCTATTATTAATTTGTAGAAGCAGTGTCTAGATATATTTCACGTCTGGGCTACACCATTCGTAGCCCAGTAGTAGAAAGATTATCCAGTATTAATGTAGGCCTACTGTTGCCCAGAGGATGCCCATCATTTCTGTGGAAGCTCTTTCCATGTCCCGATGAGGGGACGGTGATATTATGAGGGTGTTGAACCACTGGAAACTTTTAAACCTAGCTCAAGCCTAACTAACCAAACCATTGGGGTAGTACCCCTTTCGGGGAAAATACCAAAGGTACCAGCCAGGAATCGAACCCGGGACCCCTAGTCTCGTAGCAAGGTGCACTTACCACTACACCACAGGGCAGGTTACTCTGATGGAATATTTCTCAGTCATACCAGGAAACAACCTGCAACCTTTACCTCAGTAGACAGGCACACTACCAATTGGTTTAAGGAGTCAGACCTGAACTATTAAATATAAGTTTTTATTTAAGAATTTTTGAAAAATGTAATCTCTAAGCTTATTTTTTTGATTGAAACTTTATGTCTACATTAATCTGGTACTAAAATATGGTTGATCTCTTAAGAGCTACGGATCCTGGAAAATGTAGATTAAATAAGTGGTTTTCTAATTAACAGATCAGGAACAGTATGTGCTTCGTCTGCAGGACCAGCAAAGTGAAAAATGAAAATAAGGAGTGTGTGCACAATATTACAATATCTTAAGGCCTTTTAAAAGCGTAAGGATACTAATGATATGTATTATATAGATTCGACTAATGCTTCTTTGATTTTTGTTTTCTACTGGCTGGACATTAACATTTGTAAGGTTGATGATATTGTGGGAAGTTTTACAGCTTTTCTTTCTACCTTGTGTAAAAGTGTGCTGTCCATGCAACTCTCTCTTCCATCTTACACTTTATAATCCTTTCCCAACCGTATTCATATTTAAAAAAACACAAATTAAATGTTTTTAAGACAATCCCGTATTCCATTCCTACCAATCACACCCTACCATCTTAAATTCTGTTTCCTCACATTAAACAATATATACAGCCTTGCACTTTTGCAAACTTATAAATACACTTGGCTGACCTGTTGGTAAAAACCAATTAGAAAATTGTAATAGTAGTGTAATTTTCATAATAAGGGCCTTTTAGAAAATACAGCCATATTATTTTATGGCCAACATGATAACATGTTGCAGGTTGCTATACTAGTGCTATTTTACAGGTATTGATAATATCATTCAAAAGTACAGCTTTAGACAACATGCCATTTTGATCTAGTGGTTTTTTAGATGTCAAGATAAGGTTCTTCCTTGAAAATTGGGCTCAAGCCCTGTGGTGAGAGCTCAAGAAACTGGAGCACAACGGGTATGAAAAGAGTGATGGATGGCGAGGGTAAATTATGGATTACAATGCATCTGATGAATCTCAAAAACACACAAACATACATACCTTGGAGTGATCAAGCCTTCTGTTGGCATTCAAACTATGAATTGCTCTGCCGTTTACTTTAGAATGCCATTTATGATTCTAACTGTACTGTACATCACTTTTAATTGGTAGCCATAGCACATCTTCTAAACCTTTTTTTGGTCTATTCCCAGAATGTGTGTTTGTGTTCGAAGGCACTTTTTCCACCCCCGGTTGCGCCGGCTTTGTTAGTGTGCATGGACTAAGGCACCAATTCCGTCTGAGTGTTGAAAAATTTATGTTTTAAATTGAGGTTTAGGGAATTGATGGTTATGCTCAGAGCCCTGCTTTTATGGTGAATAAAAAAGCCCAATTTCGTTTTTAAGTTTCTCAAAAGCGGTGAATAAACGGTGAATTACAAAAATCATATTTTTGCGACGAAATTATCGAATTAAGACAAAAGCGTTAAAAAAGTGGTTTTTACCAAACTTTCGTGATTAAGGTGACTTTGTTGGGTTAAAACTAGACTTCCAGGACAATGTTTGAAACAGGTAAACTAAACATATTGAAGTGAAAACCAAAAATTACATTTTGTTTGGACAAAACGGTAAAAAACACTAGTCCGGAAAAAAATGTGCTGTCAACTTATTAAAAAAGTAAGATTTAGCGGCAGCTGGTCCGGGAAAAGTATGTACAAGTCACAAAGACAAAATATTAGACAAAAATCATCTTGTTACTTCACAAAAATTGTGACTATATTTTTAAATCTCAATTTAGGCTAGAAAAATACAAAATAACTACTCAACATCACCAAACTGCAACATGCAGCTGGTAACAATGTTATCCACTTTCATTGTGGTTCTGCGGTCTGCTACTACTAAACTATACCTAGAAAAATATCGTTCTGAATCTGCATTTGAAATCGGCAGCCACAACGCTTGCAATCACTTTGTTGCGAAGTCACTGAACATACTGTCTGTCTTCAGCCCTAGCAGCACATTCTCAATTTTTAAACTTTCGATGCAATTTTCAAACTTAAAATATTTATTTTTCAATATCCCAAAATATTAGCGCGAATGCCGAGAATCGCGACTAAATCGCGATTATCGCGGACATCGTTTAAAATCGCGAATATCGCGCTAAAACGCCGATTTCGCGAATTATCGCAACATTTCTGAGCATATATTTGCAATCAGGGTAACCTGAAATGTGAACATCTGAAAGAAAAAATGCCATATCTAACATTCGCGAATTATCACGATCTCCACAAACGCAGGGCTCTGGTTATGCTACTTGGTGAAGAGAGATCAGAGATTTAAAGCTTCTCTTAATGTGTTTCTGTAACAGGGTATATTATTTCATTTATGCTCTTTGGTGATATGTGATGCTCTTTTTTCCATTATCTTTCTGCAACAATGTATTTTATTTTATTTCACACATCTTACAAGTCTCCAAGTAAATATATCTATTTTAATGTAAATGAATGAGAAAGTCTGTGCGGTTAACTATATAATTTATTTTTAAAAATATTAAAAATATAGTAAAACTTTCTGGCTGGTCTTAATTCCACAACTTTCTAAGGAAGACTTAAAAGTTGCCACATTATTATGCAACGCCTGGCTTTAGCTGTTTTTACATGCTTAAGGTGGGGATGTAGAGAAGGTGAGGAAAAGTCAGTTTTTATACCAAAACTTTTTTTGGTTTAAATTAATAAAATATTGCTTCAAGGAGTTTAACTTTCTACACATGGTGACCACAACATTTCTTGAATATCTGTCAAGGGTGCCTTAGAACTTAATAACATCTTTTTCTCTTTATTAAAAAGTTTCACAACTAATGACACTATGCTCTTGACAGATATTCAAGAACTAATATCAGCAAGTGAAGAAAATTGAACTCTGTTTATACTGGAGAAATATTTTATTTATTTTTCGAAAAAAAAGTTTTTGCTATGAAAACTGCATAAACATCGGCTTTTTATCATGTCCTCTACATCCATGGTGACGAAACAAGCTCCTTACAAGAATGGCCAACCTATGTCAACTCTCAGACAACGAACCTCGTTGAAAGAACCATTCAGCCTCGTGCCCTACTTGAAGATCTGCCATAAAGAACCGGAGAAGAGAAGTCCATCATAAACGTGTCACCCAATTACCAATGTGAAGAGAGCATCGCCGTTATGTAAACCAGTGTGTCAACCTGGCTAGCAATCAACATAACTCATGTCGATGCCGACAGCCGAGGTCACCTTCCAGTCTCGTGGTTTACTTACTTAATGCATAACTAGGACATGTAGAGCCAAGCTGTTTCTATCTGTATGATTATAGATTATTTGCGAACTTAACTAATTTAATTTGGTGACCTGGTGGTCTAGGGGTAAGGTGTCAGACTTTTGTGCTGTGGGTCCGGGGTTCAATCCTCGGACCCAGCACAGATTTATCTGATTGCCAAACCCTTCCTTCACCTCTGACAAGACGTGTATTAATCACAACCTGTGAATTTGTGGAACGCCAGGCCTCCACCGTGGTTCGGATCCCACGGTAAACTGTATGTCCTCCATTTCATCTCACAATCACCCTAACATTATACATTAGCGTAAGTGCGTAGAACTCGAACGGGTAGTAAGACGTGGTGCTGCTAGTAATAATAATAATAATAATAATAATAACAACAACTAATTTAACATGAAAGACTGGCAAAGATTAATGAAATTTTTAATGAATGATAGAAAATGAAGAGGATAATGGCACATAATGAAAGAAAGGCATGAAATAAAAACCAAACTTAAAGAACTACTTCCACATTGAGGATCACGTGAAATAAAGCGTAAGGATAGAAATTGACTAGATTTCCCGGGACGGGAAGGATGAGTACACGTAAGGTGGTGATGGGAATGCAAGAAAAGGCAAGTTTTCACAACAAAACTTTTTTGAGCAATATAAATATAATATTGCTAAAGTAGAAACATATAGTTTAATTTTCTTCACAAGGTGATATCAACATGTTGTTTAATATCTGTCAGCAGTATAGCAGCAGATAGATGAGAAACTTTTTAAGAAGAGAAAAAGTTGTCATTAAATTCCAGGACATATTCCAGGATATATATTTAAGAAAATGTTGAGGTCATTATGTAGAGAAAATTAAACACTTATGTTTCTACTGAAGCAATATTTGATTTATTTTGACCAAAAAAAGTTTTAAAGTAAAAACTGCAAAAACACTGGCATTTTCTCGCGTTCCCTACATCCCCACCTTAATCTTAACTTTACTACCCATCCGCTAGATTTAACTATTAATGACATTGGCGTTAAATACACCTAAAATTATATGACATGGGCGTTTCAAAATAAATGGTACGGCACACCGCACAGACTTTCTCTCTCTTTCTATAACCTCGTAAGATTTATGAACGGAATAATGTACATTGTATCATCACCACTCCACATAAGAACATGCATAAAATAATATACAATGATATATAATCAATGAGGAAAGAGGCGCATCTTTGTCCACCTAAGAGCATTTTAAACAGTTTAATGTTTTAAAGACCTTAATAAAATGGTATTTGAACCATTTTCTGACAGCTTGGAAACTCGGATTTGCTTTACATGTTCCAATTTATGAAAATTATATTACTAGAGATGAATGGAGGGAAGTAGAAAGAAATATAAGGAATTCTAAAATATATAAAAAATATTAATATTGGGTTCACAAGGGTCAACACTTCGTATTGAAATTTCGATTTCTGGTTAAAATTTTAACATTTTATAAGATGTTGCAGATCTTCAAGTCATCGCATTGATATTTAATTATTCATTTATACATTTTGACCAATAAAAAATGTAAATATTGACTATTGAATCTAAAATTGAGATAGATCATTGCTGTGAAAACATTTATCCTAAGAGGTTTAAAGAAAATAACATACTTTTTTAGATACTTACTTATATTTAATTACTCTACGACATTGGAGAATTATTGCGTTAAGACTTAAGTAGTAGGTATATGTTTAAAACTAAAGCTCACAAAATTGTATTAATATATTTGCAAATATCTCAGAAACTGTTGCTTTTATAAAAATATATGTCAAATAAAAGTTTTTTATTTCTAATAGTCCTACAATTTTGCAATGATAAGTTGTTTAGTTTCTCAAATAGTTGTGGAGATACGGACATTAACGCTTCTGTAAAGTACCCTAAAAATCATTTTCATAGGAAAATGAAAATAGCCAGTTTATTTATAATCTTAATCAACGCTTAGATACGAATTTCAATCAAAATCGTTTGAGCAGATTTTGAGAAAAACTATTTTTTTCTCTTTTCGCCCTTTATAAAACTACGCTTAATTTTAAATTTTAATAGACACACAAACAGACGGCATTGCAAAGACTATTTTTTAGGGTTCGGGGGGGTCATGAGACGTCGACATCCATCAACATTTCAGATTAGTTTTTTTACGGTCGCAATACTTTAACTTTAATGTCCAAAAAGTTAAAAAATATATATAATTGCGTATAGATTGAAATTTATTGATTTTATAAAAATATGTTTTGGATAAAATATATGTATTATAAATATATACACATATTTGTAATGCTAAGTAATTTCATATCTCAAATAGTTTTGGAGATATTATAAAAAATGTTAATTAACGCAACAGACCGAGGCCCTTAAAGCCATTTTTTCAAAATATTGAGAGTAGCCATTTTGTTTATAATATTCATTAATGTTTATAAATTAAATTTAATCAAAATCGTTAAAGCCGATTTTGAGAAAATCGACTTTTTCTCTTTTTGCCCTTCAGTAAAACTACCCTTAATTTTAAGTTTTGATAGACACACAGACAGACGGCATTGCAAAGACTATTTTTTAGGGTTCGGGGGGTCATGAGACGTCGACATCCATCAACATTTCAGGTTAGTTTTTTTTACGGTCGCAATACTTAAACGTTAATGTCCAAAAAGTTAAAAAATATATATATACAATTGCGTATAGATTGAAAATTATTGATTTTATAAAAATATGTTTCGAATAAAATATTTGTATTATAAATATATATATATATATTTGTAATGCTAAGTAATTTCATATCTCAAATAGTTTCGGAGCTATTATAAAAAATGTTAATTAACGCATCAGACCAGAGCCCTTAAAGCCATTTTGCCGAAATATTGAGAGTAGCCATTTTGTTTGGAATATTTATTAATGTTTATAAATGAAATCTAATCAAAATCGTTAGAGCCAATTTTGAGAAAATCGACTTTTTCTCTTTTTTCCCTTCAGTAAACTACCCTTAATTTTAGGGGTAGATATCCAATTCCAAAAATCCCTCGGGGGAACCCTATGAAAACCCTAGATATCAAGTTTTAGCTCAATCGGTAAAATAGTTTAGGCTCTAGTTGGAGGTACAGACAGACAGATAGACAGACAGACAGAAATTAAAAAACCACTTTTTCGGATTCAGGGAGTCATAAAACCTCAAAATTCATCAAAATCTCGAGTTCGATTTTTTTGACGATCACCATACTTTCTCTACCTGTAAGATAGAGAGAAAGTAAAAAGTAAATCCAACGTTTTCATTATGTGAATGCTTTGATCTTTACTCACCCTATCCACCGAAATTAATATAAATTAATCATATTTAAATAAATAAATAAAAATCCATTACTTGATTTATTCAATTTATAAATGTTGGTTTGTTTAGTTTATTTAAACAATTTAAATTGAATAAGGATTATCTATTAAACATAACTTTACATACTTTACAATACTTTGCTATTAAATATTTTAAACTCATTTTTTATATAATATAAAGCTTATATATAAAAAGTATATATTTTTAGATAGATATTTATAGTAAAATATATTTAAAATCATACTTTAGTCTATACATTGTATCACTGGGCATTTAAGACGATTTGTCTTTAATTATATTAAGTTTTTTATATTGTGTATTCAAATAAAATCACAATAATTACATTCTTATTATAGCTAAATTATATATTATACTACTATAATGCCACATGCCGATACTCACTCACTCATATTAATGTCTACCCACTTCCAGATGAGCGAGAAACTTGAGATTTGGTAAACTTCTAACCTGTAACCAACGGAAAAATTCCAGAAGTTAAAATTTTAATTTTTAGCCCCGAAAAAAAATTCAAAATGGCGGAGAACTTTAAAGTCGGTGTGGACCTTTCTTTGGAGGTTTCTTGTGGCTAAACAGTAAGACCTATCAAAAAACGGATTGCACCACAGCTACGGATTTGTCGAGATACACAAGTTGGTCCATTAACTTTTGTCGTATCTCCATCGTTTATACCTTCGATAGAGCTAGATTTTTTTATTTTAGGTAAATTTTGCACATTTTCCACACATTTTTTAATTTTTACACTCTTATAGGACAGCTAGAATCATAAAATTTGGCAGGCATATTGGCACATCCAATGCCATAAGCGTACCAAATTTGATGACTGGAAAGGTTTTGGAGGTAGAGCCCCCAACGAGCAAAGCGAGTCTAGATATATGCTAGGTCACACTGCTAAAGGTATAATTGAGTGATGAGGTCTGCACCTCTGTTCAGATTATATGCTTATGTACTAATTACCCTAATGGATAGGGATGAGGAAAGTTGAATTTAAGAACGTGCACCCATATTTGTGTGTGGGAGAATGGAACATCACTTTGTAAAAACCACCCTCAGGAGAGCTGACCACTATTTGAACCTAATAGTCCTGTCATTGGTTGTCTAATCTCACACGAGCGTGACGCTTTAGACCTTGCGGCCATCGAAGAGGTTAAGATATGTTGCTTGGTTACGATAGATGAGAAAGTAAAAATAACTGTGAAAAAAACTCAAGTTTGAACAGCCAATACTGGAATCCAAGCTAAGTGATCGAGCTCCAAAGCCCAAGTTCTAAAGCCTATGATAATTAAGTTGCCTGATGATGTCTGTTATAAATAGTAGCCAACAATTTTCTGGTAAATGTATATTTTATGCCATGTCATTCATTCTTGCAATGTTTATTGAATCCAGCAGAATTTGGTGCCCTATTTTTAATTTTAATTAATGTGTTCAACAAGAGTCTGTAGCGTATCTGTCTACTGAGCTAAGGCTCCAGAGTTCAATTCCGAAATGGCTGAAAAATGTATCGTTGGTGGCGAAATATGAGTTTACTTTTTCACAGTGATGAATTAATAGCTGGGGGCTGGATGTTGTGTCTGTTCTAGAGTCAATTTAGTTTATAGGTAATGTTGAATAATCAGTTGGTTCAGAAAGTACACATTAAATACCTCAAATAAATGTATAAAAATTAAAATAATAATCAAGTAAATTAAACTCACTTTGGTGTTAAATGTTTTAAGACGTCACTAAAGTAATAATGTGTATATAGGCTGAAAGGATAGTAGAACGCATTGATTGACACAAAAAAAAAAAAAAGTAAATTTTAAAAACAATATGACGTATGTACAGACCTGTGTTAAACAAAAATGGAGAGCTTTGTATTACTAGCATCATCTAATTACCGACATTCTTGATAGCTTTAGGTGAATTTAATAATAGATTCTATAATTAATTCAAACATGCCTGATATACATGCAGTATATGTAGCAAAAAATAGTTTAAGTACAAATAGCACAGTCTAAATAGCTTTGGTTATTATTTAAACTTTTTTTTTCTGGTTTCATGGCCTGCCTATTTATCAGATCAAAATTTAATATATTCTCATTACTATAAGCTTATTAGTAGTATAAATATGATCTAAATTTAAATATATATATATTTTTTAAGTATATAGCCAATTTTATCACAATGAATTAAAAATACACCCAATTAAATATTTCCTTTGTAAAATAAATTTATTCAAATCGTGAAAAATGATACTAAATTTTTAGTATTTACCTTACTTACATTCATACAACCAAAATGCAAGAAAATATGATTTTACAAAGCATTTAAATTAAATAAATTAAATTATTACTAATTTAAGAAATAAAGGTCATTTTTTATCACCTCGCTTACTACCTGTTTAGGTTATATGCTTTATGATAAAAAATATTCATGGGGTAGACGAATAAGGGAGCTTTTTAGAGGTATTCTACCTACATTTTAGTTGAAGGAGAGTGGGGAACCACTTAGAATACTACCTAGTAGTAGCCGACTGGGATTCGAACACCAACTTCTCCATCTTAAGCAGGCTAGTCTAACGCAAGAGTGAAACTTAAACCAGGGGTCAATTAACTTAAAGGGCTAAAATTTGATTTACAAGCTTATAAAAGTCCCGCGATCACCATGTTTCTCCACTCTATTTTTCCTTTTTTTTTTCTTTAAAAAAATGTTATATTTATTCAACAGTTCAACCTTTCCTTAAACATTTATGTCCCCACTTTTCTAGGAAAAAACAAACAAAAAAATTACATTTTCATATTAAATTCTTTCATTTTTTATCACATTACAAATTACAAAATATGACCAATCAAGGTTGATTAGAAACTAATTTTTTTATCCATTTATTTGAGGTATTTAACGTGCACTTTCTGAACGACTAATTATATCAGTAAATTTCTATAACTAACTTAAATCTATAAGAAACAACACCGAGCCACCAGCCATTAATCTTTTCCCGTGAAAAGGCAAACCCATATTTCACAAATGATACATTTTTGGCCATGCCAAGAATCAAACCCAGGAGGCACCTTTAGCTAAGAAGGCAGACATGCTACTGATTGAGTAAAGGTGTTGGATTTCGAAACTAAACATGGACTTGAAGAAAATACATACACAATTGTGTTTCGACTAACTTTGATTTGGTTTAATGTGTCCATAGTTACAGTGCCTAGCCAAATGTTGGTTGTATATGCAACTACAATATGTTACTACTACTTTAAAAGAGTTGTACCTATTATAATATAAATATATTTATTTAAAACCAAAATAAAATAAATTTAATAACTGTTACACAATATAAAAGTAGATAATAGATATTTTGGTGTATTTAAAATTGGCCATCCAGTTATGGGAATCAAAAAACTTCATTAGAAAGAAATTCTCAAATTCAAATGCCCTAAAATTTAAACTTTGGTACAATACTTGTATTTTATAATATTATCAAAATCCATTTCTTAAAATTATAATGTCTAATTTGTATTCCAAAAATTAAATTAGCTAATTAGCCAAACACTCTAGCTCCTCATATTTACATAAACAACCAAAACTGTAAAGCCAATTAAGTTATACTTTTTATTAAAGACATAATTATTTCTTAAATTAGTTTTTTGGTTTTTTTTCAGCAATGTGTCTTACTACCCATTCGGGCTATGTACCTGTGTACTAATTAGGCTAATGGGCTAGGCACGGGGAAGATTAAATTTTGAGGAAGTGTACACACATTTGTGTGGAGAGAGAATGGGTAAACCATTTAAGAAAAAAACAACCCTCATCACACCCATTCAGGATCAAACTCCGATCTTCCCCTCACCGGAAGCTCGAGTTTACATGATTCCCTTTATCAATTTGCTAGGAATTGTTATTTTAAGTAAAGCTCCTCAAAGGTTTTAGAGATAAGTTTGAGATTTTCACAAATCTTGAATTTCTAATACTATAGGATTTGAGTATTCAAGCATCCCATCTCTAACTTTGACGTGTACCAAATAATAGAATTAAAAAAATAATTGACCATTGGAATTTAAAGGTATTAGCAGTGGTGGCTTAAGAGCCTGAAAAGTATATGTATACGTTGGGTTGGGGGGATAGAGGAAAGTATCACCTAGAGCCCAATATGTGTAGACACAAGGACATCAAATAGTTTGTTGGTGGAAGAGGGCAACAATTTTAGCAAATAATTAAGCATCTGAGTAAAAAAACATTTAAAAGCCTTTGGAATGGAACAGGCCAAAAACCTATAAAGAAAAATCTAAAACAGAGTATACACCAAAATCTTGTAAGTACCTGTAAGGCCAAAGTATATAGGCCTACAATACCGGTATCGTAAGCCAACTAGTCAATATAGGCTCATGATGAAATAATACTCAGAGTGTTCTCACCAATTAAAATGTAAATAGAAGTATGGTCGGACGAGAACCGGTATTTTCAGCACGAAGTCAAAGAAGGAAAGGTTGAGGGAAAGATGAGATTAGGAAGAAGGATTCAAATACTAGATGACTTTAAGGAAAGAAGAAAATTCTGGGAGCTGAAGGAGAAGGTAGAGGACAGGGCGCATTGGAGGTTTAAGTTCACTGACCAAAGGAATAGACCTGTTGTAAGACAAAACACCTAATAATAAGAAATTTGGTGCAACTTGTAAGATTTTTAGATTTAAAATTGAAGGTTTAATCAAACCAAAAATAGTTATTCAAACTTAAGGAATTTATAAAATATCTATAAGCAAACAATTATTTCCCAGCATCAATGACAAATTAACAAACAAAATCCAATCTGACATTTTAACTAATCTACTATGGCTGTATACAAGTAGTTTCTAGGATCCTCGCAAGGATCCTAGAGTTAGATCCTTAATGAATTCACACCCCCCACACACTTCCTATCGAAGACTGCACAAGCCTATTCGAACGGAAATGCTTGCTACATCTTTGAGACTGCAGTGTTACTATCCAAAGTAAAGAGAATAGAAGGTAACACCAGATGGAGAAAGAGAGCTGATTGGCTGAACTTGTGACATCACTCAGTACACAAGCCAGCGCATTACATGCACAAAGTTATATGGAAGACAATCTAAGTTGTTTAAAATAAGGTCACATTTTGGAACTTTAAATAATAAATAAACCTTTAAAATCCTCACCAATGTTCATAATTAACATCATTACTCTACTTATTTTATTAAAATATGTATATTTTACTGTTTTAGTATTAAAATAGAACTGAAGTGAATTGGGTGACTTAAGCAATGACATAATCAAACTCCTTCAAGTGGTGATATTCTTTTATTCTCTTTACATTGCTACTACCTACCAATGATCTTACAAACTATTTAAAACACCATCTATCAACTCGAATAAAAATAAATAGCCTATGTCATTTAATATTGGTACCATTTTAAAGTTTGCATCGACTGTTTGCCCATTATTTTATGAAAATCAAAATATGTTACTAAACATTTTTTCTTTACTTTTTGGGATAGTAAATGCTAGACATAGATTGATTGATCACTTTTAAAAATAAGCGACATCTTAATACTATAAAGGAAGCCTGTATATTTTAAATGGTGGTCAACATAAAGTTCTGATCTCTAGCAGAGGAAAAGAAAACAACAAAACAGTTGCCAATCAAACACCGCAACAAGGATCTGTCAATGATGTATTGCTTATGTCCTTGGACTCAAGGGGGTGTGGGGTGGGGTGGAGGTGGGGTGGGGGTAGAGGGGAGGTGCATCGGAATTCTTGTTTTGGATGGACCTACACTTGGTCCCACTATCACTGATGCAGCTGGCAAGGCTACACATAAAGGCAACAGCGCATATCTAAAGAATTCAGATACAACCTCTACTCTACAAAAGATAATTAGAAATGTCTTATTGCTGACAAATTTGCTTTGATATATTTATAACTATATTGAAACTCATGTCGGCTTAATCCTTAATACTGTGTGATAAAAATAACCATAAATCATTCAGATTAAACCCCCGAAGATATTATAATTATCCACCACAGCAAACTAGAGGCAAGTGTTTGAAATTAACAGGTGTTCTCCACAACATCAGCCGCAGTGAAGAAACTTTGTGGGTCAGTGACTGTTGACATGGAAACACAACTACCCCCACTACCTTGCATTCTATATGCAGATGGCCACGTGATTCCAAGCAGAGGGAAAGGTGCTGGCCTATAAAACATTCTAAAATTAAGTTCTTTGCTCTATCATTATTATGTAATGGCTATATTATTTTGAAAATTAATTCATAAACGAAAATGACTTATCATCATCTTGGTATATTAGCTATCATCTTAGCCTAAATGACATTATGTGTGATGTATTTAGGTAAAAATATTGGCCATTTTATTTTCTGCTTTATCAAAATTTTAGATGAAGGGCTTGTTCAATCACTTCACTCGGCAAGCCAACACACACTATTAAACGTACGGCCTACTAAAGCATTATATACAACATACATCTTTACGGACAAAAATACCAGGGGTAAAATAGAGGGTATACTGGTACATTTCTTTAGATAAAGATTTATATTGCTCTCTTTGAGATATGGATTATAACTCTTAAGTGTTTTTAAATTTAATCATTTTAATTTGTTCCTCATTTTCTACCATTCTAGCATATTTATTTAATTACAAATATAATTGATTGTTTAATGCATTTTATTTCATAAATATATAATAGTTATAGACTAAGTATTGGTGGGTTTAAAAAAATAAAAGATTCAGATAAAAAAAATTGAAACATTGAAACCAGAGAGAAATAATGAAACTTCATCTGAAACTACCTACCTACCTTTTTACTTGAAGTGAGTTCACTGTTTGCACTGAACAGTAGTTTTTTTAAACTAATTAAAGAATGTGAAGGCACAGTTGAACACAACAATAATTTCATGGAGGGAGACAGGTTGGTGTGTACGAAAGAAAGTTAACATACTTTTAGATTTTATAAGACCAAGATACAAGTTGTTATGAAATACTTCGATATAGCTCCTACTTTTAGACTATACATCGCTAAAAAACTAAGAATAAAACAGTATGTTTGACCAGAATTACATTCACATTAAAAGTATGGCTGGTAAAAGTTTAAAACAATAGTGTTTAAGATTCAAAGTTAAACATACTAGTGTTAAATTCCTTAAAGATTAAGAAAACAACATATTTATGAGTCTATGCATTTTTTTAAATACATGTGTATGTATCGTACTCTTTGTAAGCATGTGCCATTGTGCAGAACCAAATAATCTCTTTATCTATGGTGGGCTGAACAAGAGATTATATACTTATCTTAAAAGCAGTCAATGTAATACTTTTTTTAAAACCAAATAAAGGTTTATAGAGCTACATGCACGAAAGAAAATTTTTAGTAGAAAAAAAATGTGCAATTTAAAATATATATATATATATATATATATATATAGGTACTCCTAAAATTATTACATTTCAGAACTTTAATAAATAGCAGCTAGTTAACAAACATATAATTTTGTATACAAATTTAATTTTGTAAATTGACTTAAATCTTTACACCTGGGGGAAATTAGGACATTGCCTTTGCTGTGGTCGGGATCACTTTTGTTTAGATGCTGCTCAACCTCCTTTTTAAGGATAGGTTCAAACCCCAGATGGAGCGGATTTTAGGTCTTCACATGATGTAAACATTTGCAAGATGCGAGTTAGTTAAAGTTCAATACATGTTCAGTTCCAGGGGCTAGTAACCCTCACTTGCCTTAAATATATGTAAAAACAATAATAATAAAATAAACTATTTGTCCTAAAATATATAAATTATTTTTGATGTTTCTTTCTTTTAACTTTCAATATACTAACAGTAAGTACTAACAGTAAGTACTAACAGAGCATCTACTAATCCTTTGAAAAGAGATGTGTATCACATTTTGATCAAGTTATATATTGAGGAAGCCAATTTAATTTCTTTTATAGCTAGAAAATTGAGTAATTAATCATATTTACATACCAAAGCTATATTTATACTCAAACTGTTAAATATGTCTCTTTGTGACTAAACACACTTACCCCTAGTTCTTTGTAATACATCTTTAACATATTTTCTGAATGAGTCCCCACCAAGGTGGTCAGTTAGTTAATCCCGGTTCAAAAAACATGGTTTCACCCGTCTTCAAGACAACTATTGTTTTTTTTTGTTTTTTTCACTTGAGTCTCCCTGCGCGCGCATCTGTAATCACCCCCCACAGTTCGATGATGAAGTCGTCTGTGAAACCAAACTCCTCCAACTCGGAGTTGTCGATGGCCTCTGCAAAGTCCATGCTGTTTGTCTTTGCAGTCGACAGTTCCCAGATTTCTGTCGCTGTAAAATTAAAATAGTGATACTATTGTAGGATTATAAGAAAGGTTGAAATATATCCTACTTTGAGATTTTTGTTACAACAAGTTACATTTAAATAATTGTTTGGAATAGCTTAATCAAGTACTGTTATACCTTGAAAAATATACATAAAAAATTAATAACTTAACCATACAAGTTAAGCAAAATCAATAAAAAATAAGTAAAATATTAAATAACCAATACAACTTTAATGAAGGAAAGCAATGCAAAATAATAGAAAAATTAACAAAATGGCAGAAAGAAACAAAAGAAAATATTTGAGAAAAAAAATTACAAACAATCTCAATAGATATCTTCCATTTTAAATTTCTTTCCTTTAATACATTTTTGTTGTTAATTTTTTGCATATTTTACTGATTCCAAATTTCTTTAAATGGGTTGGGTATTTTTTAAATAGTGTTATTTAATTTCTTCTTAGTTAATCTAATTTAATACAAACAAATAAAGTACACATGTCACATTTAGAATGTTTTTTATACCAGCATTAGAAGCACAATAAAAGTAAAACGTTTTGTTTGAATAATTTCTAAAATTACTTCATAGAAGTGACACTTTTTGGAGCCATAGCTAAATTCCCTATCAAAAAAGTATCAACAGTTTGCATGTGAAAATATAAAACCCTGTTATAAAATGAAAAATATTACTTTTGGCGTGTAAGGGTGTGGATAGAATGTCACAGATCAGATCTCAGAACGACAAGACTCCTTGTGTAGATTGTTCCTACTTCATAAGTAGTATACTTTGAATAAGAGCAGACATATTTCTCAAATAGCATAAAGTTGTGTGAATACTTATCTTTTCATGTTTAGATATTATAATGAGGGGGAGTCACACCACAATCTTAACATTTTCAAGTATGTTCATGCAATATATTACAAGTGGCATTATAGGAATGTCAATAAGACACATATTATTAAAAACTTAGATGTATTCATTTTAATAAAGTTACATCTTATGCGCTTCATAGTAAAATTAATGCACAAAAATAATAACTGGGTCATTTTAGAAATAAATGGTACGGCGCACCGCACAGACTCTCTCTCTCTTTCTATAAACTCGTAAGATTTCTGAACGGAATAATGTATATTGTATCATCACCACTCCACATAAGAACACGCATAAAATAATATACAATGATATAGAATCAATGAGAAAAGAGGCGCATCTTTGTCCACCTAAGAGAATTTCAAACAGTTTAATGTCTTCCACAAGGGTCAACACTTCATATTAAAATTTCGATTTCTGGTTAAAATATTAACATTTTATAAGGTGTTGCAGATCTTCAAGTCATCGCATTGTTATTTAATTATTCATTTATACATTTTGACCAATAAAAAATGTAAATATTGACTATTGAGTCTAAAATGGAGATAGATCATTGCTATGCAACCATTTCTCCTAAGAGCTTTAAGGAAAAATAACATACTTTTTTTAGATACTTATATTTAATTACTCTATGGCATTGGAGAATTATTGCGTTAAGACTTAAGTAGTATATGTTTACAACTAAAGCTCACAAAATTGTATTAATATATTTGCAAATATCTCAGAAACTGTTGCTTTTATAAAAATATATGTCAAATAAAAGTTTTTTATATGTCTAATATTTCAATTATTTATGTTAATTGTTTAGTTTAAATAGTTTGTAGAATAATTCATTAGTTAAAATACATTTTCATAAAAATAAATACATTTGTGATTTATAATCTTATTAACGCCTTAGACTAGAATTTTAATCAAATCGTTTGAGCAATTAGAATTTTTCTTATCGCTTCAGTAAACTAATATAATTTTATTGTATAATACAAACAACTTTCGTAATTTTATTTAATCAAATTCGTAGTATTTTAATTTCGATAATTAATAATTCAGTTATTGATTAATTTGAGAAAATATTTCATTATGTTTCATAAATATTTGTATTTATATTTTTAACAACATAATTATGTAGACATTTTATATTTAATTATAAGTTAGTTAGCATTATTAATACATTGTAATTTATGTAAAAATCAAACTTAAGCCATTTTGATATAATGCTTTTTTTGAATATTTATTAATCTTCAAAAATTTAATAAAATGTGGGATTATGATATCCATATTTTTCCTCAGTAAACTACCAATTTTAGGTAGATATCCATCAAAACCTCGGGGCAACCCTATGAAAACCCTTGATATCAAGTTTCAGCTCAATCGGTAAAATAGTTTAGGCTCTAGTTGGAGGTACAGACAGACAGACAGGCAGACAGACGAAAATTCAAAAACCACTTTTTCGGACTCAGGGAGTCATGAAACGTCAAAATTCATCAAAATCTCGAGTTCGATTTTTTTGACGATCACCATACTTTCTCTACCTGTAAGATAGAGAGAAAGTAAAAAAAGGGAACTTTTTATGTCACAAGGGTATTGTGACAAAATAAACTATTAAATTAGGGCTTTTTTTTTGTATTTTTGTACTAGGCAACAGATTTGCTAATATTCTTTATGCTTTATTAGGAAAAAGTTATATTTATTTTGTTCTTTACGCTGAACGGTGGTATATATGTATCCCCTCGTTACATGTCACAGGCCAGTTATTTTTGTTTCCTGTTACAATTACTATAGTTTAAATAATAAATAAAATTATAAGGATGATAATGTATTAAATACTATAAAATTCTGTTTTATGCAGCTATATTTCTGAATTTAAAAATATTTATAATATGTGGCTGTAATCAAGCAAAATTTGTCACAGAGTTTAGTGTATCCTCCGTTCAAAATTAAAATTTCTTTAAATAACACAACCAGGTAGCAGCACTGGTTTCATACTCAATAGAACATTAGTGAGGAACCATTTTGTGGATACCTCATATGTTGTTTAGGCTGATAGTTGTGATTTATAAGGATTAATTTTCATTGTTTGGAAGATTTATTTGGTTGGGCTATACTGTGTGTATCTTCGTTCTTATTTAAAAGGAATAATTAGTCTTAGACAAACTAGTATGGATGCTTCATTTTAAAATGCCACACTGTTTGGCATTCCAAAACAGTTAGTTAACCTAACACAAAATATAATATTTTACACAATTATAAATCTGAAACTGTGTCTCGTTTCAGTATTCTCCGTTACAAAATAGAGTAATGAGTATACTAGTAAAATAACTGAGGATACACGTTTTTATAGTTATGTTAAAGTTGTGCCTGCAGAATAAATGTAAGCCTGAATTAATGAAGAACTTTCTAATTAAAGGCTTATTTAAATAAACTATAGGCCTACAGTCATGTATTTGCAACTTTTAATATACCATAATTTTGATTTTTTAAAGTATTTCCAAAAGCAGATACATTTTTTTTTTGATGAAAGAAGCATTTAGGACTGTACAAAAGAGTTTTATTTTTAAATTATATGATGTGGCTTTAAATGAAAAAAAACTAAATATTGAAGGCCACTATGTTATCAAATGAGTTCGTTTGGGCCTATATGTTATGTTACGTGCTTAAACATAATTCCTTTGTCACTAGGCCTACATTAAATATAATAAACAATATATATATTACACAACAACAATTTATATTATTTTTGTAGAAAATGTTATTTTTACATTGTCTCTTGTATGTTATTATTATTATTATTATTATATATTACTTTATTATAATTATTATTAGACACCGCGTTTACTAACCGTTTGGTTATTTGCACTTACGCTAATGTGCAATGTGGGGTGATTAGTGGATGAAATTGGAGGACCTACAGTTTAATGTGAATCCGAACACGTAGAGGCCGCATTCCTCACATTCACAAGTTTGATTATTTTTATGTTAATGGGCTAAGGTATTGTCCTTTTTTTTCTTTTTTTTTTTTTCATTTTTTGTTATTAAGGGAAATTTGATTTGGTAGTCTTTATTGCCCCCGTTTTCAAATTCAAACTAGTAACACTGACGTAGTTGATTAAAATGGTAAAAAAAATAGCTCTCAAATAAGTGCAAAAGACAGAATGCGAAAACACAGAGAGAAAATTAAATCTAATCCACAGCTCTATAAGGAAATGAAAGGAAAGAATGAAAGATATAAAAAAGTGTGTGGAAGAAGGAAAAATAAAAACAGCAAGTACCATCATGACTGATTGTGAAAGAAGGATACTAAGGAAAAGGTGGAGAGGCAAAACTAGAAAAATTCGAGCCAATGTAAAATCACGAAATCAGTTGTTAAAAATTTGGAAGCTAATTCACCACCACCTACCCAGTTGGTGTACTGCTTGATGTCCAAATGGTAAGATGAAGAAGGTACCATAGTAAAGAAGACAAACGGAAGGACAGTGGACAAAAACGAAGAAGAAAGAATAAGAAACCATTAAATACAACTATAAATGAGTTACATAATAGATTAAAAATAACGGAGAAGAGAATGGCCAGATATCGACAGCAGCTGCATATATCAAAAAATAAAACTGTTACAGAGAAGAATAAAACTCCAAGGAAACTTGTTAAAAGCTTACTTGTTGGGAAAAAGGTATCACCTAAAGTAAGACATAAATTACTTTTTTAAGCAGTAATGTAAAAGCAAATATGTGAGAGTTTTGAAAAGGAACAAAACAGAAAAAAGAAATGGGAATATGTATCAAAAATAGCTGGTCAGTTGTTAAGAAATACAGGTGTATTCACAATCTGAAGGTCTTGACATCTAACAAGGTAATGAAGATCAACAAAACTAAAAAATAAATCATTACAACACAGATGAAACTAAAAAAATCTTACACAACTTCTTACTACAAGATGAAAATAGTAGATGACAGCAGGTAAAAAAGAAACAGACACAAGGAAAAAAGTTAAAGAACAGAAAAGGTTTCTAAATGAAACAATGCAACATCTTTTACAAAAAAAATTAAAAATCTGCATCCTGATTTAAAGATATCATAGCTTTGTTCTGTCAGTATAGACCTTTTTGGGTAGTACTTCATCTGCTAAAGAAAGTAAAACCTGTTTGTGTAGCATCCATGAAAACTTTTCCCTACTTACAAAAAAGCTTAAATCTTTAAATATGATAAGTGAAAGTTCTCCTAGAGATATTATTCAAGCAATGACTTGTGAAGAGAAATCTGAGGTAACTTTTCTTGAAATAACATGTAAGAAATTAGCATGAAAAAGTATTGAATCCACGAGTATGAAAAGCTCGAGGAAACTACTTACAAAATGGCTTGTGAAAAAATCTCATATTAAGTGAAAGGAAATGAGAAGATTACCAAAAAACCAGTAAAAGAAAACATTACATGTAAAAAGAAAGATTTAGTTTTAGAGTTTGAGAAGTCAATTTTAAAGATGTTACAGCATAACTCAAATATAAAGCATCATTATCATGTCTTGGACTCGATAAAGACAAGTTTAAGTTCAGATGAACTTTGAATCCACATGGATTTTTCTGAGAATTACGGTTGTAAATATGCAAGCGAGGTCCAGGCAGCACATTTTAGCTCATCAAAAGGTCAAGTCTCACTGCATAAAGTTGTTGCATATATTTTCTCAAATGAAACTCAATCAGTGAAAACTGTGTCTTTTGGGACGCTCGCAGAGAACTTGCAACACGATTCCGCTGCCATTTGTGTTCACTTGCTGCCTGTAATTGAAAAACTGAAGACTTATGTAACTCACATAAAAACTGTTCATTTTGTAAGTGATGAACCAATGACTCAATACAGAAATCGTAAAAATGTTTCATCTGATTGGGAACTATCTACCATCTGTGTTGGATGTGTGTAAAACCATTCATTGGCACTACTCAGAAGCTGGACATGGCAAGGGTGCTCTAGATGGGACTGAAGGCTATTTGAAGAGAGCGTAAGACAGATTTGTTGCTGCAAGCACCAACATCCCCAATTTTCAAGTCTTGTATGAAGTGCTACGGAGAGAGGTTAAGGGTATCCACATAATGACAATGGATGAAAGTCAACTCAAGAAATAGATGAACACCTTCCAAATCAAAAAACAATTCCAGCTTTTAAGGGAATGATGCACACACATGACGTTATTTAGAACAAGGGATCAGATGAACTATGATTATGTCGTCTTTCCTTCATGCAGTGTCAATCAACAGAGAAGTGTACACATTATGGACTGGGCACTATTCGGCTTGCTTGTATCCTTTCTAATCTATTTTTTATATTTAAAAGGTTATTGGACACTCCTATCTAATCTTAAAATTAAGTGGAAATAATTGGTAAGACTGTAAAAGCTGATTGTCAAAATCAAGCTCAAAAAGCATTTTCCTTAGCAATTTTGTGCAGGTCCAAAGTTAACCAAACTTGTTGACAATATATACTCAGAATCTGAGACTGAAGAGCCAACAATATGAAAGGAGTTGGATGTAAATGACTTTGTGGTAGTGGAAGTTAAGGGGAAAAAAGCTATACGCCATTACATTGCTGTTATACAGTCTGTGGATCCACATGAAGAATTCACCACATATTTCTTGAAAAATTCTGTTGGGGGAAAGTTTGTTTTCCCTGAAAAAGAGGATATTTCTGTCATAGATATGAGTGATGTTGATCAAGTGCTAAGCCCTCCAACTATAAACAAACAGGGCCAGCACATTTTCCATAAAATTAAAACAATCTCCTAAAATCAATTAATATTTTTAGCTATTTCTAGGTAATGTACCTAATTTTACATAGATAATATTTATAAATTTGATTGCAAATATGTATAATTGTTTAATACTCCACCTTCATTACAATACTATTGCTGTACTTATTCAAATGTATCTACATTTCCAGATTGTTCTCCTCGTTTACATGTGATGTGTCCTCCATTACACAGTATTCTCCTCAGTTCACATGTTTTTATATAATTTTGTATAAATCATGTAAAAGGTTTAAAAGATTGTGACCATTAGTATTTCCAATATCAGAACAATATTATCAAACATAATTATTATTTCTAAACTGGAATAAGTATAGTTAAATTTATTGAAAAGTTTGTAATTCCAAAAGGTCCCTTTTTTCTAGAATGACCCAACTAACCTTTGTTAATTTCATAAACAAAACTAAAAATATGCTTAAAAAGATTTACACACACTGGTGAACATAAAGACACTTATGACAGGGTTCCTACTGTCATAAAAAAAAGTGGCCTAGCTCTTTAAAACAAAGTTATTTACTGCATATTTATGCAAAAATAATAAAATGTTTGAAATATTGTTGTTCCTTACTACAAACACTTAAATTTGGATACTAAAGAAAGTTGATTTAAACAATTTTTAGTATAGGTACTAGCTAATATTTCTTGGCCAAACCACTTTGCCTTTTATACAAATAAGCTTGATGCTTTCAGCTGCTAAAATCGAAGTAGTGGTATGTAAAGTAAATTTTTTTGGAGCTTTAATATTCTCATTAGATAATTAAATTTAAGAAAATATTCCTAATAAAAACACACTCGTAAGTAACCTAGATTTTCTGTTTTACCCAAGACTATTTCTAGCCAATGCCTTATCAATAGATGAAAATGTCAGTGTTTTTATGTTTAATGCTATCCCTACCATCTTTAAAAACTGATGGATGACTCTTGCATTAAAGTCTTCCTTGTTTTACCCATGTAGCCCCTAACACACCTGAAAGATACTTACCAAGCTCTGCATCATTAATTCCCATGAATGACTCGAGCAGGTTGTTTATATTCTCAATTCCCACGGTCTGGGTGTCATCCTGCAAAGAAGTAAACCAAACCACTCTTAACTCAAACTTTGATCATTTAAGCAGTGGTGGGCCATGGACAAGGCCATAGTTTAAGGCAGGGGGGAGGGGGAAGGGCAAAAATTATTACCCTCCTGAGATTCCATTCCCGATTCTGCCACCACTGTGTATACCTTTATTTAATAAGTTCTCAATGAAAATTTTAAGACTCGGATGGAGGAGGCACTATGTAAATTTCTAAATATTAAACAAATTTAAAGCACTTAATGTATTTAAGTCTTGCCCTTAATCAGCATCAAAAAAGTTAACTCCAGAGAACTACTACAAGCATTTAATAATAGTTATTTTTCTTTGCCTGTAGCTGTTGAAAGGTTGTGCCCCTCTAAAAACATCCTGATTTGTTAGACTGGCTACAGCCTTGGAACATGACGTGTATTAATCACAACTTGTGAATGTGTGGAATGCCAGGCCTCCACCGTGGTTCGGATTCCACGTTAAATTGTAGGTCCTCCATTTCATCTCACAATCACCCTACCATTAAACATTAGCGTAAGTGCGTATAACCCGAACGGGTAGTAAGACGCGGTGCTAATAATAATAATAATAATAATAATAATAATAATACAGCCTTGGACGTGGATTATTACCAGGATAAGCCTAACTTGTTAAAACTGTACTATATGTGATTGCCCCACTTGGTCCCCATTTGACCAATCACATAGAGATGGGCTCTAATCTACATAGCTCATATAAAAAATGTATTTCTGTTGAGGCATTTTACTAAACTGACCCAGCCACAGGCTGGAAATTGATGATGATGATGATTTATGTTGATATCAGACCAATGATGGTCTTACTGAGCAATGAGAACAATTCAGAGCTACAGTTTTAACTCTACTTAACCTGGCAGTCCACGATACATCACTGTCTTTTAGTGTTTGTAAGCAAGTCTCATTTAAAAATGGGTGGGATTTAAAGAGTTATATATATGGTTAATATACACTGCGCAAATACCATTGCAGAGATGTATCCACAATTATAAAAAGTCAAAACTGGACTTGTATATTCATTTTTAGACATACTGTGTGAAAAGTTTTTTTATTTTTAAATATAAATTTCAGTATGGGTTATTAATGACGGTCTATGGGCAGGGATGAGAAAAGTTATTTATATCAAGTTTTTCTGGAGTAACTGGAGAGAAGATGGGAAAACCAAAGTGATGTGGTAAATCCTCCTCTGGATACCCACCCTATATTCAAACCTCAATTTCTCGTCTCTGGCAATTCAGCCTATGGCGAGCCTGATACCTAAATCTTGTGTGATCACCAGTGTGGGCTATAATTGTTAATATTTTTTTAGCACCATGTCTTACTATCACCTATTCAGGTTATATGCATATGTACTACACGCTGATGGAGGGAGGGTAGAAAATCATTTTGTAAAAACCACCCTCAGTACAACCAACCGGAATTCGAACCCCTTCTGCCTTCAGTAGTTTAGTCTAAAAAGAGAGTGATGCCTTAAAACAATGATACAGTTAAGAATTTTATAAATATTTGCTGCAACATAAATGGTTGATAAAAGATATACCATCAAATCCTTGGGACATATTACCAGTTTCCAAAGATAAGTTGTTATGGAATAAACATGAGTCAGAATATGACAGACTTACTAAGTGAATTGTGGTTTAAACAACTTTTTTAGTTTCAGCTAAACATTAAGTTACAAAACAATGTTTCATGATTTGGAAGATCTTTAACAAATAAATTGTGTTTGCTAAGATAACATTGGAAAGTGTACATGTGTAGGCAGGCCCGCCACAAAGGGGAAGGAGGGGGGGGGGAATGATTAGTACCATGGGACCAGGCCCGGGCCCAAGATCCAGATTCACAAGTTTAAAAAAAATGCAGAGGAAGAAAAAATTACAAAATTAAATATTAACGACAAGCAATAAAATGCCTCTTCACAGCGAAGAACAATCCAATCTTGACCTTTGTTCCAAAATGCCTGGAAATTTCCCAAAGTCTAACTATTTTTGTACTGTAACTAAATTTAGTATACAAAGAGAGTCAGACAGTAAATCAAGTTCATGTTTGTAACATTTCAGTGCTCAGTTAAGATAACTTAATGTTTGTACAGTGCTTTTCTTTTGTATAAGTTACAACAAAGTTAAAACAAAGTACGTACAAAGTCCGTACAAACCAAAGTTAGGACTTGTAGGAAAAATAGGGCTGGGGCATTCCCCCGCTGGAAAAAACTGGTCTTTCCCTTATTGGAATAAACTCCTCCCTCTCCTGGAATAAACTTGCCGCCCCCCCCCCCTAATGTATCACCCCCCCCCCCTCCGATATTCTTGAATGTGAAGCTGAAAGATGGCTTTGTATCAAACTCTAAATAACTTCAAGAGGCATCCAATTTTAAAAAATTTGTAGGGAGAAAACTACTCTCAATAGATTTTAAGAGGCATCCAATCATTTAAATTTCCAGAGTAAGACTATTCAAAATATCTTCTGAGAGTATCCAATTTTTCAAAATTTGCCAGAAGAGGCCCACTCTAAATATAGTTTCAAGAGACACATAATTTTCAAAGATTTTTCGGGCGATGTCACTCCATATAACTTATAATCATCCAATTTTCAAAAATTTGCTGGAGGAATACTACTTAAAATAGTTTATAAAAGGATAATTTTCAAAGAAAAAAATTCAGACGAAGGCCAATGTAAATATTTTCTAGACATTTGATGGGAAAGAGTCCCCACACCCCTCAAACACCCTTCCTTTTTGGCTTAATGAGCAATAAACACCACCTAAGTCAAATATTACAATGGGGGGCGGGGTGGGAGTCTTCATTTTCCTGACCTAGAGAATGAGACTATGTGCCCCAGATATAAAAGAACAGTTCGACAATCACATAGCTGTAACTAACCGATGAAGCCAATTCTCTTTAAGTGTATAAATCAGTAAGTCAAGGCATTGTTGGGTCTTTTTGTGTTTAATATTTTGTTTTTACATCCTCCGAAAGAATGCTGGCTTTGTGTACATTAATTTCTACTACATTAAGAACCTTATATAGTCCTCAATTTAGTGTTTAAAGTATTTAATAGTTACAATTTGTTTATTAAAACTCAAAAAAGCATATCATTCATTTTAAGTCAAAACGTAGTGACACCTTTTTTTATACATTAAAGTGCCCGGAAAATGCACGCCTATCTATACATGTTTAAGAGCGTAAAGTACAATACTTGAACCGAAATAAACGATTGATTGATTGATTGGTTGATTTAATTATTTCAAATATGTAGATTTGGAAAGAAAACCTTTTGAGACATAATTGTGAAAAAAAAGAAGGTACAAACTATTCTGTAAATATATATATATATGTAAAACAAGTAGCGAAATTAAATCAATTTTCAAGACTAATTTATCACCATTTTAATCCAAACAACTGTATTTTGGACATAATTTTAGCTTTACTACTCTTTTGTCCAATGATATAACCAAACAAGCCAGACATTTTAAAATTATTATCAAAGTGTGCAAAGGTTAGTCATGCAAGCTTTAAATAATATTTAACATTTTATTTTTAGTAAGAAACCATTAATTTAAACTCTTATTTGTTAGCAAATGTATGGTAGTTACACTCTTTATACCCACCCTCCTACCCATCACAACAATGGCCATTAAAACCATCCTTCAAATATAGGAGATTCTGTTAGGAAGAAACTTTTATACAAACTATTTTTAGGTTAACAATGATCAAATTTTACTCAAGAGATTGGTGCTATTTTATACTGGACCTACAGCGAGAACTTTAAATAGCGGATTAATCTTTATAAAGGGCATTTTAAATTTTCCCAGAAAATAACACCAGCTCTCGGAGTGAAACACCTTCCCAATATCGGACACTTACACTGTTAAAGATGCATATTTATGTGTAAACATTGTTAAAGATGCATATTTATGTGTAAACATTGTTAAAGATGCATATTTATGTGTAAAGAGTTGTAAATTAGGAAAAAAAACTGCCAACCCTAGTACATATTTTACAGTGATAATGTTATACATCATGTTTTTTAACCTCCAGAAACACCACCCCTCCAAAAAAAAGTGTTTTTGCAATGCTGTCTGTGTGTCTGCTGTACCTTTAGTATGTCTGCACATTTTGATTGGAATATGCCACTTTATGTGGTAATAAATGAGGTCCAAAGAGACCTTTTCAGATAGGGAGCCCCATTAAAATCCGTGCAGGACACCAAAATGGCTGCCATAAATAGCCGCCATTTTGGTGTCTTAGAATTGGTTGTATCTCAGCTCCTAATGAATCGATTTTAATTTTTTTTATTCAAAAGCTCTTATTAATTACAATTTTTTTAATCATATTTAATTTTTCCTAAACCTTAAGGTTTCTGCATAATTCGAAAAATATATTTACCTTGATTTTAGAATAATAAATAAATTAGCACCTTGATTTTTCCTGATGGATTATCTCCACTATGCTCTTTGGTTGCCAATCCACATAAAAGACTTACAAGAACTAAAAGAAACAGCACCCAGTGTACATGAGTACTTTAGCAATGGTCAGTTTGCTATCAACAAAACAAAATATGCCTTTTTCTGCACTCGCTGTGGATCAGGCTCATTAACAAAACAATGCTGTCATGAAAGAAAATGGTGGTTCTGTTAGTCTGTTGCAAGATCCAGCCATGTTAAGAAGGTGGATGCTGGCTGGGCCACAATTAGTTAGTATTCTAGATGAGTTTGATTCAACGAGCAAAACTAACAGTACTGACAGGATTGTTCACCATGAACTGCTTACCAGAACAAGTTTCTAGACCAAAAACATGCATTAAAAGGAAGCTTTCTTGAATTTGGAAATCCCTTTGAGCTTAACTCCTGTGATCTTGTGGTTTGGGATACCTAAGTTATAATGGATAAAGAGCGAGTTAAAGCTCTATTAGGGGCTGAATAAAAATCCTTACAACTGTACAGCAACTATGTGAAAGAACGTTTGAGTAAGGAAGCAAAAGTGAGTGTCTTTGCTTCATTGCAGAAAAATGGGACCAAGTTCTTTGGATTTGCAAAAAAAAAAAAAAGAAAAAAAAATCTCCCCAATAATTTCTGACTTGAGAAATGATTTTGAGCTTTTCTCTATGGCTTTAATTGTAAGTCAAAACAGAGACTTAGATCTGAACAAGTTTTTTTTATCATGAAAACACCAGTGTTCCAACTTCTTTTTCCTCAAATTGTGTTCTGCGATCATGTCAGAAATCTTGACTACTTAAAATCCTGGAAGAATCCATTGATCCGGTACAGTTTGAAGGATTGTGCGACACAATAATTTACGATGGAGCTACACTAGCACATGCTCTAACACCCAAAACATAATGGATATTTGGATAATACTGTGATACAAAGTTCAAAACCAGCATTTTGTATGATGCTGAGAGGTTTCATGCAAAAATAACACACATTTCTTGGGACACTTACTCAAAAACTTGCCTGAAGAAATTTGCGTTGGTCTTCGTCACCAAGTAGCACAAGGAAATATGTTACCACAAAATTGGAATAGCTTCCTCTGTTGCGATCAGAATAAGACCGAACTTTTCAAGTTACTTTGAGAGCATGCACTTTTGAGGTTTCATTGGGTTCACATCATTACTGAGATTGATGGCATCATTCGTTCATCTCAGTTGGGAAAAACTTTGATTGATAGAGTCAAATACAGACAACTGGAAGAAGCAGATGGCAAGATTTTCCTACATGCTAAAGATAGTGTTGAGCATGGAGCAAAAACATTATTTGCACAGTAGATAGTGATGTAGTTTTTTTGGCAATCTCTTTTTTCCACATTCTCAAAGTTGCTGGTCTTCAGAAGATGTGGATTCTCTTTGGAGCTGGGAAGTCTCAGAGGTACATGAGCATTAATGTCATGTTTGGAAATATAGGTGAAGATAAAGCTGTTGCCTTGAGAGGATTCCATGCATTTACAGGATCAGATGTAACTTCATCATTTGCCATGAAAGGGAAACAGACTGCCTGGAAAGTCTGGAAATCATTCTTTGAAGATATGGAAGCCTTCCAAGCTATATCACTACCAAAAGAGTCTATTTCTGACGAGACTAAGTTCTGGAGAAGTTTACTGTTTTGCTTTACTACAAAGATGGAAAAGACTTCTCAGTCAATCATGTTAGAAAGCTTCTTTTTACTTCAAAAAGTCGAAGTCTATCAAGTTTGCCCCCACCTAGAGAGGCATTAAGGCAGCATTGTCTCCGTTTAGCATATCAGGCAGGATAAGTCTGGGGGTCATGCATGCTCAGTGATGGACAACATTCCAGGACCAGAAGGATGAGGATGGATCAGAGCTGCAGAGGAGTGGGTGCCGGTCTTGTCTTCTCTGCCCTCTATTTGGGCAGCTTGTAGCGAAATGGTTAAGTGCAGTTGCTCTGAATGTCGTACACGATGATCCTGTTCAAAGGATAAGGTTTCGTGCACACTACTTTGCAAGAACTGCACTGGAGGTCGAAAATGTGGCAATAAATACAATAAAAGGCATGTGCTTAGTTGAGAGTTTCTAAATTTTCATAATTCCATCAAAAATTTCATAATATTTATTTTTGTATCCAACGTCTTCTGTTTGTACTCTTTTTCAAATATAAGGCGTCAAAAATACTTTTTAGATAAACTAATATTATCTTGTTAACTTTTTAAGAGTTTGTATGAAAATAATTACTTTGTTCCAGGTATGAATCGGATGATGAGAAAGAGGATAACTTGATTTAGAGACATTTGAGCTGTCAAGAAGAAGTTAATTTGCAGGAGCATTCCTATTATTCAAACATTTTTGTACACATTTAGGCTACTATCTTATTGTAATAATAAAGTAAACAAAATATTAAAAACCAAAGTCTAGTTTCATTTGACCAGTAATTTCTCAAGAAGTGGTTTATTAAAACAGATTTCTTGGTATCGATGGAAAGATAAAATAATGCTTTCTTTTTTATATCAAATAAAAAGGAGATATTGTGGACATTAAAAAAGATAGCTAGCAATGAAATTTGCGCGAAAAGTGAAATTTTCCTAAATTCTTAAATTGTGGAGAAACCTTAAGGCTTAGAGATAAATATATGATGACAAATTAGTTTCATCTTAGCCAAGAGCTTTCAAACAAAAAAAAAACTTTAATCTGAATATTAGGAGCTGAAATACAATCAAATTAAGAACACTAAAATGGCGGCCATTTATGGCCGCCATTTTGGTGTCCTGCGCGGATTTTCAAGTGGCTCCCTATCTGAAAAGGTCTTTTCACTATAAAATATGACTACAGAAAGTGGTATATTCCAATCAAAAAGTGCAGCTTTTTGGCTTTATTTGCTATATACCAGATGTACTACTTGGCCTAGAACCTAAACAATTTCACCAATAGGGCTGAAACTTCTATCTAGAGTGTTCATAAGGTTTCCCAGAGGGTTTTTGGAATTATCTCTCCAGCCCTTAAATTAAAGATAGCTTACTTAAAGGGAAAAAAGAGAAACGTTCAAAAAATTGGCTCCAACTATTTTTATCAAAATTTGTATCCAGGCACTTTTTTATCATTAAAATGGTGCATCGTATTTGTCCATGAAAATTACTGAAGGTACCTACTTTACAAGAGGAGAAATTTCTAATGTTAATAATATCCCCGCCAATCTGTGAGATACAAAATAACTTCTCAATGCAAAATGTAGGACTTAAAATTTTATTGCTATCATTATTATTATCATTATTATTATTATTATCATTATTATTATTATTATCATTTTATTATTATTATCATTTATTATTATATCATTATTATTATTATCATTATTATTATCATTATCATTATCATCATTATTATTATTATTATTATTATTTAGCACCGCGTCTTACTACCCGTTCGGGTTATACGCTTAAGTACTAACTACACTATTGGATTAGGAATTGGGAAGGTTGAATTTAGAGGAAGTGAATCCACATTTGCATGGATTGAAAGTGGAAAACCATTTAGGAAAAACCAACCCCCAGTTCACCCAACCGAGATTCGAACCTCGATCTCCCCGTCCTTGGCAGTCGAGCTCAACACGACTAGCGTGTTAGCCAACTACGCCACCGAGGCGGGTGACTATTAAAAGAAAAGCACTTTAATTAGAGATATTTTTTTTATAAAACCAATAGTTTCCTAGCTATAATGAAATATATGTATTTTTTAATTATTTTTTGGGGGGGAGGGGGGGATTAGTAGATTGTTATGCTCTTTGGCGAACAGAACAGAGATTTTCCTCTTTTCTCAATGTTTCTATAACAGTGCATAGTATTTCACTTGTGCTCTTTGGTGATATGCGACGAGTCTTCAGTAAATATCTCAATTTGAGATAATGGAAATAAAAAGGTCTGTGTGCGGTGCCATTTATTTCATTCATATAAAATGTCCGCTATTAAAAGATGTCACTATATTGATATTATCTATAAACAGTGAGAGCTTGAGATCAAGTGATTTGACGTATGAACAGTGTAAAGTATATCTATTTATTTCTCTAGATGTCAGACAAGGTTCTTCCTAAGAAAATTGGACTTAGCTTCTCAGAACATTTAACTTGAAAAAAAAGTCAGGACTACATTCGCTACTGCCAGTGATGAAAAAGACGGCAACTCGCAGCACAAACCCTAGGTTTCAGAGTTCATATCCCTGTCTGGCATTGTTAACATCGGGTCCTTACAACTCGGTTGAAATCTTGACTGCTAGTCTCACCTGTATTCGAATCTCGGCCTTTCCGTTTGAGTTGAACCTGAGTGTCTCCTTCCCTGTCCCGTAGTTGGCCTTCTTGTTCTTCCTGCTGTCCCCTTTAGGGCCAACATTGACTGGAAACAAAAATTTCTAACAATAGTCAATTTATTACACATCTGTAGTTCCCAAACTTGTCTATATCGTGAACCCCCCCCCCCCCCCCTGAAGCCAATGATAGTTCACTGTGGCCCCACTAATGTCCCCCAACATACGAGGGCCAATTAAAAACCTACGTACACATTTCTATTATTCTACGTAGCACAATTCATATTAATAAAAGAAAAAATATGTTTGAGTCGGACAGTAGTAGAAACAAACAGATGCCTAAGTAATGTGGTAAACCGAATATTTTTTATGTGAAAATACAAATAAAAAATAGTTTAAACATTTATATTTGCTTCACAGACTTCCACAGGACTATTTGTGGACCCCAGGCTGGGAACCCATATTTTACAGGTTAACCCTCAAGAGCCCAAGGGAGAAAAAACATGATCAACAAAAGAAGTACGCCCAGAAAATCAGCTTAGCCCATGCAAAGAGAATAGAGAGGTAACATAAAATAGAAACAGCTGATTATCTACATAACTTATTTTCTAGTCATAAATAGCTCTTAAATATTAATGTAATGATATATAATTTAATATTGTGTTTTGCAGTGAACTAAATCAACAAAGAATGAAAATGACACAAAATATTTTCATTTAACGAGCTTTAAGTAAAGAAATATATTGTCTAATCTTTCAACATGAATAACAGGAGGTGTATACTACTAATAAGGCTTAAGAGAGTTTTCTGATTACAAAGTCACTGATTGCAATAGAAGAACCTTATCCTCTTTCTTTGGTAATATAAGCGTGGAATAGTAACACATGAAGTTGACCTGTCAAAGAATATTTATACTCAATTGTAATTAGCTCTTTGTGAGGGATGGAAATTGATTGACGAGTTTGAGTGGTTATTAATCGCGTGTAGCGAGGTCCTGTTTTACTTTGACCATTTGTCATTTAAACTGTCTGTCCGGATGTTTGTTCCGTAATAACTGTAAAATGCATGCACCAATTTTATTGAATGGGATATTCTTTGAACTTAAGTCAAGAGATGTATACAATCATAGTTTTTCAATCTTGCTATTTGTTTCGATGTGATGGTCATTCAATAGTTTTTTTGTTTAGTAACTAATCTCAAACGATTTAAATCTAAAATGATAAGAAATCGGTTGAGTGGCAAGGGCGTTTTATTTAATGTTAACATATTTTGTTAGAACAATGGTTGTTTATGAATATAATCTGCTAGTGAATAAAGTATTAATTTGTTTTCGTTTTAACTTGATCAACAAGGACAGATATCAACTTCATATCCAAAGATAAATTATAATGGTAGATATTTTAACTTAAAATCCAAAGAGAAATCTTAAGACTGTCATAACCATGGAGGGAGCAAAAAAGGTTGTGTGTCCAAAATAAATAAATTATTGCTTCAGTTTAAATGTTTAATTTTCTCTCAGTTCCTAAATAAAGTATGTGACCTATACTGTGGAGAAATTGATCATGACTTCTATCTCTTAATATAAGTCTTCTTTTTTTAGCACCACGTCTTAGTACAGGGTTCTTACAGACATCTGAAACATAAATTTAAGGACCCTTCAAGGACTTTTTAAGGACTAAAACTGTTATTTCTCGTAATGCCTAAAGCTAAACACGTCAATAAAAAATTGAGATGAAGTACACTCGCATTTGCGTAGAGGGAGAGTGGAAAGCCATTTATGGAAAAAAAAAACTTCAGTGCACCCGGCTGGGATTGAACCCTGATCTCCCCGTCCTCGGCAGTCTAGTCTAACACGATAGTAGCGCGTTATATCACGCGGACGCCGAAGCGGGTGTAAGTCCTGTTCAAATGTCGTCGTGTTCATGACAAATATCCAAGAACTGTTGGGATTACAATATGTGGAAAAGTATATGTGGCATCTCTACTGAAGCAATATATTATTTCTTTTGCCCAAAAATGTTTTTTCTACAAAACCACTTTACCTTATGGGGAAGTGTATATATTTTAATTTTTGAGAAATTGATCAAACCCGTTGTATCTGTAGACACAGGGACAAAGAAAACTGTACAAAACTACAGTTTTTTTTTTAGTTTGGAGGCATATGGAATGATCCAACCTGATCTTTAGGACTATATGAGAAAGAATGAACTCACTGAACCCGTCCTTGAGCGGCTCAATCAGGCGGATGATGAACGTGCTGTCCCGAGGAATCTCCTTCAGGAGCTTGGCCACCTCGAAGTGTCTCCTGCCCACCAGCCTCTCGTCGTTGATCTTCTCGATGTGGTCTCCCACCTGAGAGGGGAACAATATACTCCACGTGACAAATAGCTCTGACGTCAGAACCTCAACATGATTCACAGCCCTGACGCCAGAACCTCAACATGATCCACAGCTCTGACGCCAGAACCTCAACATGATCCACAGTTCTGACGCCAGAACTTTAACATGATCCACAGCTCTGACGCCAGAGCCTCAACATGATCCACAGCTCTGACGCCAGAGCCTCAACATGATCCACAGCTCTGACGCCAGAGCCTCAACATGATCCACAGCTCTGACGCAAGAACCTCAACATGATCCACAATTCTGACACCAGAACTTCAACATGATCCACAGCTCTGACGCCAGAGCCTCAACATGATCCACAGCTCTGACGCCAGAGCCTCAACATGATCCACAGCTCTGACGCCAGAGCCTCAACATGATCCACAGCTCTGACGCCAGAACTTCAACATGATCCACAGTTCTTACGCTAGAACCTCAACATGATCCACAGCTCTGACGCCAGAGCCCCAACATGATCCACAGCTCTGACGCCAGAACCTCAACATGATCCACAACTCTGACGCCAGAACTTCAACATGATTTACAGCTCTGATGCCAGAACGTTAACATGATTTAGAGCTCTGATGACAGAACCTCAACATGATATTAATCTCGAGTTCCACAACTGACTAGAGCCCAATTTTCATTAGAAGAAAGAAAATTTGACTTTTTCTTTGTGGCCAACATTGATAACCTTTCAATATTATTATTAGTATTATTGTAAAGGTATTTATAATATTCATCAAAAGTAATAGCTGAAGATCATATACATACATGTGAAAGTTGATCCAGTGACTTTTCTGGCTGTTGTATAAGGTTCATATTTTTGAAAGTAACGGGAGATTGGGCTTTAAAAACCAGTATACTGTGGGAAAGGGGGAGGTAATGGTTTGAATACAGGCCTAGTATATTAAAAAGTTTTTTTAAATGGTTTCAGACTCCCCCTCGATACAAATCTGGGTTGATTCTCGCCAAAGTCTACTTTCCTCGACCTTACAAAATGTGTGTAATAAATATGGCGATACACCGGACCGGTAGTAGCGGGGGGGAGGGAAGAAAAGGGCGAACCGCACCTGGATATGTTTCATGGTGTCGATGACGCTTCCTTCTTTGATCCTCTTTATGAAAGCGTAGCCGGCACCATTATCTGTGATGGTCAACCCCAGAGCGTCCGCCGTCTTGGTGATCTCTATCTCCTTGGGTTGTCCTGTAACACACAGGTCAGCCTTAAGCTATCGGTGATGGCAAGTACCAAGTGTCCACCATTATTATGATGATGATGATGATGATGATGATGATCATTATTATTATTATTATTATTATTATTATTATTATTATTATTATTATTATTAGCACCGCGTCTTACTACCCGCTCGGGTAATATGCACTTACGCTAATGTGTAATGGTAGGGTGATTGTGAGACGAAATGGAGGACCTACAGTTTAACGTGGGATCCGAACCACGGTGGAGTCCTGGCATTCCACACATTCACAAGTTGTGATTAATACACATCTTGTCAGAGGTGAAGGAAGGGTTTGGCAATCAGATAAATCTGTGCCGGAACCGAGGATTGAGCCCCGGACCCTCAGCACGGAAGTCCGACACCTTACCCCTAGACCGCCATGTCACCATCTTGATAATCTATCTCCTTGGGTTGTCCTGAAACACATACTTTTTTTTACCAAGCTATAAAAATCCATGGCACAACTTCTTTCGGAAGGAACGGCCCCATGTCGAATGTGGCACGTAAAAGATCCCTGAAAGGCATCTCTTTCATCTTTTACCTTTTCGGCAACATTTTAGGCACTTTCTTGCTCGCTCATAGAAATTCAGTGCGGAAAACAACGGGGAAATTACCGCACTTCCTTAGTGCATGTGTTTGCTCCCAGATGGATTGGGCGGCACTAACCAGTCAAAGGGCTGTGTGCTCTGTAGGGATGAGTAAGCTCACCAAACTAACCTTCGAAATAGAGAATATCAATCACTATATTATGATGAATTTTACTCGTATTTCTAAAGGGTTTCTTAACGGTTTAGGATTTAGCTGGTTTGACTGTCTTAAAACCAATTATTTTGAAATCATCCAGTTCTAGAAATATTAACGATAACCTTTCTCACTTTAACTTTCCTAAAATATGTATCTCGCCCTTCTAGGCTTATTGTTTTACCTTCATCATGATAGTTCCCCTCTTCCGCTTCACCATACACACGTTTTAATTTCCCTATTGGTTCCCAAATATTTGTATTAAAGAATTTAGTAACAAACCTTTCATGTTTTCTGTTTCTTATTCTAGAAAAATATGGGTTTTGTGGAATAGTTTATCTATATCATTCCAATAACATTTCTATAATACATTTTCAAATAACCATAATAGCCTCAAGTGTGGGAAATTTCCTATTTAACAAAATACTTCATGATTTAAATTCATATTGGTAGCGTTGTAAAACTTAATATACTTTTACTACTCATTTTTGTTTCACTACTATAGCTGGACACGTCCCTTATTAATATAAAAAAAAAGTATGTGTAGCCAATGATCTACCACTCTCTCAAAGTTAATTCAGGTATATTTCCTCGAAATCCCAACTTGCCCCTCTAAGCCCCATAAATATAATTTTTTGGGGACGTTTTCCTTACTACTCCCTAATGTTATCCTCATATTTATACTAATGAAACAGGGATTACGAAGGTATAAATTAGAGGAATTACACCTTTATTTGCGTGGAGGGTGAGTGGGAAGCACACTTGCTCACTCACTAAGGTATTAAGAACTTGAAAGTTCATTATCACAATTAAAAAGTAGGCCACCTATCCCTATCTTGAGTTAGGTTTACCCAGTCCACCTCATTACACCCTATATCTTGAGCTAGTTCTATTCAATCTCCTTCATTACACCCGTCTCTATTTTGAGCTAGTTCTATCCAGTCCACCTCATTACACCCTGTATCTTGAGCTAGTTCTATTCAATCTCCCTCATTACACCCGTCTCTATTTTGAGCTAGTTCCATCCAGTCCACCTCATTACACCCTATCTCTATTTTGAGCTAGTTCCATCCAGTCCACCTCATTATACCCTATCTTTTTCTGGTCCATTCTAATACTATCCTCACATCTGCGTCCAGATCTTGCCAACAATCTCTTCCCATTAAGTTTACCAGTTAGTACTCTGAACAAAGTTCTAGATTTTTCCATTCGCGCTGCATGTCCTGCCCACCGTACTATACGACACTTTACTATCCTTGCATGGATTTTGATGAGTACAGGTATGTAACTAATCATTATTTAATGCATTCCATGCAGCAGAATCAATCAAAAACAAAAACACCCTTCGTACACCCGACCGGGATTCAGACCCCGATCTACCCGTCATAGGTAATCCAGTCTTTTGCGAAAGTGGCTCTTCAAGTCACGTGACTAACAAGGCCGGTATTAATGTAATTAAAAGCGGATAGCCCGGACGGATGAGTTAAGATGTGGTAGGGGAAAAAGAAATCCAGATATTATTTTTTTGCCAAAAGAGAATGAATAATAACATGGTAACATTGTAACCAAGTGACGCTTTAACGTTTTGACGGCAACGAGGTATTTGATATTAAGACCCGATTGCTCATATAGCGCGTGCTAGTATAGCAAACATGCTAAGAGAGATTGTGACGAGCATCTAACCGTGGCAGAGATCATAAAATAGTTAAAATACTCTCTATACGAAGACCAAGCTAGAGAATGTGGTGGTGGCGTGGTGGAATTTTAAGAGAAACTCTTTAAATGAAAAGAAAAAGTTTTTGTTCGAATTCCAGGATTCTCATGACATATATTCAAGAACTGTAGATATAATTATATGTAAGAAATTGAACAAAAAGTATCTACATAAAGACGTTGAATCATTCCACTCTAACCTAAGATATAATATAATATACATATAGGCCTATATATAAGATAATGTTTTATTAAATCGATATTTATATAAAGAGATGTTATATATAACATTAGGGGTATTGATTATAACTGTAGTTTAAGATTTTTTTTTTGCACCACGTCTTACTACCTTTTTTTTAAACTTATTTGAGGTATTCAACGTGAAATTTCTGAAACGACTGATTATATCAGAAAACGAAAATTTCTATGAGTAAGAGCGAAAGGCCCTACCAATTTTGCCAGAGAAGGAAGTTTCACATACCTTCCAGGGATATTTTACATGCCACAATCGACATAGGGCCAACGGCTTTACTTCCCATCCGAAGGAAATTGTGCTACGGAGTTTTATCGCACAAGAAAAATCCGTCAACCCCAGCTGGGCTTAAACCCACGAACATGGGTCCTGAGGCGACCACTTTACCCCAAAATCACGAGGTTGTCGTCTTACTACCTGTTTAGGTTATATTCATATGTACTAATTGCATGTACTAGGGTTTAATAAGGTTGAATTTAGATTAAGTTTACCCGCATTTGCGTGGAGGTAGAGTGAAAAGCCGCTTAGGTAAAAACCACAATCAGTACACCCAACCGGGATTTGAACCCCAAACTGCCAAATGTCGGCAGTCTAGTCTATTAATATAGGGATGCCTCAGAGTGGAACAAGCGGCCACCAAAGTGTTTAGTTTTTAGAGGAATTGACCCACAATAGTTTGGAAAGAATTGGGAAAACCACCTCTATCACACTTGGCCGGAATATTGAGCCCAAACTCTCCTCAACGGCAACCCAGTTTAAGGAGATACTAGCGTTTTAAGACTGCGTGACCATGGGTACCGTAGGGTTTTTTTACTTAAACAATTTGTGCCTTATTTTTATTTGTAAGTTTTAATATAAGGTTATTTAGTGGCATAACCTAAAGGTAAGAGTTTAAAAGGCGATTTATATTAAGTGCACCCGTATTATAAATTGAATTAATAACACGTTTTGGCGTATTAATTCATGAAAGATCTAGTCACTTTTCAGAACTGTCGGTTAAGATTTCTAACTACGATGATCAGACTATACAAAAGCGTTGAAAATAGAACTCGCTTACAATTGCTAATTAGTAATACCAACATGGCGTGTGTGAATGAAGAGTAGAGCAGGGGTGCACAAACTTTCCGGAGGCTGCTAGATACAGTTCGCCAATATCAACAAAACTGAGGACCACAACTCTACTACAGTCCAATTTCAGTAGGAAGAGCCTAATCAGACATCTTGGAAAGCTACTAGATATATATCTCATGTATCTATACGTTAAGACATGCTATATTCTGCTGTCAATTTTGATATGCTATCAATACCTATGAAATAACACTAATAATATAGTAAAATAAATCCGCTTTGGTGGCCACATAGTCTAACGTATAATTATCGCCACAAACTAGACTGCCGATGACGGGGAGATTGAATTTTAAATCTCGGTCGGGTGTACTGAGGGGGTGTTTTTTTTAGAATGGGTTTTTTTACTCTCCTTAAGCGCAAACGTGGGCACATATCCTATAAATATAACCCTCCTCGTCTTCTAAACTATTAGCGTGATTAATACACCAGCGTTTTACCCGAACGGATAGTAAATCGGTGGGTACGCAGACAAATACGTTGGTCGCGTCTTGTACGATTTGACTGTGACTGGTAGATCGTAATTTGAAACTCGACCAAGAAAATTCAGGTGCATTAACTCTAAAACTTGTCCTTATTCATCACAACTCTGTTAGTGTAAATACGTAAATAGCCCGGACAGATGGAAAAACGTGGCCCATAGTAAAATAGGAAAACACATAATTAATCAAACTAATCCGTGTCGGTGAGAATGACTCTGTCCAAACGTCAAACTCATTTTGTTTCATTTTCCGTGAGGAGGATGCCGGAATTTAAATCCCAGCTTAGTGTACTGAGAAGAATTATTCATAAGAGTTTTCCACTCTCCCTAAAGGCAAATGACGGGGCATTTTCTTTCAAACTATACTTTCCTCATTCCTTCCGCATTAGTGTAATTAATACGGACACACGCGTACAATCCAAACGGGTAGCGAGTCGCGGTGAAAGTAGAACACATTTAAACTCTACCCTATGGACAGAAATTTAAATATGTAGGTGGTAAGACGAAAAAAATTATTAATCAAATAAAACATTGTTTTATTCATCGCGTGGACTTTAAGCAAAGTGACCTTGACCTTGGACGTAGAAAGGGTTATCAAATGTAATACAAATAGTGTGATTTTCTACTTCCCTGATCGCCTCATGTGGCGACAAGGTCTCTTTGTACACCCCTGCTGCTCAGCAACTAGCCATTGCACAGTGTCCTTGTTGAGGCAGTATTTTGACATACTTGTCACCACCATGTTGGGTTCTGTCCTCGGGACTTGCCTCCTTTTATATATAAAACCGAGCAGTCAGAAACACTCGCAATTTACGTTGTACTTTATCATATAAAGTATTGTAATCGCTAAATTTTCTACCTCCATAATATGTATGGAACGTCTTATGTGACCCAACGAACTCGAAAAAGTTGCTCTTAACAATGTTTGTGTATCTGTCTGCCTGTAGGCTTCATTTACCATTATTGTTGGGTTAGCCTACACTTGTCACGGGCTAATTGATATCTCAGTGCAAGAGCATTGGCCAAGCCAAAATATTATGGGTTCGACATACCTGTCCATGTGAAGTATAATTTTTTAATATATGTTGAAAAAGTGTAGTAATTAAATATATATTGTAATTAAAAATATTATTTATCGTGAAACACCTGGTGTTGCGTGTATTTTAACTAGGGCAGTGTTGTAGCTCGTAAAATAGTAGTAAAAACCCTTAAAAAGATAAGTAGACACCTTTTAACGACAATGTATGGCGAGTTAATCTAATAAAAACCAATCAGTCTGAAATACTCTGTGAAAGATGTTTACCCTAGATACACACAACTTCTGATAACACAGCCCTTATCTTTCTGGTCACGTGGTTCAATTAATACAGCTGTCATTTGGTGAAATGTTAAAATTGGTCACGTGTTTATATTATTACCAAGTTTAATAACGTGTAAGACCGCACTGGTGGACGTGCAGTCTAAATGTCAAGATCATCTAGTCTAGCTTGTTGGTAAGGAGGAGTTCGAGGTTCGAATCCTGGACGTGTGTATTTTTTATTACCCGTTCTGGTTATACGCTAATGTATATACTAATTACACTAATGTCTTATGGATTAGAAAGGTTTAGTTTTAAAAAAGTGTATCCGAATCTACGTAAGGAGAGTGGAAAATTATTTAGGAAAACTCACCCTCCGTGTACCCGACTGGGATCGAACCCCAATCTCCCCGTCTTTGGCAATCTAGCCTATTGCGAGATTAGTGACCTAGACTGCGTGGCCACCGAAGTGGTTAATAGGTCTTATTATTGATGGAGGAATGCAAGAGTGATTTAATAAAATGTGATGGCAAAGCGAAAGATGATTGCGCTAGTGATTATTAAAAAAGCTTAGAGAAAGTGCACCCAGACTAGCGTAAAAGGATATTACGAAAACCCCAGTGATGTTATTAAGAGGTAGATAAGTTTATACTGCTTCTCTGACTATAATATTTGAATATAAAGATCTAACTTCTTAGAATGACGTGCACCTGTGTATGTCCTTCGACTTTAGCCTTGGATTTCAGTTCCATACCTCTGTGATAAACTGCAATATTTTACCTATTGTTTGATACTGTTGGTGAACTTTAGTTGCTATCAGTAGATCAGTAGCAATATACTGTAATACTGATTCCTTTTGACAAGATAAGAATAATATGGCGATACAAATGAACACACATGGTGATAACGCAGAGCCATAGTTTACCCATCGCACCTAACAGACGTGTCTCATGGGTACACTTGGAGATAGCTTTACCAAACAAGGCCGGCCACCCATGTGGGTTTTTAAATGGAGGGAGGATTAGTCATATCTATACTAGTTCCTCCTTTCCAGAGAAAAAATCAGGATTTTAACCTTGTGGGAGGGAATTTTAGAGCATTGAAGATAATTCAGAGCAAGGAGATTTATTAGCCAATTTTCGCAACAAAAAGTTTATGAAAATTAACAAAAAATAAATGAGTTGTGTAGCTGAACCATTAAAAGAAACATGTTTTTCACAAACCGATTGAAGTGAACAAAATGAAGAAAAAAAAGCTGTTTAAGATGGAATGGGAGGAAATCTACATTTTATAATTAATATTTCTGTTAGCTGGGATAATAATGATTCAAAATGTTAGTATATAATTGCTGACCAAATCTCAAATAGACAATTGATTTTTTCCAAAAATTTACAAAAAAAAAAAGTAAATTATGGCGCCCATGTTACCATATTTTAGGAAAAATTATCCAGGACACGTCATGAAAAATTAATATAAATGTTAAGAAAGCCTACGACCTTTAAGTTATTCACCCCTGCATGAGAGACAAAAGTTGAATGAAGAAATGAGGAGATCACGAAATACTCAAAATATTGTAAAGTAGATTACGTACCTTCCGCAGCAGGTTTATTGTGAAGAGGTAAGTAAAGCAAGACTGAATCAAACACGCCAGAAGAATTACTAATTACTAAACACGTAAGCACCGGTAAACCGTGTAAGCCCACATTAAAATCAGTACAGACAGCTTACACAATGAAAATACCCCTTGGCCAGAATTGCCAATGCGTGGTTAGTGAATTACCCGCCAAGATCACAAAAATTACCTGAAAATACCCTCCAACCAGTAAAACCATCACTTAAATTTTTTTGTATTCTATAAAATAGTATATTTATTCTTATTCAACTTTTATAGCTACTCCTTTAAAAAAAATCCCTGACTTTTTTCAATCTTGGACACAGCCGCGGACGTAATTAAAAATGCCGGACGTCTGGTAACCCTGATTAAAGAGTGGTATCAGAGTAGTAGCCAGAGATGAATCTCTGGTTCATATAACAAGACTATCATCTATATGTTCTTATTGGTGTTCTGTTCACCGTCGTCTGACATCTTAGCCTTCTCGGTCACGTAAATGATTTCCAGCAAGCCCTGAAAATGGTGCTTCGGTGAAATTAGAACTTCCCCTTTCCGCAGTAGAAGTGTTGGGAGTGAGTGGTGTATCTGTTCTAAAACTAAGAAAGTATGTAAGACATGGGCTGATAGCTATAATAGATCGGTTCAGAACGAGTAGGCCTACATAAAGTAGGATCTACCTCCAATGAAATAAATTAAACATTCTCAGAGATGACTTGACTAACAGTTATCGTGATTATTTTAGTGTCGCATCCTACTACCCGTACGGGTTATTATGTACTAATTACTCTAATGTTTTTAGGGATTAGGAGGGCTACATTTGTAGGAAGCGTACCCACATTTGCGTGGAGGGAGAGTGGAAAATTTAGGAAAACCCACCCTCAGTACTCTCGAATAAGATTCGAACCTCTATCTCCCCATAATCTACTGCGAGACTAACACCTTAAACCACGTGGCCACCACTGCGAGGCTCACTGTTATCGTGATTTGACCTTGACCCGAGTACAAACCCCTGTTGAATGATACTTTTTGTTACTGTTAGTTTTCTATCCTCACTCCAAGACGAATGATAATTTACCTATTTAATATTCACTCTCTTCACCATGTGCCTTTAGACTACTTAGACCCTCACCAGTGAGCACGCGGACCAAACACCAAGCTCATCTAAACTGGTTTGCCGATGACTGGGGGGTTCGGGGGTTTTAATTATTGCCAGATGTTCCGAATGTTTCTTTCTAAATGGTTTCTAGCCTCCCCTCAATGCAAATGTAGAGACATTATCTCTCAAATTTACCTTTCTTATATCCTCCCATTATTGTAGCTATGCGAGTAGTCTGTACAGGTCTAGTGCAACACAAAAATAAAATCCCTGAAAAATGTGAAATTTATATTTGCAGGTCAATATACGGTAGAGTCATCCGATTACTGTCAAATTCGCAACCATTTCTCAAAAATCATCAAATTTACTAACATCATTTATTTTAATGTCAATGAAAGAAGAATGACAATTCACCCATAAAGAGCAAGAAAAATATGCAGTAGATTATTACTACCAAACCCTCTTAAACACTAAACAAAGAACGAATCAACAACAGTGCATCCGGTGACGCGCTCTGAAGATCAGGCCAGGTAAGCAAATACATCAATGAGCTCACTTTTGTTCCGAGAACGCGTTCTCCGAGCGCAGCTATCAGGTTGTTTCACACTTTAGGGAAACTCAGGCTCCACTCACACAGTGCTCAGCCTACGCTCAAATATCCTACACTGCGAATCAAATGGGAGTGTTTACACTATACGGGAATGTCACGCTCACGCGCACTCATAATAACCACCGCGATCCTTGTCGAGAATATTTTGATCGTAACCCCGAATGGAGCGCCACTGTAGACATGACATGCGCAGTAATAGTCCCAAGCTCCAGTTTGTTTTCAACCCGTCGAACAAACATGGACCCCTATGGACGAAAGATTGATTGAACTTGTGCGTACCAAAATTGAACTATATACAACTTGGAAAACAAATTTAATAGTGATAATATTTTTTTTTAAAGGTATATATGGAAATAGGACAGACTTTAACAAAAACGGGTAAGTTTCAAAGTTTATTTTATTATCTTAAAAATTACAATAATTTTAAACCTACAAATTTAAATCACATTGTGTTGCCAGATAACTGAGCCTGCTTCTGATATGAAGAATCTTGAGAAAATTTCTCTTACGTGGGCGTCGCAGTGTGATTACATGGGTACACACCATGAGCGTGGGTATGACGAGAGTGTTAGCGTGAGTGTTAGCGTGAGTGTGTCTGTGTGAGCGTTAGCGTGTGTGTGAGCGTGAGTGCTATAAGAAACCATTTCTCTATTCATCACGGTTTTATCTTGAAATAGACGTTTACTAAAAACTTGTAAGATTTGTGAAACTAAATGATAGGCCCTTACATTGTTGTAGAAACACTACGCCAAAGATCACAAATGAAATAATATATGTTACGTCTTCTATGGCATTTGGAACTAAGAACATTGTTACAGAAAAATTGAGCAAAGCGTAACATCTTTGTCCAACAAAATCAAATTAATTTTCAAAGACCTGAATTAAAAAGAACATATTTGCTTATAGCTCAGAAATCATTGGTTCTATAAAAATATATTTTAAATAAAAGATGTGTATCTTTAAAAGTTTTACAACTTTACGACGATAAGTTTTTCGTATCTCAAATAATTGCGGAGAAATGATGAAAATTGAAAAATTTCCCCTATGTAAAGTACCCTCAAAGTAATTTTTTATGAGAAAATGAGAAGTTCCATCATGTTAATAATGATAAACATTGTCTAGATATAAAATTTAAACAAATCGTTGGACCTAGTTTTGGGAAAGTAGATTTTTTTCTCTTTTTTGCCATCAGTAAACTACCCTTAATTTTAGGGTTGGATATCTAATTTCAAAAACTCCTCGGGAGAACCTTATGTAAACCCTAGATACCAAGTTTTAGCCCAATCTATAAAATAATTTGGGCTCTAGCCCGAGGTACGGACGGACGGACGGACAGACAGACAGCTGCAAAAAAAAACTTTTTTTTTTTTTTGCATCTATCAAAATCTCGAGTTCAATTTTTTTTTAACGATCACAATACTTTCTCTCCGAGGTGTCGGTAGAAAGTAAAAATAATAACTATATCAGTCAGCTGTGAGACGTTGGTAAAATTATACTACTATAAAGCCACATGGCTGACTCACTCACTAACTCACTGACATTAATGTTTACCCACTTCTAGATGAGATAGATACTTGAAATTTAGCGAGCTTATAGCTTATATCCTGTAACCGACGGGAAAATTCAAAAAAGTTAAAAAAATTAATGTTTAACCCCCGAAAAAAAATTCAAAATGGTAGAGCAACTTTAAAGTCGGTGCGGACCTTTCTTTGGAGGTCTCTTGTGGCTAAATGGTAAGACCTATCAAGAAACGGATTGCACCAGCAGCTACGGATTTGGCGAGATCCACAAGTTTGGTCCTATTATTTTTGTCGTATCTCCATCGGTTATACCTTAGATAGAGCTAGAATTGTTGATTTTAGGTAAATTTTGCACATTTTACAATTTTCTGACACACTTATCGGACAGCTATAATCATAAAATTTGGCAGGCATATTGGCACATCCATTTGCCATAAACGTGCCAAATTTGATGATTCTAGCTTCCCTATAAGTATGGCGAAACTAAAATAATGTGTGAAAAATACAATGCAATAATGGTAATTTTAAGTTGTTACGTTTAAAACAACGCTGGAATTACATTAGTTTACATCTACTTGCAAAGAAAACTCACTGGGCGTTTAGGGGTGGAGCCCCCAACAAGCAAAGCGAGTCAAATTCTAAAACCAGAAGTTTGAAAAGTATATTTTTCAGTTTATAGTTTACGTGAAAAAAGTATGGAGGTGAACACAATTTATCTTTTCAGCTGCTATAAAAAAAATTTTGACCAAAATAAATAATATTATTATTATTGTTTTGAGGCCCGTTGACACAGTGAGGTCATTAGGGCCTTTAGTAATACAAGAAACACAGTTAAATCCCCACAGGGGAGAGACACATCACATAGTCCACCTGTTAGAATAAACAGGTGTAAACAGAAAATATAAAACTATATACAATATTAAAATTTGTATATCAATTAAAAACAGTCAATCTCAATATGAGAGAGTGCCCATTTGAGACACTCCATGGGAGCGCTCAAATGGGCTATTAGTATAAAAGAAGTGATACACCTGCTAAAATAAAACCACAGGTGTATACACTACGTTAAAAAAAATATTAAAATATAACACATTAAAATTATGAAACATGTTAAAATAATACGTTAAAAATACAAAACAAACATATTAAAATATACTAAAATGTTAAAAAGTACTCAATGAGATGAAATCCAGATGAGTCACTTTATAAAAGTGACTCACAAAATAAATAAAATATTGCTTATTTAGATATAGTAAATTTAGTTTTCTAAACATAGTGATCTGAACCGTTTTTGAACGTGTCGTGGACATTGCATAATTTTACAAGGACCTTTTTTTTCTCTTCAACTAAAATGTTTTTGGTAAAATGTCACGTTGTCCATGACAAAAAAATATAAACTGGTCAAAATGTCCTTGGCTATGACATGAAAAAACTTATTATACAAACAAATAAATGTATATGTTTTAAAAATGAGATTACACTGACAAAATAAACATGGGAAAATAAATGTGAAATGGTCGTGAGCCAAGAGGCTAAAATCACTAACATTCAAGAATTGTCGAGATTACTAAATGTCATTACGACATTACTGAAACAATGTTTCTTTCTTTTTTTTTTTTGACAGATTATTTTAGCAATGAAAACTGCAAAACTGTAGACTTAAATTTGCGTTTTCTTCATCCGAAATTAAACCGATTTTTTTTAAAGACAGACAGGGTTTGATGGTGATACATTCTTTCATTATTTCTACGAACATGCGTGGTCATTTTAATGGATTTTATTGCACCGTATATTGCCGCCCTTCCAGGCGAATCTTATTTATTAAGGCTACACTAATTGGGTAGGGATAATAAAGGTAGAATGTAGAGCAAATATACCCGCATTTTCGTAGATGGAAAGTGAGAAACTATTTATGAAAGACAACCTACGTATATGCTACTGGGTCAGGATATGAATCCCGACAGTTTCATCACCAGAAAAAAAAAATCTAGATGATATTGACGTTTAGTTCACGTGCCTACTGAGGAGATGTGTGGAGTCGCTGTTGAATAGTAATACATGTTTCAGAACCAGTTAGGAGTTTACATCAGCAAATATTAGATCTAGAAATGGAAGAATTGGTTAAAGGAAAAATTTACAAAAAAGTCTGAGATTACGTTGCGCTTTACTAAAAACCCTACGACTTACGAAGATTTTTTCACTGGGGTACGAATAGTAATTTTTTAATATAGCTTCATTTTCAATTTTTAGGAGACCTAAGAATGTAAAAATTTAATAAAGAACAAAACAAATGAAGCTTTACTATAACTTACAGTAATAATCATTTGATTCGACTGCCAAGGATGTTATTTCAGCAGGGCGGACCATACAACGTCTTATTATTTTGGGCGGACAAGATTTTCGACTTTAAACGACGGGTACTGGCAGGAGTGTATTATGGCTCAAGTCTCCCTGACAAATCGGGCGTTGCCTCTCGCAAGATGATATACAGGGTGGCGAATGTTTCTATGAGCTGCGTACACCCAGCTCATCGAGGCTTATAGGCTATGTGCAACAGTACTGGTGGCGCGACTCGTGATGATTTCATTAAGTTCTTGCAAGGAAAATCCAATCAGCATCATATTTACCACGATCAAATACTCGATAATCCTAAAACATAACTCATTGTTTCTCGTAAGCCACTTAGATAATCACAGTTTTTTCAGAAGTTATTGTAAAAACCTTAAAAGACATGAGTATATTATTAAAATTCCCATATTCCAATTGGTATGCTTTGAAAAAAATTGTTTTCTAATGAAAGAACAATAATGAGGTTTTTACTGCAGACATATTTTCCCTCTGTGCCCTAAAAGTTTTTTCTTAATTGAGATAGATGGATAGTTTAAGTTTACAAAATGATTATCATGAACTGAATTTTATTTTGATATAAACAATTTCTAAATAACCACTTCAGTACATCCGACCGTGATTCGACCCACTACCTCTTTGTCAGTGCATACGTGACTGATGCCCTAGTCCACGTGCTCAGTGGTTCAAGTGATCTACTATTATTGAATATAGCATTATAATACTATCCATGAATTTATTCTATGCTGCATCCAGCATAAGCAGCCGCTTAGACTCGTACAATCATTCAAATTATTGTATGGTCGTCTGCAGCCGGCTACTTCTGCGACATATGGCAGTTCCAATTAATACGCGATGGATTTGTTTTTTCTAAGAAACGCAAGAAAACGTATTTATACGACATTAATAAAGGTAAGCCATTAGTTCTGTAAAAAAAAGTTTTTTAAACTCTCCTGTTAGCAATTTTTTGTTTTAAATCAGATTTTTTTTTAGGATTAAAAATTACTGTCAGATTTATAAAATTTTAGGGATCTGCCGGTAAAACCTAAATAAAATTCGATAAATACGTCAAATTTAGATTGGTCAGATTTTTATAACAACGAAAATGTTAAGGAAGTTACCCAATAATGTTTATTTTAGAACAAAAGTTTTTAATAAATAGAGTGCAAATGCCTACCTACCTCCTACGGTCATTCTCCCTCCACGCTAATGCGGGTACAAATTTTCTACATTCAACCTTCCTCATCCATAATTCACTAGCGTAATTTTACACATGCTTATAACCCGAGCGAGTAGCAAGACGCGGTGCTAATATTTAGCTATATTTATATGTTTATTGTATTGATTTTATGGTAATTTTTAAATATTGGGTGGGTTTCAGTTAAACTCGCTCGACACAGTAATGAGCCGCAAAAGATAATCTCTCATTTGTACATTTTTTTTAAATTTGCTTTGGATCGCCATTCAGAGGATCTGGAGGGATGGTATGGACCGCGAGTTAATTAAGGGTAGTATTTTTTTCAGGTTTTATAGCAAAAATATTGTGGCCAGAAAAAAAAAACAGTGCTTCAGTAGAAACCTCAAATTGAAATTTCTTCAAGTGGTAATATTAACAGTTCTTAAATATATTATGTCAGGGGTGTCATAGAATTTTATGAAAACTTTTCTCTTCGTTTAAAAAGTTTATCACCTTGAGATTACCATGTGTTGAAAATTAAACTATATTTTTATAATGGCACAGTATTTTATTTATCTTGTCAAAACTGGAATGCAAAAAAGAACTTCCCTTTTCTCACGCTCCCATACATCCCACTTTAAATTTATAAAATTAAGATTTCCGACTTAGTATTCGTCTGGCCTAGTTTACCAAGAGGTAAAGGTTCAAATCACGTCCTGGTGTATTAAGGATATTTTACCAGGATTTTTTGTCACTATCCTTCCATGCGTATAGAAATACATTGTCCTCTAAAATTCTATCTTCCTCAGAAATGATCATTTATCGAAAAAATATTTAACTGTGTATTTAATGCTATATATTCTCATAAATATGATGTTTCAAACAAAAAAAAAACACGCAAATTTGGATTAAAAGTATTTTAACAAACAGAGGTTGCTTTCAATTTGGTATTCACAACGTTACTTTGTGGTACCGATCTATCGATTAGTTCGTGATAAAGAGAATCTTGAAGGGATAACATTTTATTTATTATCTTAACGATTGCGACCAATCCGTCAAACTGATGATCTGCACACAAAGTTAATACCAAGTCAAACATCATACATTTTGATAGTATTACTTTAAGGTGGCTTGTACCATTTATTAACTGGTTTGAACATATTAAATTGCTAGAAAACCACTGTGAGCTTCGTGGGAAATAAAGTTCATAATTTTAAAACAAGCCTTTTATTTTAGGAATTCTTCACGGTATTGTCGAGGTTAAATAAACAAAACAATTAATGGTTATTGAGTTTTTACCACTTATACCTTAAAACAATGCTAGATATAAAATATTTTTTATAACGAGGAAGATATGATGAAAATTTCTCGACAATCATTGCCTTAGGTTGATTCTACGTAGTATTTATTTTTTATAAAATAATCTTATTTCTTTGATAAAAGAAAATTATTAATTTTGTAAAATATATAGTAAAAATCTGAGGCAGTCTTTGAGAAGATGTCCTACTATCTGCTTCAGAACGGTCTAAGCTCTAACGCGTCACTCTAGTGTTGGTTTGTCCTAATGACGAGGAGATCGGGGTTCAAATCCCAGCCGAGTGTGTTGGAGCTGTTCTTTCCTAAATGGTATATCTATTTCCCTCCTCACAAATTTGGGAAGGTCAAGATTTTCTCTACAATTCTAATTTGCTCATCCCCGTCCCATTAGAGCAATGAATATATAATATGTGATGAATAGAAAAGTATGAGTAAAGTTCTGTCTGTTTTTTTAGAACTACTACGGGAGACCAATCCCTGGTAAACAAACTAACATCGAAGTGAGCGTCGACATAAAATCACCAATGGCAGAAAATCAATATCACCATTTTATTTTTTTAAAAGGTATTTAATTTATAATCCAACCCTTTTTCCTATCCGTGCTTCACACCCTACCATCCGTAAGGACTGTCCGCGTCTTTACAACTATGGGAAAGTGATGAAGATATTATTTGCCATCTTAATTTTGTTCAAGAAAAAAAACACCTCAAAAGTCACCAGCATGGATTTGAACTCTGATCTCCTCATCACTAACAAATCAGATTAAATTAAATCGACGCCTTTACCGACATTTCCATCGGTGTGAGTAACCTTGGTAATAAAAATCCACTTAAAAAAAAGCTATTTCACTTAAGAGGACCCAGAATAATGTATTTTTATTTGAGGTATTGAACTCGCACTTCCTGAGCGGAGGGATTACATCAGCACATGAAAGGTATTTTCACATACCTTCCAGGATCCTTTCACATGCCACAATTGACATGGGACCGACGCTTTACTTCCCCTCCGAAGGAAGTTGTGCTACGGATTTTTATCGTTCAAGAGAAATCCGTCGACTCCGGCTGGGGTTGAACCCACGAACATCGGGTCCTGAGACGAGCAATTTACCCAAAGACCACCAAGTTCGACTAGAACAATGTTTGTAAGCTTAGGAAGGTGAATTTTGGAGTACAAGGATAATATAATATAGGCCTACTGCTAGTTTCCTCTGCCGCAGTCCACTCGCTCGCGTGTGATTAATTAGTTCCATTGTCACCACGTGCGCGTCATTTTAGATTCTTAGATAAAATAATTGAAAAGCAACATGAATATTAAATAGCCGTGTATATATATATATATATATATATATATATTTGTGTAACTCACTTTGGTGGCCGAATAGGGCATCACTCCCGCAATAGACTGTAGGTGACCTGGTGGTCTAGGGGTAAGGTGTCAGACTTCTGTGCTGAGGGTCCGGGGTTCAATCCTCGGTCCCGCCACAGATTTATCTGAATGCCAAACCCTTCCTTCACCTCTGACAAGACGTGTATTAATCATAACTTATGATTGTGTGGAATGCCAAGCCTCCACCGTGGTTCGGATTCCACGTTAAACTGTAGGTCCTCCATTTCATCTCGCAATCACCCTACCATTACACATGAGTGTAAGTGCGTATAACCCGAACGGGTAGTAAGACGCGGTGCTAATAATAATAATAATAATAATAATAATAATAATAGACTGTACTAGCTATTGAGCCTCGCTCAAGAAGACCCACACAATATTTCCAATAAATACCCTTATCTCGCCATGTGTTACCTTTTCTATGCACGAATATGAAGTCATCGAGTCCTATTTGACCTCCGAGCAGCTTGGTCATGTCCACTTTGTGAGTGTTTAACGTGCAGAACAGGATCTGAAACAAATCAAACACGACCATGTTAACAACCCGACCACACAAGCTATACCAACTCTGACAGTTAGGCCCGCCGCACACGGTGCTGGTTCGTTGTTAAGGGCACTACAGACGACGCGATTTGGTCAGATCAGGCACAATATCGGGTCGTGTGTAGGTGTGTCGCCCGACAAAAATGTCGGATCGCCAGCGCATCCAACCGCACGACCGTAGACCAAATCGTGTCGTCTGTAGCGTTGTCGGGTGATTCAGCGTGTCAGTTGTAATACAAATTCGGGCGCGAGTAGTAAGCCTATTGTATATGTAATAACATCATATGATGGATTTTTTCCGTTCAATTAGCCATTTTTTGGCCCACAATTTTCTTCCTTTTTTTTTTAATTAATCCCCAAGGATGCTATTAGCATGATCCCAACTTTTTGGTGTTTGGATAATATAGGACGCATGATGCGTGTGTCTCTTAGAGAAAAAAACAACAATTGATAAAATCAGGCACTAAGTCAGGTCGTCTGTAGGTAACACCTGATTTGGTCAGGCCGACTGTCGTGTCAACCAGACCGGATCGTCTGTAGGGTTAGATTTCCTGCTGGATCTCGCTTATCGTCGCTGTGCGTACTGCGCTGCTGGGTTGTCTTCAGACGAAGCTCGTCATCTGCACTCTGCAGGTCATGCAGATAGTTTAAGAGAGAGCCACAAGATACACGCTGGTCACGTGACTGAAGGCTGCTCTCTGATTGGTTCACCTCCCGAATAGCAGGGAATCAAACGCGAAAAATAGCACAGGACCTATCAAGGAAAACCAGTAGCCTACCAATCAGTGACGTCAGCACCGAGCAAGCGATCTAGCAACGAGTCCAGCACAGTGTGCGGCGGGCTTTAAACGAGGAATATAACGGTGGAGTGCGCATGACTCCGTGGCCGGGGGACTTGGAGAGTCTCGCTAGTGGTCACAAGGTCACAGGTTTTTGACATATTGTGGAACGGGGTAACAAGGGGGATGAAGGAGAAAGGAAGAGATGGAGGACTTTCCAGACATTTATCAATTTGGGTTTTACCTTCCCCCTTTCCGGATTAATACGGGTGCACTTTTCTTTATAGCTAATTTCCCTACCCTAATTAACTTACTTAAATCTAAAGCCAGTTTAATAAACAGATTTAGTGCGCCTTGAAACTTAACACCAGGGCGTTGCACGAAATGTTTTGGGAGGGGTGAACCAGTGTTTTTCCCAACTCTAAGCATTTCGAAATTAGAAAAATTCCCAAGTTACAAAGGAGAGTACAAGAAGGGCAATCAAGCCTTGAACCGAGCTCTTAGGCAACTGTGTTTTTTAATTAACTAATGTATTTGTTCATACTGGATTTTTAAAGCTACAAGGCTTTTTCAGTGCATAAGTAAATAACTTGAATTATTATTTATTTCAGTTTTTTTTAGCAGATATCGTTTAGATCGTGCATTCTAGGTTAAAAAAATTTAACTGACTTTATTACAGCGGTTTCCAACATTTTGTAGCTTATGACCACAAATTCTCTCTCTGCAGCCATCGCGACCCTTTGATAACTTAAAAGCGTTCAAATACTAATTTAAGTGTTTCACTGTGTATTACTACCAGCCCGGACTATCTACAGTTAGCTACACCAGTGGGATAGGTAAAATGTAGAAGAAATGTACCCTTATTTGCTTGGAGGGTATTAGGATAAAATGCCCCTGGCCAGAATTGAAATCCTTACTTCACCTTCACACCAACAAACCAAAAGAGCGTGACATTGAACCCGCATGTCCACTAATGCGCATTTTAATTATTATAATTGCTTATAATAATGATTATATGCGACTTATATGTAGTAAAAGAGAATCAACAAGCCCGGGGTTGGAGGATGATTTTATATTATGCTAGCAGCATTACAAGGCTGTCACAGTAAACAAGTCAGCAAGAAGCTATCAGAATGGAATAGCCAAAAGGAACCTAAGCAATAACTAGGTAGTTTTTATGACCCCACCCAAAACACTGTGACCCCCAGGTTGGAAACCACTGTTTTATTATAACACAGTTGGAAGCAATATTTAACTAGTTAGCTCCCTGAGCTGTATAACTCGCTCGTCACTTTATCAAAAAATTAACAATTTGGCCATGTTTATTTAAATACATTTTCAACTGTAAAATAAAACAATAAAAAATGCAGTTTATCGATATTGCTACAGTATGTTGATACCTGTCTACCAATTTTCCTGCTTCATAATCTCATGAAGGTTGCCCTAAAATGTTAATACTGGTACGTCAATAAATTATTCGAAACATATTGTAATTTAGCGCGTGAGGGTGAAGGGGCTTCCCCCGACTTTATTATATAACTTATGGCAAGTTCAAAATCAGCACTCTAAACAACAGGGTTTTACTAAATAACGAGTTTAAAAATGTTAAAGGGTGAAGAAAGAAATTTATTTTTTGTTTAATGTAGTCTACTTAATCAAATGAAAAATTATAAGAGTTGTAACACAACCCTATTACTCCTCTTCCTTAATTGTTGCTTTGAGCCTATTTAAATTGCTTTCATGAAAGCCTATTTTAATAAGCAATGAAATAAGACACATCAGTTCAATTTAAACTAGTATGGGTACTTGCTAGAAAAATTAGAGTGTATTTCAGAAGTCTAACATTAACACTAACCTCAATGTCCTAGTTTAATGAGTCAGAGCTTTCTATAAGAAAACAATAAAATGTTGCGTAACATTCACTACATTTATACCTTCAGAATTTAATAAAGCCCTAATAAAGGCAATGGCATGATAATTTGGATCATAAAACTGCGACAGTCTAGCAGCCACGAAATTCACAACTAAAAACACTAAACTATAAACAAAACATTGGCTGACAATGCTTCCACTTCAAGCATTGCTGGCTGAGTGAAATTTTGCTAATGGGCAGCTCATGTTTCCTTATGATTCGTTTCCATACCGCATTCGGCATACACTCCCCAGCCGTTGTCTCTGCCTACTGACAACGGCGCTGCTAGACTACTTGATTAACTAAGATTTCTACAATCTACTAAACAAGGAATCTTCTTTAAATGTTTGATAGTTTTTGAAGTTGGGATTTTTTGTAGATTAGGGATCAACAGTTGGGAAATTTTAAAATTTTATACAAGTCTGTGGTTAAGGACTTTCATAATAGAAAGTGACCCCCCCCCCCCACGGGCGCATGCCCCTGCTAAACACACGACGATACCTACCTAAATCAGAATGGACTGAGCCAGTTTCATAAGCGAACTAACCCATTCCATTCGAGCTTAGTAAGGATTCGGCCAGACTGACAAGCGATCGAGCGCGCAAGCGACTGGGTGGCCAAACTGGCGAGCGTACGAGCGAGCGCGTATTAACAGATAGCACTCTATAGTTGTTGACGAGGAGGCTCCGAATCTTGGCTCAGTGAAATGAGGGTGGTTTTTGACAAGTGATATATTGTTGTGGTTTTCTCCTCCTCTCTCCACGCTAATAGTGATTCTCATTTGTAAAGGCCTACTTTGATAATATTGAAGTATTTTAACATATCATTATTTATATATATATATATATATATATAAGTATGGTTTATGATCATACCAATTAAATTAGGCCGTTAGTAGCAAGTGTGCTTAACCTATCGATATTAATAAAAATGTCAAAATGAGAAGTTTTCCTAGCACTCAATGAACCAACATATAATAATATTGCCTAGCGCCTGTAAACTAGACTGTACCGGGTCGAGCGCGCGCGCTAAGTCGCTCGCTCCAGTCTGGCCACCTCTCATTACAACCAATGTGTTCTATTTTATATTTTAGTCGCTCACCCAGTCTGGCCGTCCCCTTAGACGCCGTCTCTTATTTAGTATAGCACCGCACTTGAGGCGTACCATGGGGCGGGCACTCTTATAGGACTAGCTGATTCCGTAAACTAGTTTGGGGCACTACCACTAAGAGCAGCTTCCAATGTCGTCACAGAGGAATGAGTATGCTTGGACGTAAAGTCCATAGAAAAGGAAGTGGGAACTAAGTAAAATTCACCATTACTGGGTTTTTCTAGCAAATTGCCGTTTATTTTAAAGAAGGAATTTAGCTAGCTTTTACATTTTATAACGTGGTTTATTTATAAAATAATAGATCTAATTACATTTGATTGAGTTTGCTATAAGATTTGATCAATTAACATTACGCAATATAAAATGCGTTGTGTTCCAAGTATAACGTCCCACTTCAAATCTTAATTTGCGGTACTAACGCCGCGAGCGCTAGCGATGTGGTTCTACTTGCCAACATTAGAGTGGCGTTTATTTACTTAGTTTATCCCTTTACTATGAGGCGCAGGTACTAAGTCTTGACTATGAAACTGGTATATAGTCAAATAACCTTGGTGTCAAAAGTCAAACTTGTTAGGTTGTTTGGAGGAAGGAACCTGGTTCAATCCTAGGCTCTGGCTCTTAAAAAGAAACCAAACATTTATAAATAGGTTCGTATTGTTAGCAAAAAATAATATTTATATGAATGCGCTTTAGTGCCAGTTTAAAGGTTACTAACAAACTTTGCCTTATCTTAGAGTACAGCACGATATCTAGGGACAAATAAATGCACCAACATTTGCCTGGAAAGGGTTGGGAACACTTTAGTGTGTAAAAAGATACTCTCAGATTAGTCTGAAATCAAACCTCTGACCTGCATATAAGAGTTAGCGTGAACCTAGCTCTACCTAAGATAAAAGCTAAATTGGCAACACTGAGCGTGGAATAAGCTTTCAGTCTTCCGATTGATATGACAGGTTTGCATTTAAATTGCGCTATGGCAAGATCACGTTTTAATGCCGGCAAACGTGCCTGATTTCTTGAGGTAACAAGATAAACCCGCTTCGGGGACCGCGTGATCTAACGCGCTACTCTCGCAGTAGACTAGTCTGCCGATGACGGGGAGATAGAGGTTTGACTCTCGATCGGGTGTACTGAGGTTTTTTTTCCCCAAAATGATTGCCACACTTTACGAAAATGCGGGTACACTTTCTATATATATCACCTCCCTAATCCCTAAAACCATTAGCGTAATTAGTAGATAAGCGTATAACCTGAGCGGGTAGCAAGACACGGTGCTAAAATAATGACTATCACGTAGATTATGGTCGTATTAATAAATAAACCGGGCTGGAGAACGAGTTTACTAAGATACAAAGTTGTTTTTTAGCACCACGTCTTACTACCTGCTCATGTTATACAACTATGTACTAATCACACTAATGCAAATATTAGAAATGGGGAAGGTTAAATTTAGAGGAAGTTTACCAACATTTGCGTGGGGGAGATTGGAAAACTGTTCAGGAAAAAACTTCAGTATACCAGACAAGGATTCGAAACCCGATCTCCCCATCATCGGCAGTCTAGTCTAATAGAACATGAGGCCAGCAAAGCCGGGGGGGGGATAAAAAGTTAATAGTACGATTTCCATAGGAATTAACTCTCGACAGCAGTGGTGTAGTCTTAAATTTAGCAGTGCTGGAACGCAAGGCCGTTGCCTCCCCAAAGTTTATGGGGGGCACAGCCTCCCAAAGTTTATGGGGGGGACAGCCTCCCAAAGTTTATGGGGGGGACAGCCTCCCAAAGTTCATGGGAATGTCTGGGGGGCACAGCCCCCCAACTACCGTTGGCAAAACATATTTCACAAACATAAATACCTCTAGAAAATATTTGAAACTTTTTTTAAGTGGTTAATAAGGCAGAAACTTACTTAGTGCACTTCCCCTAAGATTCCAAGAATTCGCATGGAACACAGTAAATCTCAACATAATTTATTGATTCATATTATGAAAAAATTGTTTTAACATAATATTGATATAAAATGAATTAGTTAACTTAGAATTGCATAATGTAAGACTTTACTAAAAAATTTATATATATTTTTAATATTTGTCCATGAAAAGCAGTGCTGGAACGGCGTTCCCGCACCACTACACCCCTGCTCGACAGTATATCAGAACTAACTAAAAGTAACCAAAATAAAATATTTCTTGCCTCCGGCGGCAAAACCCTCCAATCATTATTGCCGATAACTAGGGAACTAATCATTTTAGCACCAAACCAATGGTTGCTTTAGTCACTACCCAGGATTCCATTCGGGTTATCTGTGATCAGATAGTCATGGGAAGAGCCTGTAATACCACGTACGCCCCGTTTACACTGAGAGATAGCAGTCTTACCTTGGTGAGGGTACACAATTACATTACTTTATAAGTTACGCTATAGTAGAGAAATGAAAGGTAACCTTGGTAGAAGATGGATAAAAAATGAATGCCAGCTGTCTATGGTAGACCCAGTTCTACAGTCCAATTTTCATTGGAAGGGTCTTTAGGAAATGCAAATATTTTTATTGCGGCCAACAATGATAACAATTCTACCAAATTATTATTGTTATTTTATAAGTATTTATGATATCTATCAAAGGCGACTACTAGAGATAACATGAATAGGCGCATGAATATGAGAAAGTAGATATAGTAGCTTTGATAGCTATCAGATTATAACTTTCCCATTATAATTTGACTGTAGATTAGTCCTAAACTTTAGCTCGGTGTGTAGCGTGTGTCTACTTAGCTAAGGGTCCTGGGTTAGATTCCTGATATGGCCGAAAAATTTATAATTGGTGAAATGTGGGTTTCCCCTTTCAAAATGATGAATTAACGGCCGGGGGTTGGATGTTGTGTCTGTTCTAGATTTAAGTTAGTTATTAAATCGTGTGCTGGTATAATCGGTCGGTTCATAAAGTTCACATTAAATAATTACTAAAAAAAAAAGACTAGTGACCTTGAAAGTTGATTCTGAGTAGAAGGGGAAATGAGAGCCTAACCACAAACTAATGTTATCATAGGATTCTGGTAGGAAGAAAAGTATTTAACAGTTACAAAATTTACTAAAACAATTTTAATATACGTCAAGTCATTTGATCTGCAAATGTCATTTTTTATATATATGATCAATACCTTTAAAATACTTACTTACTCTATTGCTTTGGGAACTTGAAAATTCATTGCCACACTTACTAAAGTACGCTACCTATCACTATCTATAGCTAATTCTATCCAGTCTATCTCATTACACCCTATATATCTCTCAGGTTTATTCAAATGTTATCCTCCCATCTAAGTCTGGGTCTTCCCAGTGGTCTTTTCCCATTGGGTTTGCCAGTAAATACCTTGAATACGGTTCTAGATACTCCCATTTGTGCGGCATAACCTTCCCACCATAGCCTGCGAGATTTTACTATCCTGACAATGTCTGGTGATGAGTACAGGGTATGCAGCTTATCATTATGTAGCCTCCTCCACTCCCCACTATCTTCATCTATTTTGAGACCAAATATCTTCCTAAGCAGCTTGTTTTCAAACACCCTAAATTTATTTTCGTCATTTAAGGTAAGAGGCCATGTACCGCACTCAGAGAACAACTGGTAAAATTATGGCTTAATTTAAACGCCTATCAAAATAAATACCGCCCTCCCTCCCCCCCCCCATGTAAATTTCCTCCCAGTTTTACCTTCCTCATCCCCTACACAGTGTAACTAAATGCGAATAACATAGTAGACGTTATTTAGAAACCTAAAACAAAAAAGGCAACGGCGAGAACGCACACAAAGATGCAAGTCCTGTGACAAGGCTTTCGAGTCCAGGTCAGGTCAAATAAGATTTTTTTTTTCCTAAATGGATTTCCACATCCCCCCCACGTAAATTCGAGTACACTGCCTCTAATATATTTTTTTAGCATCGCGTCTTACTACCTGTTCGGGTTATACGCATATGCACTATGCTAATGATTTAAGAATGAGGAAGGTCAAATTTATAGGAAGTGTACCCTCATTTACGTGGAAAGAGAGTAAAACCATTTAGGAAAAACCCCCTCAGTACACTCGAATGGGATTCAATCCCCGATCTTCCAGTCATTGGCAGTCTACTCTATTATGTAAGTGACGCCTTATACCATGCGGCCACCATATTTAAATTATGCCTCTATTGTTTTTACCCCATAATTGCGGATAGTTCCGAACGGGCGTTAAGACGCGGTGAATTCAAATAATGAAAACAATTCAGGTGTAAACAGGAAAAGTGACATGAAAGGACAGCACGTAGTCCAGTCAACGAAGTAAAAATAGGGGAAATAATTCGTGTAGTCGCAAATTTTTGTACAGTGGTAGGGGGAAGTACCATGAACAACATACTAAAAATCCTGACCGGTGGGGGTTGAGCGGGGGTGTGGGGGAGCGTTTAAAGGTCATTCTTCCACGTTATTCTCGTATAACTCGAAAACCGTGATCTCTAACGAAAAGGTGTTCAGGTACAAAATTAAACTACATTAAATTCCCTACAAAAAAGATCATATTCATTTTTTCTCTAGGATGAAAAGTTTATGATATGCAGGGGATGGAAAAATCGCGGATTATTAAAAATAGTGTTTTAATGGTATAAAATTAATGTTAATGGTATAAAATTAATGTTAATGTTAAATTAACATAGAACAGAACAACTACATTACTTATTAAAAACAAACATCTTATCTTGAATGTGTAAATCTCAAAAATCAACAAGTGAATCATCATCATCATCATCATCATCATCATCTTGAAGATCAAGTAACGGTGCACCATTCGTACACGTACCATGGCCGGCTTTTCGGCATCCACTTCGTCCCCCACACCCGGTAGAACATCGGCAAAAGATATTGTTCAGTATCGCTTCAGATGCTACTGGGTATTTGGTTGTTACAGGGGTGAGCGATCCATCCTCCCCTCGGTCGTGGTTAGGGGGTTGTTGAGCCATTGCTGTATCTGTAAGTAAGTAACAAAACCGCTCTAAGTAACAACAAATAGTGTTGTAAAAATCATCAAATAAAAACCGTAAGTCAGTAAAATTAATATAACTTACCTGTAAATAATCTCTAAAATATTGTTGCTGCGCAGCTCCTGTGGTTGGTGGCAGTGAGGCGAGGTTTGGTTTTGGCTTCGTTGATGCGTTTAGGAATGCAGCATACCGGCGTTGATTCAGGTCTTGCTGATCTGCATTCGCTTGGTACATTTCTAAAAACATCTTCTCACCAGCCTGTGCGACCTTGTCTGCTGGTGTCGAGGGGTTAGTAAAAATGTCTGATATTGTCTTCATTTGCCTAGGAATCTTGCTGAACATCTTAACCATTTCTCCTTTGCTTTTGCTGTAAATGGCGGAGATGGTGTCACACCCACTAAAGGCATGGAGAAGGAGGATGGTTTCAGCAAAAGGAAGTGGTTGGAGTTTGTTTGTTGAAAACAATTTTGATTCCACCTTGTCCCTGCCAGGCTTCATGCAGTATACGTTACTCCTTGGTCGTGCAAATGCAATGAGTAAAACAATCAAGTCGACATATTCCCCTATTATTGTGACAGTGGGATGTAGGGCAGCTTTCTCTAACCCACATCTCACTATAGTGTCATCAGCATCCCCTGTAGCAACTACTGTTTCTATTCCCCTCGCTGCCATTTTGTCACTGAGTTGTTGTATAAGCCTGGTTTTGTTATTCTCGTTTGCGAGAAAATGCTCCTGTTGAACAGTGACATTCATGTTTTCTTTAAAATGAATGTCAACTGAAGTTTTTGTGAGGCCCCTTCTCTTTTGCTCTGCTCGTTTTGTACTGTTGACGTCGCCATAACCATCGAAAACCACAGTACAGGTTTGACAGTTATGTTTGAGTACATAGGCTATGTATTGATCGCAAAGTACAGAAATCTTGGTACCCATATTCCATTTCACGCGGTGAAGGAGGAAGCCTCCATCTAATACATTGGTGCTCGTTCGTAGATCATGAGTTTCATAACTATCCTCTGGAAAAGCATCGTAGAGAGAAGACTTCTTTCCTTTTCTCATTCCCCCTTCATTAAAGAGAGCCAACGGGAATGGAGATAATTCATATTCCATAAGCTGTGCAACATCTTCATCACTCTTTTTTGCAATGGCAGTTCTTTGGAAAATGTTCAGAGGGTCTACAGTCACTGTTTCACCGTTCACTTTTACAGCATTGCTCATACTAGCCAATGACAACACCACATTCTTCTTAGACTGTTTTATGTCACCAAAATTACAACCAACAAAACTTTGCATGGTTGCGGTACCAATTTCTAGGGCTCGGTGACTATTTATTTTTGAGTTTCCGATTATCCCTGTTGACAAAGGCATAAGTGAATTTATTTTTGGGAAAGGAGGATGGTCATTGAACCCTTCATAAATCTTTGCCCGGTCTTGCCCATCCCTATTTTGCCGTGATACTCTGAAATCAACATGCTGCTTCCCACTTGAAAAAATCACTCCAGTAAACTACTCTATTGACGAGCAGATGTCGGTTGCTCCAGGGGACCCACCAACCCACTCCGCTAGAACAGAATCAGTTATTCGTCTTCCTCGGGTCAGGCCACCTGAGCTTTTCATGGAGCGCATTAGTCCGCTCTATGGTCATGTCTGACCAAACCCCTGCCCAACGTGAAGCAGTTCTATTTATGGTGAAATAACCCTTATCTGCAAAATCCTTGAACACATGTGGGTGGCTAGATTTCAATGATAGCATGTCTTGAACGTAAAGATGTGCATATTTTGCATATTGAAAATGACCGCTTGCATGGAAGAATGGTATAATTTTCTGAACACAAGCCGAGTGGCCATTCCAATCACCACGGCACTCAGAATCTATGAACTTCTTCATAAATGCACTTAGATGTTGTACATACATTTAATATTCGGTCTGAACCCACTTTATTTAACACTAAACATTCATTTTATGCCATTAAAACACTATTTTTAATAATCCGCGATTTTTCCATCCCCTGCATATCATAAACTTTTCATCCTAGAGAAAAAATGAATATGATCTTTTTTGTAGGGAATTTAATGTAGTTTAATTTTGTACCTGAACACCTTTTCGTTAGAGATCACGGTTTTCGAGTTATACGAGAATAACGTGGAAGAATGACCTTTAAACGCTCCCCCACCCCCCCGCTCAACCCCCACCGGTCAGGATTTTTAGTATGTTGTTCATGGTACTCCCCTCTACCACTGTACAAAAATTTGTGACTACACTAATTATTTCCCCTATTCGACCTTTTTTGGTCTTCGTTGACTGGACTAACGAGTATAAAATCACGACAGTTTCACAGCAGCGTACATTGCGGTTTGACTCTGAAGAAGGGGGAGGGAGTAGCATGGGGGGAAGGGGAGGGGTGGGGTAGACAGAGGGCTAACGCGTTGCCATGCGCAACGAATGTATTCACGAAAACAAAACCGCGCGACAGAAATGTCCGGGTGAGTGTGCCAGGAAATCTTCAGTTTACGCAGCTATGACAAGAGGATTTTCGGTGGCCAGGATCCTCATGAGCTGAGCACGAATCAAGAGGCAAGAGCCGACGTGGGAAAGTCTGGAGTTGGTAGAGTTGTGGGATGGATGGGAAAAAGGGGGGGGGCAGAAACTATGCTCCACAAAGGTCAAGTTACTTTGCAAATAAATGTCAACGGACCGAATCACAAATATAACTTTGTCCAGTCCATGAATTGTGCAGCCCAGTTCGTGGTCTGGCTCTTTCATAAAGTGGGTAAATCGTTACTAAATTCATAGAACTGAAAGTATTTACAGACGAAAATCAGAGTAATTATCATATTAATTAATTTAAAGGAACGCCTAAGAATAAGTTATAAAGAGGTTTAAATGAATAAAGAAAATCAGGTAAATACTTATAAAGTAAAACTAGAAAGCATATAAGATTTAGTTTTACTTTATAAGTATTTATCTGATTTTCTTTATTCATTTAAACCTCTTTATAACTTATTATTAGGCGTTCCTTTCAATTAATTAATATAATAACTCTCCTTACTAGATCACCATGAATTTAATTAATATCATAGTAATTATCGTTGACCCCTCAACTGTCAAAAACACAAGAGGCCAACTTGACGTGAATAGGCCTAGTTTCTCCCACGTTGACTGTTCATGTATGTGTAAAATGGAATTACATGCTTGTTTATTTTTAACAACGCTTCTTCCGTTCGGGTTATACGCCTAGGTACTAATAACACTAATGTGTTGGGGATTAGGAAGGTTTATTTTGGAGAAGTTCACCCGCATTTGCGTAGAGGGAGAGCAGTACACCACCCTCAGTGCACCCGACTTGGATCGAGCCCCAATATCCCCATTTTCGACAGCCTAGTGTAAAATTAGAGTAGCACGTTAGACCATACGGCGTGTACATACGTGTTATTATTATTATTATTATTATTATTATTATTATTATTATTATTATTATTATTATTATTTAGCACCGCGTCTTACTACGCGTTCGGGTTATACTCAAGTACTAATTACACTAATGGATTAGGAATTGGGAAGTGAGCCCGCATTTGCGTGGAGGGAGAGTGGAAAACCATTTAGGAAAAACCACCCCCAGTTCACCCGACCGATATTCGAACCTCGATCTCCCCGTCCTCGGTGGTCGAGCTCAACACGACTGGCGCGTTAGCCAACTACGCCACCGAGGCGGGTTACATACGTGTTCCCATAGAGAAAAGTATACTAAAGTCTGTTCACCGTAGGAATTGTTTTCTGAAAGGCCTTTTTCCTTACCAGAAAGCTATTATATAGTAGGATATTGGTAGGAAAAAAGACCTTTCAGAGAGTAATTCCTACCGTGAATGGAGTATATATAATTTCTCTATTATGTTACTGTCTTTGGAAAAATAAAGCTGATATGCCAGAGTTTTTTTTCACCCCTAATGGAAGTAATCTATAAAATAATCATCGATATAGTAAGTATCATCATAGAAAGAGCCTTCAAGAAGGCATCAAAATTAATTCTATGGATAGCCAAGACATTACTAAACAGGCACCATCTGTCACATAGGCGACAGCTGCAGAGCAAATGACATGGAGCAAGGACGTGAAAGTGGGTCTAACGACTTTTTGAACTGTTGGATAAGGTTTGTTCTGAGGTGAACCTACTATAAAACACCTCTCTCCCCTCCACCCACCGCATTCCCCACCCCAGGCTGAATGAAGGAAGCCTTGGAAGGGAAAACATTAGTAGTGGTTGAAATGAGAGTTCTGGCTCACTTTCTCCCATAAGGTTAACATTGATCCTCCTCATTCTATGAGGAGGATCACATTCTCCCATAAGAATAGCATTGATCCTCCTCACTGAGGAGTTTTGTCACTTTCTATCCCATTGTTCGTCTTCACAGGGAAGGTGGGTCACTTTCTCCCATTAGAATAGCATTGATCAGTGGCGGATCAGGAAATATTATTTTGGGTGGTTGACATTAATACTACCAAGTTTTATCTTGAGCTCTCTTTACTATTGATGTGTGTATCTTTCACCCATACAGATTAGTATTAAAACTTCTCAAAGTGAGTAAGTGGCGGATCGAGAAATATTATTTTGGGGGAGGGGAGAAGGGGTGGAGGGGGAGGAGAAGAGTGAGTAAACCAGGTGTTTATAAATTAGTTAAACCATTAATTTGATAAAACTTTTATAAATCACTAACATTTTACTATAATATTACTACGTATTGGGTGTTACTCGTTTAGCCGTTTATTAAAACGTTTCCCAGGAGGCACTGCGAGGAAGCGAGTAACGTCACCTCCCACCTATAGCTAATGTTGACTAAACTATTTAATTTTGATAAAGCCGTGCTGTTTCACCTGATGAAATCAGGCTATGATATTCACAAGCACTCGAGCTTTTCACATAATAAAATCTTTATTACAAAGGTTAATACAAAAACTTCCTTTTCAATATAGTTATATACAAAACATAAAGGGCGAATTTCTTACGTCTCCATTGGTGAACACATTTGTCTTATTTTGTAGTGACCATATGCAAGAGTGTCACATCCATTATCTAAAATATAACGTTTGTCATCTCCGGGGAAAGTGCAAGTTTATTCAAGGAGATACTGTACAATTGATGTTTCTCACTTCTTATCATAGACATATTGGCGTAGTGTAAGATCCCCTGCTTTAAACATTTTTTATAATGGGCATGTTTAATTTTATTTTTGAGAGTTGTTTTTGACACACCTTTACCTACTTTTTTCTCCTCAAGACTCTCCTTTTGAATGGAGTAAAGCTTCGGTCGAAGTCCCACAAACTCTCGAATACACTCTCCATTCATCTCATCCTTCATTTTTCCCAGAGCCTTTTTATTGCACACGCTATGTAAAAAATGTGTTTCTGGATAGTCTGAAGTGTCGAATCGGTCTATATTATCAAACATATCTACATACACATTTTCTGTTTTCAGTTCGTAGCAGAGGGAATCTGTGTCTGTGAATAATAGCTTTGCATTTTGTCCATATATCCTTTTAACATAATTATAATGAAAGTTATACATGATAACCTTGCTTATATCTAAGATAGCAAAGCCTGCATAGATAGGCTTATTCAAAAGTAGGCTTATTTTTCTCATGTGAACCCCAACTAACTCTTCCGTGAAGATTGTATATGCAATAAATGCTGGTGAAGCAATACGCTTCTTCAGGCTCTTTTCATTATTTAGTAATTGGACATTTACACGATGTCTTTGATTCTCCATAGACTTCCCGAATACTGCATTGTTCATGAGTTTGAAAAAGTCCTTTTCAAATCCATTCACTGCTTTTTTTCGTTGGGAAGTATTAAAATCAATATATGGCTTCAACCAAGCACTCTGATTGAAAGTGAGGACTCTGTGTATCTTTTGAAGCTTCATACCCAAAGAAATATACAGTTTTAAATTACGGTAGTGTACCACATAGTTTTGTTTATTATTTAGGTTGGGCACTAGCTTTTCTGTCTTCCCGCCGGCTGGAGAGTTCACCTTGGATTGTATATACTTAGAGAATTGTGATAACATCTCAGGAGTAACTATGACTTTTTCAGGAGCAAGTGGATAGTCACTGTGCTCGTCATGAATTTCTTCCGGATACTCTAGATCTACTTCTAATATATAGCCCACAGGGCTATCATCAGCAACTGAAATTATATCAAGCTCTGCTATTTCAGTCTTGTTCAACCACCTAAAATTACTCTGAGGAAGGCAATCAGACATAACAGTCCCGTATAAATTATTACAATCCCAGTATGTGATGTATTTCACCTCCTTTTCAGGGTTAAAATCCATCATATCGGAGTTGTTTGCTTCAGAATGTCTATTAGAAATCATAGACACCCCACCACGTATCCCTTTTTCAATGAATAAATGCATTTCAATGTCAGTTAGTAGCTCCAACTCAACCTTGGTCATCTTTAAAAATGCTGCCCATGCTAGGCCGGGGCTTGTGCAAAAATGTAGACAGTCTAATTTATAGTACTCAAAACATAAAGAGCGAAAGTATTCGAAGACATCTGCTAAAAGTAGAACATCACTTAAAACGTATAAATTTTGATAATCTTCCATAGTATTCATTTCAAAGTTTTCCCACACAGTTTTAGCATGAGCGTAGTCACTTTCTGAAATATTTTCTTGGCGCATCTGATTATAGAATGCGGATTTTGGTGGTAATTGACTATCTTTCAGTTTACTGCTGCAATCCATGTAGTCGTAAGGGAACACACCTTTTCTTAGCAGAAGATCTACCTTATCAAATGGGATATTTTCATGGAGTATTTTGAATTGAGTTTTCCCAACATGCAACAAATTTTCAACCAATGTTTCAAGAGATGTGCTTAAAAACTGGAACGAGTCAATAAATTGTAAATAGCCAAGACTGAATGAGATATACTTCTCCATATTGTTTGGAATACACGATATTCTTCTGTCTGTAAACTTCCCAATTTTCTGCATGATAATATGGGCGTCATAATTTTTTAAATTGTGTAATATGACGGGTATTCTCTTGGTATATTGAAACTGAATATTGCACTTACTATGAGCTGCACCCCGATAAGCCCCACTGAGATGACAATGATCACGGACGCGGTCTTGACCCAACTCCTTCTCGCAGATACTACATAGGCTAGCCGAAATAAATTCATTTTCTTGTTCAGGAGTTATGTGCATGGGGACAACATTTTTCTTCATCTCAATGATCATGGTTTCTTCTTCAACAAGTTTGTGAAGAAAGGTATCCACAACATTTTCACCACTATAGACAACAGGGGCTTTCACACATTTGCCTTCAGAATCGACTATTACATATGCAAATCCTGATGGTGTATGCTTCGTCATTTTTGTAGTTGATGAATGATTGGGGTTAGGTGCACACCCTGATATTTTAATATTAAAACACTCAAAATCTGCATAGATCACATACGGTACTTTTAGTACATGTTTAAATGTCGAAAATTTCAATATTTTATCCTCTTCCTTGGGCATCTGTATCTTCTGAGCATCGAAATCAGCACACCGCTCACTATGCTCATCCCTGAGATTTTCCTTAGAAAATCTATGCAAGCAATATTTGCAATAGTATGATTCACCATTGTGTCCAGTCAGTGAGCTTAACAATCTGCTGAAGTTCTTAATAAGACAATAATGTCCTCCATCCACATTTGAAAGAAACAACAAATCCACGTGATTTTCACGACTAACCTTAGTTATCCTTAAAGGGAATATTTCTCCTTGGTATCCATATACATTAATAGATACGTTATTTTGTTTTTCAAACTTAGCTATTTGCGGTATTTGCACAGGATATTCAATACCATCCATATTTAGTTTACCTTCCAGTGATATATACTTATTCACTCGACCAGCGTTCTTGTCAGCTGGGTATAGAAATGCTAGCACGGACCAAAGAAAACATTTACTGTCAGCATTTCTTATATTAATTAGGGCATGTTTATTTCTCAACTCTTCTGGTAATGGAATATAGCTGGAAGCAGATAAAGGAACATATTTAGCTAGTTTAAGTTCTAAGTATTTCACACGGTCCTCAGACCAGCCACTTCCCTTGTGGTGGAAAGAAGAAGCTGCTTCAATCATGTAAGTGCATGCACCCTCAATCTGCGATTTTAATGCATCAGGACTTAGAGTGACGATACACTTACTGCGAAAGAAAGGAGTGATGGTTTCCTCTCCTTCCCCTCCAACACGAGAGTACTCTACACAAGCAGATGTATACCATTTTAGATTACCCATTACACTAAGTTTTTGAGCAAGCGTTGCTTCCAACTTCCTTTTAATGTTGTTAATAAAGACTAAAAATAGCGAGTCTTTTGAGGGAGAGATCTTGATGATTTTGACTGTACCATTCAAAGCTTCTGAAAAATTGCAAGGGTCGTAATCTTCATCAACATCGAGATTCTCAATATATTCCTGCTCTCTTGACTTTGAAACGTTGGCAACATTTCCCAGTGATGTTGCTCCTGTTGCAGTACAGTTTTTTAGCCTGTGTCGTAATAGATTATCCCGCCGTGAAAATATTTTTCTGCATTTATCACACTTTAATAACTTCACCTCCCGGCTATGTGCGGAAACATGTCGCTGTAAGTTGTCACTCCGACTAAAAACTAGTCCACACTCATCACACTTTTTAAGTCCACCACCGTGTTGTAAACGTATATGACGTGCCAGGTTAGTAAGCTTGGTAAAAGATTTTGAACAGTTCTTACATATGAAAACCATTTTAACCAAGCGTGTTATATTGAAATAAATAAATAAAATTTTAACTTAAAGCGTGTTGAGTGAGAACAAATAGATATCTTAATTATAGTTAATTGGATAAATATTCACTATTACTCCTCTAGACGTGGAATAGACGATTCACACCAGAGCAAGCAACAAGAATTTAACGAAAACCTTCGTATGTTGGGACAATAAGTTAAAGCCCTTATATAAAATTATAAACACTATTTGTCTGTGAGTAACAAGACATGTGTGTGCACAATTATTTCATCTCCAAATGGTACACCTAGAAATAAAATCATTAATCATGGGAAATAGTGTACGGGTAACACATGCGTTACTGTCTGAATCCTTTAATATATAGCTATTTACGAGTAAATTATTATGATAAGTCAAACTTATATTAATTTCTTAACAACTTTCATTTTATGCCATCTAGTGAGGGAAATTGGTACTTACAATTTATCAATGTCTTGTGTAAGCCTGTAAATATAAGTACTAAATTATAGCTATCACTACTCATAAAAT